>BQMB01000327.1:0-212059 GCA_027943415.1 Closterium sp. NIES-67 | reverse complement strand
GGAACTGATGTAGAGCAGGTCGTCGACGTAAAGGATGAGTAGGATATATTCTCTTCCTTGTTGCAGTCGGTACATGCCTTGGTCATGCGACAGCTGTAGGAATCCGATTTTTACGAGGCGACCGTGAAGATGCTGCTGCCAGAGCCGCGGGGCTTGCTTAATCCCGTATAGGGATTTTATCAGTTGGCATACTTTCGTGGGGTCGTCGATGAATCCGTGGGGTTGCTCGACGAAGATCTCAAGCGTCCACAGGTGCATACAGGAAGGCATTTGCGACGTCGATTTGGCGCAGTGGTAGTTTCTTCGTGGCCGCGACGGCGAGTAGGATGCGCAATGAGGTGTGACGGGAGACTGGGCGAATTTTTCTGTGTAGTCGGTTCCGTATCGTTGATCGAACCCTCGTACGACCCATCGAGCTTTGAATCGTTCGGTGGAACCGTCCGCATTGGTCTTGATGCGGTACACCCATTTTCCCGAGAGGACGTTCTTCCCGTTGATGCTTGTTGCAGGTACCAGCTTCCATGTATTTCGGTCTTGCAGAGCCTTTAACTCCTTTTCCATCGCCTCCTTCCATTTCGCCTTATGTTCCCCCCCAGAGCCTGCGACAGAGTCGAGGGCTCGCGCGGAGATGGCGGTGGCGGGTGCTGGACGGAGACCCATAATCCAAGTATCTGCAGGCCCGTGGGTGTGTGTCGAGGGAATTTTCATTCCCGGAATAGGCTGCTTCGTCACCATCTTCTGGATCAGGTAAGAAGTTTGGGCCGATGCGTTCTGAAACATTCGTGTCGACGGGGTGGGGTGTAACGTAACCTTGGTCGGCGAAGTAGTAAAAGGTGTCGAGGTTGTTGCTATCGAGGGATTGTCTTCATCGAGTGGAACAGGTACGGAGCAGAAAGGGAGTGGTCCGACAGCTTCCGAGGCTCCAGGTACGTTTTCTTCTGCTGCGTCAGCCTCGGCACACGGTCGGCGAAGGAACGAAGGCCCGCGAAGCCGTCGGTGGGTCATGTGTGTTGGCAATGTTGTCCAGGTAATGCTGCAGCGTCAGTCGCTCGTAGAAGATAACATCACGTGATGCCACGGTAGTTTTGTCTTGTATGTCGAGGATTTTCCATGCGTCAAAATGTTGTGCGATGCCGAGGTGTAGCCCCCATCGTGCTCGTTGGGTGAAACGTCCTGCTCTGGCTGTGTGGGGTCTGTACTGTACCATGCAGCCGAAAACTCGAAGTAATTTTGTTCTGCCCCTTTTTCGTGTCCACAGCAGGTGCGGTGATGCGTTGTTGGGGAGCGATGACGAGGAGAGCAAATTGTGCAGGTGGACTGCATGGGTCATCGCGTCTGGCCACAGTGCGTTGGGCAGTCTCATCCCTAGGAGTAGCTTCCGCATCGTCGTCTGCAAGGTCCGGTTCATTCTTTCTGCGACCCCCTATTGCTGGTGAGCGTAGGGTAGAGACACCAGGCGTCTGATTCCTCTTTCCGCCAGATAGGTCCTGAAGCGTTGTGACTGGTATTCCAGTGCACCGTCTGATTGGAAGCTCTTGAGTTTGGTTCCTGATTCTCGTTCGGCGATGGGGAGCCATGTCGTGAAGGCGTCGAAGGCTTGATCGCGCGTCTTGAGGTTGTAGTGCCAAACATATCTTGTTGCTGCTGCATCGATAAAAGTGATGACGTAGTTGAAGTCGGCCTCCGTGTCGTCTCGAGGCATGTTTAAGATGTCGCTGTAAACCTTTTCCATCGGTGCATATGCAGGCGCACTTGGGTTGTGATGTGATTGGAAGGATTGATGGGGAAGATCTGCTTCGGGGCACATGAAGCACCGTGCGCGAGGTCTTCGAAGTTCTTGGCCGCTTGGTGTAAGAAGAGCGTTGCGTTCTAATACTTCGGCTTGGATTGTTTGTAGTACGGTGCTGTTTGCAGGATGCCCAAGGCGTTGGTGCCAGATGTCGTCGGAAGCTCGATGGCCGGGCGAGCGTTGGTACATGTCGGTGTTGGAGAAGAACGCGACGACTGTGGCGGGACTTCGACAAACTTCTCGTGTGATGGGCATAAGTTGATCTGCTTCGGTTGGCGGTCCTCGGATTGCTGGTGGTACTCGGCTGGGTCCTGCTGCTCCTACTGCAGGTGATGGTTGGGAAGGGACACTTGCTGGTACTTGTCTTTCTTGTCTGATGACTGCTAATGCTTGTGTTCTTTCTGCTGCAGGTATGGTGTTGGAGTGCCAGAACCCATCAGGGTCGAAGTCGGGGTCAAGATCCGGCGGTTGTGTCCAGGCAGCGAACGACACGATTCCGTCGCTGTCGGCAGTACCGCGGTCGGGGACGAAGTCCAACACGAAGACGCCGGACTTCATGAGAGCACGACCGATGAAGAGGCCGCCCTTCCCGTGGTAAAGACGAAACTCGTTGGAGTAGGAGTCGCAGGTGAATCCCCTTTGCCATTAGTTGGCTGACGCTTAGTAAGTTGTACCCCAAGTTGTCGACGATGAGGACCTTGTTGAGTTGAAGTATAACGTTTGTCTCCATGGATTGTAACTGAACCACTCCTTGTCTATTTGTTTTCAGGTTTTCGTTGTTGGCGACGGTGATGATGACGTCGCGGGTGAGGCGTCGCTCTCGTTGCATGAAGCGTCCGGAAGAACACATGTGTTGACCGCAGCAGCTGTCCAAGAACCAGGTGTTTCGCCCGGTGGGTTCGGCGTTGGCGACCGCAGCATATGTCGGGTTGACCTCAAGTCCTTGTGAGCGCGGCGGCGGAAGTTCTTCTTCGTCTGGTGCGTAAGTGGGTGGTGATCCGGGTGTGCAGTTGTCGATGTGTATCATGCAGTTAATGATGTTTGGTGTCCCTTGTGCAGATGTGGAAGAGCGCCTTGGAGGGCTTTCTTGAGTGGAGGCGACGTGTGGGTCTACTGGACGAAAAACACGAGGACGCGTGCAGTTGACTTTGGAATGTCCGGAAGTCTGACAGTTGTGGCAGAACGGTGGCACAAAGGTGAGTCCTCTGTTGTCGCGTTGATCTTGTTTGCCGCGTCGATTGTAGTTGTTGTCGTTCCTTCGTTGAGTGTAGAAAACTAACTGCTGCTGCTTCCTTGGTTGTCTTTCTCGAACAGGTCCATCTCCTGTTGTTCAGCGTAAAGCTCGGCGCAGAGGTGCATCTCCGATATCCTTCCGTTGGCGCGAAGAAGCGAGCGTGTGGTTCTCCATTCTGGCCCGAGCCCGGCGAGGACAAGCGTCACGAAGCTTTCTTCAGTGATTGTTCCTCCACACTGAAGCAGACGGTCGCGGAGGGTCTGGCAGCGACTCATATACTGCATCGCCTTTCCCCGGTCTTCATCTGTATTGTTGTCAGTTGTTGCATGAGCCTGCTTTGTGTCACGCTGTCGTTTGCTTGATAGAGACACTTGAGATGATGCCATGCGAGTTCCGCGGAGTTTCCGTAGCTCCGATACGTTCTGATGCTCTGCTGTTCTTGTGGTGACAGGTTCCGGAGGAGAACTGTATACGCCAGCAGCGACTGATACGTAAAAATTTCTTGCTCCTTTCTAGTGCCGTTGCTTGGGAATGGCAGGGACCCGTTGAAGTATCCCAAGAGATGCGCAGCCTCCATCAGCAGCTCGAACTCAAAACTCCAGGTAAAGAAATCGTGTCCGTTGAATGGTGAGGATGTCTGCAGTTTAATCACGTGTGAAAACTGCGCCTGGAGACTCAAAATCTCGTTTGGTGTCTGTTGTGATGCAGCTGCTGTTGGTTGGGCACGGGCGGCATGAACTCGAACGTCCCCGGTGAAGAGTGATAAGGCGCAAAGGTAGGCGCTTGATTGTGTCGCCCGAACGATGAGTTGTCGAGGCTCATTGGCGCTAATCCCATGTTCCCTCCATTGCTTTGTGTTGAATGCGCAGGTGTCCTTGTCTGCTGCTGCTCGAAGTGCGACATTCAGCTGAAGAACCTTTCCATAAGGTTCGGATCCACGCTTGAAGAGGGTGATGGGGTCACCGTTTTCGGTGTTCTTCCTGTTGTTTCTTGAGCAGCGCCGGTCTCGGTTTGCAGTCCTGAAGTATGCAATCCAGAGTTGCCGGGTTGGATGTCTTGGGCGCTGGGAGAGCCCGTAGAGATTTTCTTGCCCTTGCTGTCCATGACTTGTAATCAATGAAGTCGTTGAATTGCAGATTGTAGATAGAGCGTAGTTGCTGGGAGTTTTGGTCTCTGACCAGCTCTCATACCATGTTGGGCTGAGAGAAGCCCTTGGGATCTTTCCAGAGACTAAGTCCCAGTTGTAAAAGACTTGAGTAGTGCAGCGGAAGTTGAGTAGTTGAACCCTTGTACTAGTATATGAGAACAAGTGATTGATTAAAGAAACAAGCATACAGCAATATATAGAAGATAAGAAGGCAGTTGTAGAATACAGTTGCAGGAGCGGTTATCGAGTCGCACAGCAACTCGATTGTCGCTTCGGTTACCATCCGCGATGTTGTAATGGTCAGTCGCAACCTCCAGTTGCGACCTTTCGAGTCCCTTCGCGTTCTTTGTCCGCCCCCTCGTGTAACCTCCGTTGACTCGCGTACCCGTTGCGATCTTCCTCGAGTGTAGTGTTACACTTCAGAAACGCTTAAGTCCTTTGAGATATTTCCAACAAAAGTCAGCGGAAGACTTTACACCTTGTATTGGAAATGTCAGAAATGACAAGGATTAATAATAATGGATAATACAGACACATTTATAGGCTACAAAGTACCTATTTGGAATGTACCTGTTAGTAGTGTATCGCGTGACATGACTAGTGACTGTTCGTGTGACTGAAAGTGGCTTGACCATTCGGGTGACTATACGCGCGAAACTACTGTTCACGCGTTGACTCGTTACTACTGACGTCATCACGCGCGTCCTTCCATATGAGGTATCACGCTACTAGTACAATCTAACTGTAATTTCAGGAATGCACAAGTAAACTCTGTCGAGTATACTTTCTACAAGAAACACGTTGACGACGCGTTGATCCACTTGGGAGGACGAGAAGAGCGATATCTTTTCTCAAGGGTGTTCGGCCGACAACAAGCATTGGAGACGATTAGCATACCATTGGAAAGAGCGCAACACGAGCTACAACATTTGCGTTTAGTTCATCGCCATCTGATAAGCGGATTGGGCGAAAATCAAGAAATTCGATCGGTGACAGGAAATTGGAAGAATATGGGAGAATGCGAATATTCGCTGATGTTGAAGTGCTTGGCGGCAGGGGGAAGGAAGAGGTGGAGGAATGGATGATGAGGATACTGAAGGGGCTGCCACCTCGATTTGCGATGCTCAAAGTGATCCTCAGCAACCAGTCATCCTCACTCTTTAAGGATCAGGAGTTGACCTCCCTGAGAAGTGAGGAGATGCGCATTGGTGCGGCGCCGATGAGTGATAGTGCAGCCACATTTGGAGCAGCCACTTGGGGAAGGGGAGATGGCAGCAGTAACCAGAATAGGGGAGGGGGACAAGGAAACAGTGGCAGCAATAATAGCACAGGTCAAGGGGGTCTGCCGACGAGCAAGTCGGCAGCACCCATATTTCCTTGGGGTCGAATGATATGGCGCCACGGGGATTGTGTCATGGGTGTTGGAATGAGGGACATGCATGGCAACGTTGCCCTCATAGGCCCAAGAATGCGATACCAACCTTCCTAAAACGACCGGGTGGGTTCAAAGGCAAGGCACAAGTAGCGGATGAAGACGAGAAGGAGGACCAGGCAGAGGTAGCTGTTGGTGAAGCAGTGGCAGTGGCTGGGCAGCAGGCAGCAGCAGAAAGGCAGCTGCGAGATGGGTGGTGGATTGACAGTGGAGCCAGCCACAACTTCACCCCCTATGTGACCGACTTCCAGAGTAAGCTCGGCCCACCTGAAATTAGGGGAGTGCGATTGGGGGATGGACAGGTGGTCAGTGCTAAGGGTATGGGTGAGGTACTAGTGCTTGGTGAAGGGGGTCAATTATTAAGGCTGCAAAAGGTGCACAATGTGCCTGAGATGCACACTCGCCTCCTGTCTGTCCCACACCTCACCTCTAGGGGAGTTACAGTAATGTTTGAGGGCACACAGTGTGTGCTCAAGAGGGAGGAGCGGGTGTTGGAGACTGAAGAGAAGAGGGTGGCAGGGATCATGGGTTGGTGAGGATGCAGCTTCCACTGAATCGGGAAAACCAAGGAAATGCTCTTGCTGCTCGCCCACTCACATCTCTCTCTCCTCTCACTCTCACCCACCGCCGATGTGGTCACACTGTGCCGACAACACTTCAGCAGATGGCCAGGGCCAACACTGTCATTGGATTGGATATTGGGGGTGTCGGTGGGGATTGCCCCCCTTGTGAGTCATGCTTACTAGGGATCATGAGGCATCACTGGCCCTTGGACCCTTGGATGAACTTGTGGGGCCTTGTGCGTACGCCGTCCTCGGGAGGGCGGTGTACGTATTCAGCCTCATTGACGACTTCACCAGGCAGGTTTGGGCATTCCCCCTTGCTCTTCGCAAGTGGCACAAGTATGTGGAGTGGGAGTCTGGCCATCAGTTGAAGGTGCTTCGCTCCGACAGGGGTGGCGATTTCCTAGGGGAAGCAGTGAAGGAATGGAAGAGCGAGTTTGGCATTCAAAGTCACTGCAGCAGAATGGGTGGTAGAGAGGTGGCACTGGACAATGGCGGAGGGGATTCGCACCTTGCTGGTCGGCAGTGGTCTCCCCGCAAGATTGTGGGATGAGGCCATGATGTGGGTCATATGGGTCAAGAATCGGGTACCCCATAGTGCATTGCCTGCCCTCATCACTCCGCTTGAGGCTTGGTCAGGACGCAAGCCGCATGTCGGCATGGCTCGGGTTTGGGGTTGCATGGGGAGTGTGATGCTACATGGACCGGATCGGGGTGGGAAGCTAGATGAACGGGCTGTTATGTGCGTCTGTGTTGGGGTGGACATGGAGAGCAAGGGCTGGAGGATGTTGGACCTTCTCTCATGCGCATTCATATTGCTTGGAATGTTGCCTTTCTCAAAAATGTGATGTGGAAGGATTGGGAGCGGGCAAAGGCCTTTGGAGACCTCACACAGGATGCCAATGCCATCTCTCAGCTCCTTCCCTACGCCCTTGCACCATCTGCAGTGGGGGAAGACACTGCCAACATGCCTCTGCCGCTGCCCCCGGCGAGTATGTCAGCAGAGCCAGGTATGTCGGCACAGCCGGGTATGTCGACAGCGTAGTCTGCCAACGTGCAGCGGCCTCTCCTCTCTGTTCCTCAGCCGAGTGCTGCAGTACCTGCGTCCTCCTCCTCCTCTTCTGGTCCGAGCCTACCTCCTCCCTCTACCAGTGCCTCTGGCACACCAGCCACTCCCTCCCACCACCTGTGACGGGTTTACAGGTACTTCATATCCGGTCGGATTTCAGTGGTGAGAAGGTAGGGGGGATGCTGGTGCAGGTGTGGATATGCTTTGCTTGGCCAAGGAGGTGGAAGGTGTTGTACTGGCAGGTGTGAGCACTGCTGATGTGCCGCGCACACTGGCTGAGGCAAAGCATGGCCCTGAGGGCCCATCTTGGTATGCTGGGACTAAGAAGGAGATGACTGCCATGCGCACGATGGGGGTGTGGGATCCTCAGCCGGTTGACTTGCCTCCAGGTAAAAAGGCAATTGACACCAAGTATGTTTTCCGCCGGAAAACGGATCAGGAGGACAAGGTGGTAGAGCACAAGGTTCGCCTTGTGGCCAAAGGTTATACCCTAGAGCCTAACAAGGACTGATCAGGTGTTTGCCCCTGTCGACAAACTTGCCTCAGGTCGGGTGCTTCTTACAGAAGCAGCGGTACGAGGTTGGCATGTGCATCAGGAGGATGTTAAAGCCGTTGACCCAAAACGTGCAAGATTAATAAAGATGAACAGGGCAAAAAGTTGAGTTGGAGAAAGGACACGGGTGTTGAGGAATGGTGTGAGGGTGGCGAGAGTGGGCGAACACAGCACACTATGAAAACCAATCAGAACGAGCATACAAATTATGACAAAACCAAAACGTTCGCAAACAGCGACTGGGGGAAATCGAGGGTGGGGAAAAGGAAAGTGGGGGCATGCGCAAGGCGCAAGGGAGTGGGGGAAGAATACCTGGTCAGAGCGGCGCACGGCACAGCGTGGAAACACTGGAAACAGCGGGAAGGAAGGGCACGTGACTCTGGGTTGCGCATCCTGGCTGAGTTGCGCAACTCGCTTGGAAGCGCCAAGCAACTCGACTTGCGCATATCAGGGCGTGGTACAACTCATATCACGATTATGTCTTCAAACTGAAATTAGAACAGGTGATGCGGTTGTAGATGTTTAGACTATTTTCAACGCGATCAAGAAGACCAGATAAGAATATTTTTTTGCGAGTTCAAGTCGCGTACCTTACTTGAAACGATTGTACCGCGCCCTAATAAAAGCTGGCGTGTGCTGTGCATGGTGCTTTCGCTGCCTAGTGCGTAGTGGCGCTGGGCTGGGTTTGCATTCCGAAAAGTCCCAAAATGTATGGGGGGAAGTTCAAGTTTCTTTCCACTCAAACGCCTGGTGTGGCGGGGGCATGGGCATAATCAGCTGGGGGTGGCGCAAGACTATCAACTGTTCCCTGTCGTTTTGTTGCGCAACTTTCGTTTTTGCTCTCACTCTGGGGAACTGGGTTACCAATCAGGGGTTTCAATATTAATAAACTTGAAAGGCAATTTCTGCAATTTGGGTCAACGTCTTTAACCATGCATACTTGAATGCACACCTGCATGAGGAGTTTTATGTAAGGCAGCCAGAGGGTTTTGATGATGGCACAGGTAGGGTGTACCACTTGTGAAAGGCTCTAAAAGGCTCAAGCAAGCACATCGTGCATGGAATGAGGAGATTGGGACCACATTGGTAACGGCATGGTTTAGCCGCAGTGCATGCGATGAGGCCTTGTACATCCGATTTTTGGAGGGGGTTGTTGTAAGAAATAGAGTTGAAATGATTGATTAGGTAAGGAGCCCAAGGCTCTATGAGTACATGGCAAGGTGAGAGTGAATGGATGAAGGGGGAATTGGAGAGAATCCCCATTGGGATCTCCGGAATCTCCAATTGGGTAATTGGAGATTGGGGGGATCACAATTGGGTGAGGTTGGGATTTGTGAGTACACCCCAACCCACTAGAACATTCATAACCTAAACTAGGATATAAAAGTACAAATACAAAAGTGGTATTTGCAGTCTATTTCTAACACACCCCCATAGACTGCAAACCCGATCAAGGAGCACATAGCCCCATGGAACGGAGAAGGCGATGGTGGTCAGCCTTGCCGAGAGCCTTGGTAAAGAGGTCGGCGAGGTTGCAATCTGAGGCGATGTACCGTACCGTCAGCTGGTCACTCTGAACAAGATCTCGGATGAAGAAATGACGAAGTTCGATGTGCTTGGTGCGAGAGTGGAACACAGGATCCTTGGTGAGATGAATGGCACTCTGGTTGTCACACCACAGGGTGGGCGACTGCTGGGGGTAGCCTAACTCAGCGAGGAGAAAGGAGAGCCAGCGTGCCTCTTGAGCAGCCATTGTGCCCGCGTAGAGCTCGGCCTCGCAGGACGACAGGGAGACTGCAGAGGACTGAGTGGAGCGCCAGCTGATGACTCCGCTACCAAGGATGAAGCAGTACCCTTGGGAGGAGCGTCTGTCAGTCTGCTCATCGGCCCATGAGGAGTCTGTGTATCCCTCGAGCTTGACTGGAGAGGTACCACCGAGAGTGAGGATGTGAGACTTGGTGGCTTGTAGATAGCGGAGGACCCTCTTGGCTGCAGACCAATGCGAGACAGTGTAGCGTCCGGGGGAGACGTACCGAGAGAGGACACTAACCGGGTAAGCCAAGTCTGGTCGAGTGCACATCATGGCATACATGAGTGAACCGACTAGCTCAGGGTACGGGTCCTTGCAGGCGTCAGGAGAAGGAACTGAAGGGGCCGTCAGCTGATGCTGTAGTGGGAGTGGAGTGGAGACAGAGTTACTGGAGTCCATGTCGAACCGCTTCAGAAGGTT
Source organism: Closterium sp. NIES-67 (assembly GCA_027943415.1). Classification (NCBI taxonomy): domain Eukaryota; kingdom Viridiplantae; phylum Streptophyta; class Zygnematophyceae; order Desmidiales; family Closteriaceae; genus Closterium; species Closterium sp. NIES-67. Next base: position 202,042 of record BQMB01000327.1, on the reverse strand, counting down.
GTCGAGGTAGGACTTCTGGAAGAGGGTGATCGTGCAAGCCTGGCGGTCACGAGTGATCTCCATCCCCAGGTAGTTCTTGAGGTCACCAAGATCCTTCATGAGAAGGGCGGAGCTGAGAGCAGACTGGGACAGCTGCCACGTCGGCTGGATCTCTGGCGGCTAGAATGAAGTCGTCGACGTAGACGAGGATGTAGAAGGGCTCGGAGGAGTGACGAACGAAGAGACTGGAATCTGAGGCAGAGGGATGGAAGTCAAGTGCGAGGAGGACTTCCTTCACCTTGTTGTGCCACTCACGAGGAGCCTGCTTGAGGCCATACACTGGGCGCTTCAGCTTCCACACTGTGTTGGCAGGGTAAGTGCCAGGAAACCCCGGTGGGCGTTCCATGTGAACATCCTCCTTGAGCTGGCCTTGGAGAAAGGCGGAGGAGGCGTCCATGGACTTGATCTCGAAGTTGCCGCGAGCGGCTATATCAAGAAGAGCGCGCACAGTCGGGAGCTTGGCCGTGGGCGAGAATGTTTCGAAGAAGTCGAGATACTCCTTCTGGGTGAAACCCTTCGCCACGTATCGTGCCTTGAACAGTGGAGCTTTGCCTGGGAGTTGTTTGACTCGGGAAGATCCATTTTCCGCCGACGATGTTGACATCGGAAAGGGGAACAACATCGTCAAAGCTGTTGTTGCGAATGAACGCCTCGTTCTCCACATCCATTGCTGCCTTCCACTCCTTCTAAGGCCCCGGGAGAGCTTCCTCTTTTGTGCGAGGAGTCGGAATGGTCGGGTTCTCGGTGAAGTTGAGGGAAGGGCAGTCAGTAATGTCCGGGAAGATGTGAGAGAGAAATTGGCAGACCGCGTGAAGGTCTAACAGCTCCTCATGCCTATCCTCCAGAAGTGCACGGGGGGGCATACGGGATGGAGGGGACATCACCCCGGCAGGAGGAGGCGGGGTGACCGAACACCGGATGGAGAAGGCGGCTGGTCCCCAGGCGAGAGGCGGAGCCGGTCCCTTGGAACGAGTGCGACTAGAGACCGGAGACGAAGGCGGCTGCGGTGGGACCGGAGGGACTGGGCGCCTCCGATAGGAGACTGGTGAGCCGGGCTCGATGCGCGGGGAAGGCGGAGCAGGAGGAGGTGCCGCTGCGGAGGATACTGGGGAGGCCGGGTGAGATACGCCAGACGGAGAAGGCCCCGGAGAAGGGGCAGTGGCCAGAGGTGGGGCATCGAAGTCTGCCCAAACAAGCGTCGGGGGAGGTGGAGGAGGCTCGCCCGTGGTCGCAGAGTGGAATGGGTGTGTCTCATCGAAGACGACATCACGGCTGCGAATCAGCTGTCTGGTGATTGGATTGAGGAATAAGTAGTCTGGGAAGTCGGAGTTGTGCCCCAGGTACATGCAGGTCTAGGTTTTGGGACCAAGCTTGCCACCTTGCTTCCTGCGCGTGTGGGGGCTTAGCAACACATACGCGGTACACCCCCAGACGCGTAGAGAGCGGGCGGAAGGCGTGACCCCAAGCCAGAGAGCGGTAGGTGTGGTGTCGGGCCGGTGGGGATGCGGATAAAGATTGTAGAGGAGTGCCGCATGGAAGAGGGCATATCCCCAGAGTGACCGTGGTGCGTTGGCGTGACTGAGGAGGCAGCGAGCGATCTGAACCAAGGTGTGATTGCCGCTCTCTGCAATGCCATTCTGCTGCGGGCTTTCGGGGAGCGTGAAGGTTTGCCGAATCCCTTGGGCCGCACAGAAGTTATCGAGTTTGCCATTGCGAAATTCTCCCCCGCCATCAGAATGGAGGCACTTCACAGGAGTGCCGAACGTGACTTGAGCCTGGCGCACCCACGCCATGATGACATCAGGTGCCTCCGCCTTGGTATGCAGAAGGTGCACAGAAACATACCGCGAGTGGTCATCGACTAGTGTAAGAAAGTACCGATGACCGCCTCGGGATGCGACTGGAGCTGCGCCCCAGACATCCATGTGCACTAGGTCCAGCGGAGCAGCTGCAACGGATGGGGAGGAAGGATGCGGCTGCTGCCTGAGCTTGCTCTTGGTGCAGTCTAGGCAGGTGGGTGCAGGTGAGTCTGTTGGTGGAGGAAGCGCCGACGGGAGGCCAAGAAGAAGTTTCTTGGAAGCGATGTCGGCAAGTGTACGGAAGTTGGGGTGACCCAAGCGATGGTGGTAGAGGATGGTTGGGTTGGCAAAGCTGCGACACGAACACGGAGTGGTGCTGGCAGCTTGCGCTTGGGAGAGGGCGGCGAGAGGTGCAGGTGAACGCAGCGTATAGAGCTTGCTACTGTTGAGTGTGAAGCGTGCTAGGAGCTTGTTGGACTTAGGGTCGAAGAGGTCACAGTGATCCGAGTGTGCTGGGAAGATCGTGGTGACGCCTGCCCGTTGGAGCTCGTGCTGGGCCACAAGATTGTGCCGTAGAGTGGGAACACACATGCCGGTGACACTGCCCGAAGGAAAAGCTGGGCACGGAACTGTGGAGGAGCCCTTGGCGTGTGTTGTGAAACTGGAGTCTGCTCCAAGTAGACGGATTGGTGTCTCGTATGGCTTGAAGGAGTGTTCTTCCTTGAGAACCGTGTGAGTGGCCCCACTGTCGAGGGTGAACTCTATTGTGGCTGAGGTGCTTTGTGAGCCAGGACACTGCAGAATTGTCTCATTAATCATGGCAGTGCCAGGGAACAACATGTTGAGGCGCACATCAGCAGTGGGAGCTACAGCAGCCTGCACGGATTCCTGCGCTTCGACTTGATTGACCTTGCGAGGAGCACGATTGACCATCCACCTTGGCGGCTTCGAGGCGGTCCCATTGACGGCATACTAATCGTCATCCTTTTTCTTGAAGTAGGAGGCAAGGGCGTGGTTGGTGCGCCACACACCTGGCCGGCACGAGGGCCGCGCTTGATGACATAGGGACACGGGGGGAAGCGGTTGCGCTGGAATGGCGCCGAAGCGGCATAGGCTTGAGGCACGGGAGCGCGCATTGCATTGGCCTTGGCTTGAGCGCTGTTGTCCTTTTCGGCAGAAAGGAGCGCGGATGAGACCTTGGCAAATGTGAGGTCTGCAGGAGCAAGGCCCAAGAGCATCTTGCGTGTGACTTCGTATGCCGGAGTGAGGCCGACTAGGAGAGCGGCTGCAGGGGCTTGCTCGGGGAAGACTATCCCCAACTGTTTGAGTTCACCATGAATGGACTGCACCTTGGTGACATAGTCCGCCATGCCTGGCGAGTCCTCGAGCCGCACGTGGAACATGCTGGGGATGAGTATAGCAACTCCCATTGCAGTCTTGTTCAGGAAGCGATCCTCGAGGTAGAGCCAAATGACGTTGGCAGACGGGTAGTTGTGGTAGGTTTCGACGAGTTCGGGAGGAGTGGTGCCCATGAAGACACTAATGACCAAACCATCGGCCTTCTCCCAATTCTTGTACTTGAGCAGTGCAGCAGCATAAACTGCTTCGGCGTCGGCATTAGCTGGATCGGCGGACCTCTCGGGTTTAGGAGGCTCTTTGCCATCACCGATGTTGAGAAGGATGTCGGTGAGCTCGAGCCCCTTTACCTTGCGACTGAGGAGGTGCTTGTCGACACCATAGCGCCAAGTCTTGTAGTTGGAGCATGTGTCGTTCGGCTCGAGACGAAGGAGCGGGATCGGGTTGGCGAGTGAAGTGGTTGAGTAAGCCAATGTCGGTGTGCAGCGCGGCACTTCTGGAAATGGGTCGACCAGAATTGCTGAAAATCACTCTGACGGCTTTATCAAAATGCCGCTAAGTAGGAAATGGCATCGGCAAAAATTCGTTTAAAACGCCGACTTGAAACTGAATCTGAGCCTATGTCTAACCCCGGACCCACACACCCCCCCACACACCCCCAGGCCCTGTCCCGCAGCTACACAGCTCCGCAACCAGCTCCGCAACCAGCTCCGCAACCAGCTGCTCTCCGCTTCAACCTGTGTACCTGCTCTTGCTTGACGCGAGATGTTCGTGGAGGCGATTTGGCGAGGGGAGTTCGCCTATTCTGGCGGGGTCTGAGGGGAAACTCGAGAACGAGTTTTAAGAGATGGTCGAAATTGAGATTCGACCAAGGAGAACCAAGGAGGAAATGGACGACGAGAAGCGTGAACGCTTCAGAGATGAAAAATTCAACGAGGTCGAGCGCGAAGGTGGTCGACGATGAGAGGCGCGACTGCAGAGTGGAGCACGTCGAAATTCCGACGACTCGAAACGAATGTCGCGACGATGAAGTGCGCGTAGCGCGGGCACGTTCAGATTAGGACCTTGATCCGCGTGTGCGGATAGGTCGCTCTGATACGATGTAAGAAATATAGTTGAAATGATTGATTAGGTAAGGAGCCCAAGGCTCTATAAGTACATGGCAAGGTGAGAGTGAATGGATGAAGAGGGAATTGGAGGGAATCTCCATTGGGATCTCCGGAATCTCCAATTGGGTAATTGGAGATTGGGGGGATCACAATTGGGTGAGGTTGGGATTTGTGAGTACACCCCAACCTACTAGAACATTCATAACCTAAACTAGGATATAAAAGTACAAATACAAAAGTGGTATTTGCAGTCTATTTCTAACACTTGTTCGTAGTGTATCGCGACTATTTGCATGATATGACGAGTGACTGTTCGCGTGACTGAGAGTGGCGTAACCCTTCAGGTGAATATACGCGCGAACTTATTATTAACGCGTTGACTCGCTGCTGCTGACATCATCACGCGCGTCGTTCCATACGAGGTATCTCGCTATTAGTACAGCCTAAGTGTTATACTAGAAATGCATAAGTAAACTCTGTCAAGTATAATTCAACAGCGTTTTCAATAGGCAATTTTTAAAGTGTAACACGTTTTACATATTTAGAAGGCTTGCTTCTTGCTCAATTAGGATCATTCTCATTGCACTAGTCTGAGCTGAGACATGGGTAGAGACGTTCGCAGGTGGTGCGAGAGCACTCGAGAAAGTTGTGCAGATGTCAATGCCGGCGCAAGGGTCTGTACCTCGTGGGAGGCTGGCACTAGTTAGTCTGCATCGAGCATGATGTACATCTCTTTGGCCTTGTCAATGTGCCATCCGTCAAGACGTTTGAAAAGCCGGCCCGCTACGCCTCCATGGGTGGCGACAGTCGCAGCTCCTTTGCGGAACAAGTGGGTGCTGAGATGGTGTTCGCCGAGGCCAATGGTATGAAATGGCAAGTGCATCCTTGTACAAGTTGCGTATGGTGGTGTATGATGGTGACTTGCTGGTGACGGTGCCACCCGAGGCAGTCCCGAACACTCGGATTAAGGGTCCCGGGGTGTCGGGTTTGTAGCCCGCCAAATGGATTTAGCGCTTGGTGCACCGGACAGAGCAGAGGGGTCCTAGGAGGGCGGCAACTGGAACCCATGAGCCTTGACCTGCCTGGTCCATTTTGGAGCGCGGGATGAGCAGCCACTTCGCATCGTCCTCGAACTGAATGTCCACCCAGTTGAAGGCCACAAGATCGGAGTAGCGCAAAAATCCCGTGTACATGAGGAGTGGAATGAGACCTTTCTGAGAGGTAGCTGGGTCGTCAGCGCTGATGAAGAGAGAAGCCATCGCGTGCACTTGGTATAGAGAGTCTGGTTCCTTGGTTCGGTTAGGTTGGTTCCGCTTCTTTGTAAAATCTCGAACTTGTGTCGTAAAGGGACTAGGGCAAGGTGCTCCAAACAAAGCTGACGGCCGAGCAGGTGAGTTGGATCATCAAAAGAGTGGCCTTATTTTGAATGGCGTAGGCGAGGTGAGGTACAAGGTGAGTCTCATGTCTGACGATAGCAGGAACGACAGGTTAGCCTTGGTGCAAAAGGAATGAAACCGCTGCAAATAAGGTTTCGTTAGTTCGGATTGTGGAGTCTGTGCATGTCTGTGCCATGACGGAGAGCAGTTCACGTTGCAGGGCTGGAATGAGGTCTAGTTGTCGTAGAAGCAGAGGGAGATGCGTTATAGGAACACAACTTGTAGAGCGAGCATGAGGCTATCAGGCAAGCCTGAGCCGGAAAATGCGCTAGTATGATAGCCTGCATTAGGTATTGACTGCCGCGCATCAGTTGAATGTGGGATTTGATGTCGCAAGCCCAGGCGGGAGGTGAGGGTTGGAGGAGAGGCCACAAACTAGCACCGGGCCTGTAAGGAGCGGGAGATGCGCGTGTGCGTTGTGCATTGTGGAGGACAGCGGGGTTTACTTGGGGCGGTGAGAAGGCAAACCCGTGTTCGGCAGTCCAAGAAATCGTGAAGGCGTTGATCGCTGTGGCCATGGGGTACGGGTGTTCAAAGCAGAAACGACTTGGCTTGGCGTTGCTAGCGGTGGCAAAGAGATCTTTAGAATGGGGGCCCAAACGTCGTTTCAAAAGGTGGAACCACAACGTCTTCAACATGTTATCATCGCGATGGAGTATTTTCTCAAGCTCGTCCGTATGCGTGTTGAGTTCGTGAGAGATCCATTCCATGATAAGGCGGAATTGGTAGGTAGTACACGTGCGGATAATGGATTTGCAGGCAAGGGTGAGATCAGGGCTGCGTGAGCCACCCTTTCTCAAGTTGTAGAAAACTCACTGATTATCCATGCGCATGAGCACATGTTTGTTCCACTGTAGGTCGCTATATGGATGCAATGCCCACAGTTTCCCTTCAATCTCAAGTGCTGGACGTGTGTCGCAAATCGATTGGCATGTTTATGCTGGCTTTACGAATTTTGCCGGCAAAAGTGTGTTAGAATATACCATGCTATGCTAGTTGTGTATATTGTGTTTACATCCCTAGTTGGGTGTACACCTGTGTTGGGGTGTCAATCCAACCCAATTGTGGTTGGAGCCCCCAAACACAAGGACCACAATTGTGGGGGCACCACAAGTGGGTTGGCTAAACCACTGGTGGTACACCACACTTGGACCACCTCCAACTGGTGGTCAACCACATTTGGAAGGATCCTCCCTCCCTTGTGATTGGTCCTAACCCCCCCTTCCCTTCCAACCTTCCCTTCCTAGCTCATCTCTCTCTTCCTATGTAATGCCTTTGCTTCATCAATAAACTGAACCTTTCTGTTTCTAACAAAGTGTCGAGAGTGGCCCCCCAGCCATGGCCGTTTTCATCGACGTGAATTATAGCATCGTAGCTGCATCACACATGAAAGAGTGCGCCATTGAAATGGTCAAACTCAGTTGACCAGAATTACAGCTCCTCGCAAGCACAAGGTGATAGCAGGACTCTGCAATTCCATGAAGAGGTGTCCTTGATGGTCTGCAATAGTGCGTGGCTGAATCTCCGAGCAGTGGCCCCGAGTGCGAGCGAATTGAAGCGAGCATGCTTGTACCACATGCGATATGCTGGACGGGGACCTTGGACTGGTTGCCTCCAGCTTCTAGTAGCGACTGGATGGTAGATCGTAGGGAGTTGCGTCATTCAAAATCCACTAAGAATTGACCGAGTTTAGTGTCAAGTTCCAATACCAGGAAGTGCAGATGCTGGGTGGGACGAAGTTGGGATTTCTTTACGTTGATTGCCAGGCCAGCGCTATGTAAATCGGAAATGATTTGGTTGCAGGTGTCCACGGTGTCAGCTTCATAATGACAAAAGAATAGGATGTCGTCCACATACGGTATGCTCCGCACTCCCATCGTTCTCCCGCTTCTTGCAAGCTGCTTGATTAACTGTGAAAATGAAAGGAGCTGTAGCCAATCCGAATAGGAAGGGGGCGGAAGTAATATAAGCGTCCTTCAAATTGGAAACCCAAGAATTTCCAGCACGAGGGGTGAGAAGAGGAAATGGGGAGCAGCACCCACGGTGCATATCTTCCTCTTGGCCACCCTGCCCAAGCACCAGGAATACGGGCCAAATATCAGGACATCTCACTGCAGAGCTCTTTGTTCATGTCATTGCCAACTAGTTCAGCCCGAGAAAGAAGTGTGACAATCGAACTAAAAGCGAGAACATGCAAAAAGTGGATCTAACGTCGCTAGGCAATGCTACATTACCTCTCCATCTGCTCTGTCTCAGCCCTAGCTATCTTTACCATCCTGCTGTTGGAGCAGGAGGGAGCTAGCCTATATTACTAGCCAATCAGAGATTGGCATCCATCCTGCCATCTGCCTCTCTGCCCAGCTGTCCACTTGCGCACACACACATGGGCGACAAACAAAATAACCCACCCTAGCCATCAACCTAGGTTCGGCCAATCCCCGGCCTGCTCCCAACCATTGCCATCAACCGCCAGTTGGCACCAAACCCGCGAGCTGCTGCCGCCAGCTAGCTCCACCTCCTACCATGCTGTCCCTGATAGCAGCTTCCCCACCCGCCCTTCCCCGTCTTCTATCCCGTTACAGTTCCTTCCTCGCCCGTATTACTATTTACAAACATTTACATGATGTACATTAATGTCCCCTTCCTGTCTGCATTTCTCCGTGGACGCAATCCACTTAGATATTCCTACAGCTGTTGTGTAACTTTGCCTTGCTCTCCTGTAGTCCTGTCGTGTAGACCGTTCCTCCCATCCCCTCCCACGCGAAGTTGCGAGTCACCTCCCCGCTTGGCGCCTCTCTCTAGCCCTGCTTGAACCAGGCCTTCTCATGCCCCCTCCCGTGCTCTGCCGCTGCCCTCGCTTGAGTCACGGGACCCTGATAGCCCGAGATGCTAGCCCCTCCTCGTGGCAGTGGCTGCTGGTCTCCAAGGCCCCCTTCCTTCACTTCCGTTCCCCGAGCCTTCGGTAGCCGGGCCACATTCGTGGCGTGATCCATCATGCGTCGCCCTTTGTCATCCTCCAGCACAATCACACCCGACTCGCACACCTCATTCACTGTCTATCGCTTGTGTGTGACTCCCATGTCCAGGGCATCCCCCTTCATTCGGCGAAGGTACACTTCCTCCTCCACCTGCAGTGCCAGCGCATCTCCTTCCTTGCTCTGTTGCTGCCACTGCGTGTAGCGGTGGATGTCTCTCAGCTGAGCCACCTTCAGATTCTCCAGCGCTGCTGGCAGTAGGCTCTCCAGACCCACGAGCTGCCGATGCGGATGACGCCCCTCTCGACCTCTCTCGCAACACACTACGACAAGAGGGGACCATCAGGACCCTTGCGGATCCACAAGTCGATGGCGACTCAGACAATGACGTGTAAGAGGTCATTGAAGGCGTGAATCGTTCCACCGGCCTCTTTGGCCTCCATTCCTCGGTCTCCATGCAGCAGTTCACCAGGGCCCCTCCGTGCTTGAGCCAAAAACACCTCGTCAGGCCCCCACAGGACCCCACCGCGACAAATGGCGAAAGGCCATAGACGTTGAACTCGCCGCGCTTCGCTCCTGAGATACCTGGGTCCTAGTGGACCGCGAAGTAGTGAAGGGGAGGAAGATTCTATCCAGAAAATGGGTCTACCGTGACAAGATGAACACTGAAGGAAATATCGCACTCTACAACGCACGATGGGTCGTACGAGGCTACGACCAACGCCACGGCGACGATTCCATCTACAGTAACCTTCGCCCTTGTCAGCCGCCACACCTCTGTGCGCATTCTCCTCGCCATCGCCACATGTCGGCACCTGGAACTCGAACAGATCGACGTTAAGAACGCGCTCCTATACGCAACAGTCGACGCTCTAATTGTTGTCGAGCAACCACACACCAAGGCAACGAGAACCCTCGTGTACGTTTATTTCCTTTACGGGATCAAACAGGCACCACGCCTCTGGCAACAGCAACTGCACGACATTCTGCTCGACATTGGCTCCATCCAGCTAGCACATGACCCCGGAATGTACCGCCTCCACTACCGCAGTGACTACGTCTATAGTGGCACCAACCCAGACCTGCCCGATCAGTTCGAGCGAAGCCTGGGAGAACGCGTCGACATCACCACCTCCAAGACTGTGACTCAATTTATTGGCCTCAGCATCTCCTATCTGCCTTAAGCCATCCACCTCTCCACATTAAAATATGCCGAGACCCTTGCCAAGGGGAGAACCTCCTTGACCTACAGCGAGCTCTCCTATATTTCATTTCAAGTCCCAACATTGGCCTCACCTACTCCACCATCACTACACCTTCATTCCAACTCACAGGATACGTCGGCGCAGGTCATGTCATAGACCCCGCTAATCGACGATCCTGCACATGTTTTCTTTTCTGACTGGAACCTATCGGACCTATCTCCTAGAACTCCTTCGTCAGTCACTACCTCCCTGCATGCTCCGAACTGTGTCACCACCATCTCCTCAAACGCCTTTGATACTCCTGTTGCCGCCTTGTTTACTAGTGCCTTCACCTCCTCCCACTTGCAGGTATGCTCTATCATGAGCACGATGTACCGCCTGCCCCTTCGGCTGACTGGCAGCTCCTTATCCAGGTCGAGCGACCACCAGTACCCTAGTCCGACGATGGGCAGCTGACTCAGGGCCGCTTTCTCTCTTTCCAGCTTTGCTCAATTCCTGATGCATGCCTCACACAGCTCCACGCACTCCTTGATTTCGTTCCGCAAGCCGGCCCACCACCAACCCGTCTAAACCAGCTGCTGCATTCGCAATGGCTCGTAGTGCCCCAGCTTGTTACTGTATATATTTCCCTAATGATCCCGATGCGCTCTTCAGGGTGTGGGACCCGCTTCCAGCCATCCCTCGTCCGTAGCTACAGCTGGCCCAGGAACAACCTATAGTGCTGCCCGCGTAACCTTGCCCGCTCACTGACTCGTGCAACTTTTGTAGTTTCTCCCTTGATCCACCGTAGAACGTCCGTATCCACTGTTGTCTCCCTTTTCTGATCCTTTTCTGCTGTTCCCTTTCCTTCGGCTTCCTTTGCCATCAGCATCAGACCCACCGATGGGCATTCCTAAGGTGGGTGTTGATGCAACCCCATGGCTTGCACTCAGCTTGTCATCCTTGTTCATGTGTGTGCATGCATGGCATGGAATGAATTGTGAGTCTATGGCATTGCTATCTAATGCTTGTGTGTGTGTGCTTGAATGATGTATCACAATGTGGTTTGTGTCGGTCAAGACATTAGCGAGTTTTCACTACTCCCATCTCAATTCGTCGTTTGCGCATCGCATGTGTTTTCCTATTTTGTCGAGTGTGAATTGTCCATCGCATTGCAGGTGTGTGCAGCAAGCCCTCCTGAACTCAAGAAGAAGTTATCTTAAAGAACCAAGGCCAAGAGCTCAAGATTTCAAGCCCAAGGGACATGGATAAACAATAAAATAGTGAAAATAGTAATGCTGCTTTGTGTAGTGTTACGTTTCACTTGATGTAGCCCCTTGTTGGGTTAATTTCGAGTCTCTTCGTGGTTAGAGACTCTGTGGTGGTGTACCACTAACCTGAACCTCGACTCTTGGGGTTTGTAGAGGCTGGGAACCATCTCAATCTCAATTCTTCTTGCTAAGTTTGTACTTCTAAGACTATAGTGGCTGCTGTACCTCCTGCCGGTCAAATCGTCATAGCGTCATCAAATCGTCATGAAATTTAATGATTCAATTTGTACTGAGTGTCAATAGCAACACGCTCTAGATCTCACAGCTTAGCGTTTGAGGCATAGATGAGTTCGGTCTCAATATTTGAAGCGAACTGACGGAAATCCTACTGTGCACTTTATCTTTCATTTTAGGCGCTTTTAAGCCTAGTGTGACTATAACAGTGGGTTCCACGACAGACCATCGACGTATTGCATGGTTTTACCCAGGCGGTTCTTCACTTGGAATTCATACTTATGCAGCTTCATTTCCCAGCGTGCGTTCCTGCCAGTCAGTGCTTGGTTTTGCATGAGGCAGAGCAGTGGCTGATGGTCTGTCACAAGTGTGAATGGTCATCCTTGCAGGTACACCCTGAAGTGCCCTATCGCCCACACCGTCGCCAACCAATCGCCTTTATAGGATGAGTTGTTCGCCTCCGCCGCGTTGCAGCTGCGGCTGGCGAAGGCGGCCACCCGCTCCTGCCCGTCTACCTGCTGGCTAAGTATAGCCCCCATGCTTGAGTCTGTATACAGCACGTATGGCAGGTATTTTTCGCGGTAGTTCCAGGACCACTCCTTCCTTGACTGCTCCGAGTAGGTCGGCTGCTGCCTCCTTCTGCTCATCCCCCCATTCCCACTTCTGGTCTTCTCTCAGAAGCATGTTCAGTGCCGCGACTCGCTTGCTGAAGGTCGATATAAACTTGCGGTACTAGTTCAGGAATCTCAGCAATGCCCTCAACGTGCCATGGTCCTAAGGTGCTGCCACTCTTTCCAGCACTTCCACCTTGGCTCTCTGTATGCCCAGCTTGCCTCGGTCACCTCGAAGCCCAAGTAGTTGACTGACTTGTGACCGAACCGGCACTTGCCCGGGTGACAGGTCATTCATACTGCCACAACGGCTGCTAGCGTCTGCTCCACATCCTGCAAGTGCGCTTCCTTACTTCCACTGAAAGATGATCACGTCGTCTATTAGCATGTTGCTGCTGCCACCCCTCTTAGCGCTGCATCCATGGTGCGCTGAAAGACCGCTAATGCATTCCTCAACCCAAACGGCATATGGTTCCATTTGAATAGCCCGTCCACCCCATGGAACGCGGTCTTACGTCTGTCTTCTTCCGCTAGAGGGATTTGATTGGAGCCCTGTCTCACATCTAGCGTCGAGAAGAGTTGCGCGCTCTGCAGCTGGTCAAAAGTCTCGTCTACCATGGGGGTGGGGTACCTGTCCACGGCTCACCTTGTTCAGTTCGCGGTAATACCCGCACATCTGCCTCGAAAGTACTTCCCTCGCCAGATCCGTGCGCGCAGCTACCACTGTGACTGCTGCGTAGTCCGAGATTGACGGTCAGTTAAGTCCGGCTGCTAGCAATTCACTGCACTTCTTGTTGGTTAGAGAATGCTATAAGCAGATGATTCAATGGCTCCTTGGAAATTTCTGCAGCACTTCGTTATGACGCCCAGAAAACTCGCGACCTTCGAAAAGCTATATCCAAATCTCCAATAGGTGAAACAATATGAAAATCGGATATGTTGTAGCTTACAGCGTCACATTTCTACGGCAAGTTGAATCACTTGATTCCGTAGCTTAACGAGTGATCTATGGCGTTTGGCGCACTGGGGGGTAATCTGCCCTAGGAGAAAGTGACAGTCCTCAGAGTCACTATAATTGAAGCTTACAAGTTCAGAGGCATGATGGAAAAGGCATTGAAGCACAGTTGGAAGGAGGGGTAGAAAGGGAAGGATGAAAGGGAAGGACCCTGGAGGCCCATGGTCAAGAACATGACAAGAGTCAAAGTCTTGACTCCCCATCCTCAGGTTCAGCCAGCCTGGCAAGACAAAATTCACACTGTGCCAGGTTGGCCTCCAAACCCCAAATGCTGCAGCTGCAAGGTGGGGACAAAAGTCCCACACATGCTGGTCCCTCCTCGTTATAGGGCTATCCAACTTTGGTGTAGCAGCTGACAAGGACTTCCAATGAGTTGTAACAAATCCATCAAACATTTCTTCGTAACTTCTTCATATGTGCTCCGATTCCAACAATTCTTGGCTCGTTGGAATGTGCTCGATGTCATGCACAATCCAAGCACATCTGCACAAGCACAAGATGAACATGCAAAGACATGCAAACCCAACAAACCATACAAACAATGTAGCACACAAAACACATGCAACGAGATGATGCGAACAGACGAGGGGATAACGTGCAAACGAATGTGCACCAACACTTCTCCATGCAAATTGCCATCGGGCTCATTCGCCTTCGCCGTTGGTACACCGGTATCTGAGTCGTCAGAGGAAGGCGCATGGTCATTGTGGTGCATGTGCCCAGTTGGTCGAAGTTGTAGGCGAAGCTAGTTCGATATCGGCCTAGTAGCTCTTTCATAGCCTTTCGCCCCGCTGGAGTCATGGCTTCCCCTATGTCCCACTTCGCCACTTTCTCCGCCCCCGTCATCGCTCCGTCCGGTCCATTATTCCCCTCTACTGGCTGGCCTTGCTCTGCTTCTTCCTTCGTCTCCTTCTCAAGCATTCCTTCGCTTTTGGTGCCCCCCCACCTTTCTTCAGTCCTTACTCCCGAGTGTTCCTTCCTCTGCCTCAGCGCGATGTAGCCGGCTTTTGCCTCGTTGTCCATCCAGTCGGCTTCCCCTGCATGCCTTGCATGCCTTGCCCCTTCCTGGCTCGCTAGTAGCCCTGGCATTCCCACCCCGCCACCACCAAGTCTATGTGACCCCACTGCTCCAGACACCTCTGATCGACCTTCCTCACGTCATCGCACCTCCACACTGCTCCAGATTCTACAGTACTGCTTCTGTGGTGAACTGAGATTGGTATATTTCGTGAAGCAGTTGTATATGATGCCAGGCCATGCAGTTTGCGGCTGGGTTGGTTCGACGTAGATGTACTTCTCGACTGTGAGCCCGGCCTTCAGCGCGGCTGCCAGTCCAGTTGCTATCCCCCCGAAGAGCTCTAGCAGCACTGTCGGCCTTTGTAACATCTTGGTGTCGAGGCAGCGCTCGCGTAAGTCTAGGTTCGTCCCCCATCATTCCATCCTCTCTTCCCTGCCAGCCTTCACTGCTTCATAGTTGTGCCAATCCCAGATTCCCAGTTCTGTGGCTCTTGCAGGGGTCACCGCCAGAAACGGTTCCCTAGGTTCTCGCTTGATGAAGCATACTGGCAGCTGCCCAACTGGCCCCTGCTTCTCCCAAGAGTGCACTCGGCAGGTCATGGTTTCCTCCCACATGCATATGGTCGCACCTATCTTATAGAGGAATTCCACTCCCAGCAGCAAGTCGTAAATTTCTAACGGTGATACCTCGCACCGCATCCTGATGGCACACTCCCCTCTCTCTCCTGGTTGCAGTACGATCTCCACTGTTCTCTGCGTCTTCGGCATCCATTTCGCTGCTTCAGTTTCTCAGCCAACTATTTCCCAATTAGAATGTGGCAAGAGCCTGGGTCTACGATGGCCTGCTTTGCCGGTATTTCACCCACTGCTACCAACCCCGCCTCTACTATGAGCACCGATGCCTGACAGCTGAGGCGTTCTAGCGGGTGTCGGCGTGCCTCTGTCCCTTGGTTCTCTGTTGCTGCCACTTCTTGTCTCCATGGCACAGCTTCTCCTCTGGGTTGCCTTGAATCGTGATATCTTCCCCCGCTCTGCAATCCCAACTCCTCTCGCTCTCTCGCAGGCTGAGCCATCAGCGCAAACTCCTCCTCACTCCCTCCTCCTCCTCTAGTGCAAACAAGGCAGGCTGCTTCCATTCTCCTCCTTCCAGCTCCGCCTGCTGCTGTTGTAGTCTACAGTATCAATCTCCACCCGTATTTCTGCCACTCCACTCTTGGTGCCCCCCCCCTTTCGTTGTGGATAGCAATCAAGCTCCTTATGCCCACGCTGCCTGCACTTCGTGCATGTCGGTGACTCAGGGCAATCTCAGCAGAGATGGTCGGTGTCTCCGAAGATTGAGCAGACCGGCAGAATACGACAGTCGCGCCGAAAGTGTCCCAAATGTCCACAGTTGTGATACTTGCGATTCTCCCCGCCTCCCCTTCCTACTCCTTCTGGATCCACTGCTGCTGCCGCCCATGCGGGCCTCCTGTGGTCCGCCTGTCTCTCCACTTGTCTATCGGCTTCAAAGAGCCAACGTCCTGTTTCCACACGCCGGGCCACCTCATAGGCTTCGCACAGCGTAGCGCCAAATCCACAAATCGAAGATCTTGCTCCGCACATCTTGCTGCAGCTTTGGGTTCAGCCCCGCCAGGAATTTCATGATCAGCCGTCCTTGATCGTGGCTCTACATGTCTTCCCCGAGTTGAACTAGCCTTCCGTTATAGGCCAGTAAGGATTCTTCGTTATGCCTCCTGAAGTCTCGGAACTCTCGCAGCTTGTTCTGGCATCTGCAAGGGGAACTGCTCCTTCAGCATCAGTAGAAATTTCTCCATTGGATCCCTCTCCCCTGGTGGCGCCTCTCCCGCCCAGTGCAACAGCTCGCCACGTGAGATCCAGTAACAGGTCTCTACTTCTCCTGTCAGCGTGTTGGCCAGACTGTCATAGGATCGAATGTGTCGAGGAAAAGTTCCACTATCGATTGATACAAGGCGCATTTATACTTCCAAGGTACATCAGGTAACCAGGTTTATCCTGTCCATAGGGAATAGACCCTTCTAGAAATAGAAGCACCCTGCGTATAGCCACGCGAGGCTATTGGCTTTAAGGGATAACAGCAGGATTACGTTAGATATAGCGCGCCAGTACATCCCGAGCCTGGTCGGTGATATAATTATAATAATAGGATAAACCAAATGATAATGAAAAACTGAGGAATAGGAATCCAAATGAGATGAGATAAAGAGCAAAGGAATCAGGATAAAAAGAAGAATGAGATGAAGGAGAAAGATGAAAATGAGAAAGGAGTGTAACGGGGTCGTGCTCTCACACTTTCCCCCCTCAAAGCTGGGTGGTAGAAGGAACACCCTTATTGACAAGGTAGTCGCGAAGAGGACGACGTCGTACTCGGGTTCATCGTGGATGAGGACGGGAGGCGGTGGCGGCGGTTGGCGTCTGGTGAAGACCGTGTTAGGATAGCAGTAGGGCTTCAGAAGTTGGACATGGAAGGCGTTGTGAATCTTCCAAGTAGCTGGCAGGCGTAAGCGGAAGGTAACAGGAGTGACCTGTGCTTCAACGAGAAAGGGCCCGCAGAAGCGAGGTCGCAGTTTGGATGGGAGATGACGCGTGTTGAGGAGCACCTGGTCTCCCACGGTGATGGTGTCGTCGTTGCCATGGCGATCGGCCTGGCGCTCTGTTGCTGCTGAATTTCGAGGAGACGCTTGTGGGTCCGATCCCAAAGCTGCTGTATGTTGGACTGTGGCTGTTACTGTTGGTTTCTGTAGCGTGAGCGGGTTGCGTCCATAACAGAGGAAGAACGGCGTCTGTCCAGTAGCGGCGTGAGTGGCATTGTTGTACGCAAACTCTAGGACAGGTCAATGCAAGTCCCACTTAGAAATCTTGTCCTTGCATGCTACGCGGAGGAGTTGCTCTACAATTTGGTTGAGGCGCTCGGTCTGTCCATCTGTCTGCGGATGGTAGGCGGATGACATGGCGAGTTCGGTCCCGAGCAGAGACATCAGTTCCTTCCAGATTTGCTGGTGAACTTGGGGTCTCGGTCGAAGATGAGTGTGGTTGGAATTCCATGCTGTGAAATAATGTAGCGAACAAATAGTTGTGCTGTCTTCTCCGTGCGTGCTGTCGTGTGTGTCCGGATAAAGTTTCCCATCTTGGAGAATTTGTCGATGACGATGAGGATTGCGTCATGACCGCTTGTGGTAGTTGGTAACCTGGTGATAAAGTCCAGGCTCACCACTTGCCATGGTTGTTCTGGGACAGGAAGAGGCTGTAGCAGTCCTGCCTTTTCTGCTTGCTGCTCTTCATTCGCTGACATGTGTCGCAAGAGGTGACGAATTTCTGTACATCACCTGCCATGTGGGGCCAGTAGTAGTGCTTTGCAATACCGAAGTGTCGTGCGTATAGAGAATCGTGGTATTCTTCGAGTAGTAAGTGGCGCAAAGGAGGGTAATTGGGTACCCAGATTTTTGTTGACCCTTTCTGGTACGTGATGTCACTGTCCCACTGTAGCAGGTGTCGCCTTTCTGCCAAGGGAATTTCGGGGTCAATGGTGTACCCGTGTGTGAAGAGCCCCTTGAGTAGTGGGTTCATCCCTTCGACATGGAAATCGGCAACGTGTGCAGGCCGGCTAAGAGTCTGTGATTTGTTTTTGTGGCCAGGCTTGTACACGATGTCGTAGTGGAAGTGTGTCTCGAGAAAGTCGATCCACCGGACCTGCCGCCTGGAGAGGGTCGGTTGTGTCTTCAAATATTTCAGGCTGCAGTGGTCTGTGTAGACGATTGATTTTCGTCCTTCGAGATAACATCTCCACGTTTTGAAGGTGATGATAATAGCAAGGGCTTCTTTGTCGTGTATCGGGTAGTTGAGTTCTTCCCCATGCAATTTTTTGCTGAGGTAGGCGATTGGTTGCTGTCCATTCCCCTGGTCTTGCATCAAGACTGCTCCCACCGCCTGGTCGCTAGCGTCACCTTCGATGACGTAGTCGTGTTCTGGGTCTGGCAATACGAGTACGGGTGCGTATGTGAGTGCTTGTTTCACCTGCTCCACGGATTCCTGGTGTTTTGGAACACATACATATAGGGGGTGTTCTTCTTCAGCAGATTCGTGAGTGGCGTTGCGATTTTCGCGTTCTGTGGCACGAACCTGCTGTAATTTGTTAGCGAAGCCTAGGAACAGCTGCAACTCCTTCATGTTCTCGGGTGTCTTCCACGTGCGTACGGCTTCGATTTTCTTGGGGTTGACGTGAATTCCTTGAGTGCTCACCATGTCTCATAGGAACTGGATATTCTCGAGGGCGAATTCGCTTTTGGATAATTTGACGAAGAATCGTTCTCATCGAAGAATGTCAAAGACACGCTGCAGGTGTTCGACGTGCTGCTTCATATCGCGCGAGTAGATGAGGATGTCGTCCAGGTACACCACCACGCACTTGTCCAAGAGTGGGCGTAGAATGTGGTTCATTTCAGCTTGGAAAGTTGCCGGTGCGTTGGTGAGTCCGAACGGAATCACCAGATACTCGTACGATCCATACCGAGTTTGGAAGGCAGTTTTGTGGATGGAATTGTACGCCATTCTTATCTGCCAGTATCCGGACCGCAAATCCAGTTTGGAAAATATCATCGCTCCCCGAAGTTGGTCAAGCAGGTTATCGATTCATGGAATTGGGTATTTGTTCTTGATGGTCTGCTTGTTGAGAGCTCGGTAAACGATGCACATGCGCAGGCTTCCGTCTGGTTTCGTTGTGACGAGTACTGGGGCACCGTATAGCACTGGATGGTCGGATGAGTCCTTTGGCGAGGAGAAACTCGATCTCTTTCTTCATGTCGGCTAGCTCAGTGGGGCTGAGCCGATATGGTGCTCGGAGGGTCGGCTTCGAACCTGGTTCCTCTACGATCTCGTGTTGGTGTGTTCGGTATGGTGGTAGCTCGTTCGGAAGGTCCTCATGAATGTCTTGGAACTCCTTCAGTAATTCCTTGATTTTTTTCTGGAGGTTCCGATGTTTTCTCTTCGTTATCTTCCGCATCTGCTGCTATCGCTAGGAACCCAGTGATGGTTCGTTCCACGTCCTTCTCGAACCTTGCGAGTGTCTCCACTGGGATATCTCCTGTATCGTCCCAGTTGGGTAGTTGGACCCATCTTCCGTTGTTATAGATGCTTGCGGTGCGGTTTACCCAGTTGTGCTTGGGGTTGAATTTTATAAGGAAGTCTCGTCCGAACATCAAGTCAAGCCCTTTTATGTTGGTGATGGGGAGTGCAAGTTTCCAGAGCAGTGGACCGATTTGTATGTGTAACACTGCTTCGCCATATACTGGTAACTTGCTGCCGTCCACCATCGTTGCAGAGAATGCTGAAGGCTTGTACTCTTCCCGAAGTCGGTCGATTGCTGCCTTGTCGCATACGGTGTGTGACGCTCCGCTGTCCACGAGTGCTTGGAGGCGTCGTCCTTTGCAGATGACCTCGAGCACGAGGGGCGGTTGTTGCTTAGAGTACCCAAAGATAGTTTCATTGATCGGATCATAGAGTACACCTTTCTGTTACTATCTATTTCGCTGCTGGCCGAGGCTGCTTGCACAAAGGCTCTTCTCCAGGGCCAAGAGTCTCCTTGACGACTGTATGCGTCATTGATGCCAAAGTTGCTGAGCGGGATGCACCTGAAGGAGGAGTTTGGGGTTTTTGCAACTTCTTGTAGACCCCCAGCTTCCCCTTCAGCTGCTTCAGCTCCACCAACATCTTCCCTTGGGAACGGGTAATCGTTGTGGGCTGGTGTCGGGAGAGGACGTTGACTCAGTGGATAGGTTGGCTTCTTTCCACACTCCTTAATTTTGTCCCCAAGTTCTCCGATACCGGTACCATCTCCAAAACTTTCCGCCTATTCTGGAGCCCCTCCCGAAATTTCTCCAACGCTCTAGCCCCTCGAAAATCATAAGTTTTCATAAAAGCATCTTTTTAAGATACCTTTAATGAATCCATATAATTTCTTGGGTCTTCTAGGAGTTTCCCCGTCTCGGCAGAGTACTTTTTCGCGGAGTCGCGGCGATTTTTCCTGGCGAAGACTGGTCGTGGGTTGGAGATTTTCCCCCATCATTTCCTCCCGCTCGCGTCGAATCAGCTTCGTCGAAGTTGATGTTAGAAATAGATTGCAAATCCTACTTTTCTATTTGTACTGTTATATCCTAGTTGAGGTTATCAATGTTCTGGTGGGTTGGGGTGTACTCACAAATCCCAACCTCACCCAATTGTGATCCCCCAATCTCCAATTACCCAATTGGAGATTCCAGAGATCCCAATGAGGATTCCCCCCGATTCCCCCTTCATCCATTCTCTCTCACCTTGCCATGTACTTATAGAGCCTTGGGCTCCTTACCTAATAAATCATTTCAGCTCTATTTCTTATATGGTATCGGAGCGACCTATCCGCACACGCGGATAAAGGTCCTAATCTTAACGTGCCCGCGCTACGCACACCTCATTGTCGCGACATTCATCTCGAGCCGTCGGAATTTTCGACGTGATCCACTCTGCAGTGGCGCCTCTCATCGTCGACCGCCTTCGAGCTTGACCTCTTTGAATCTCTCATCTCTGAAGCTTTTACGCTTCTCATCGTCGATTTCTTCATCGGTTCTCCTTGGTCGAATCTCAATTTCGACCATCTCTTAAAACTCGTTTTCGAGTTTCCTCTCCGACCCCGCCAGCATAGGCGAACTCCCCTCGCGGAATCGCCTCCATGAACATCTCACGTCAAGCAAGAGCAGGTACACAGGTGGAAGCGGAGCGGAGCTGGTTGCGGAGCTGGTTGCGGAGCTGGTTGCGGAGCTGGTTGCGGAGCTGTGTAGCTGCGGGACAGGGCCTGGGGGTGTGTAGGGGGGTGTGTGGGTCCGGGGTTAGTTTAGTTTCAAGTCGGTGTTTAAACAAATTCCCGCCGACGCCATTTCCTTCTTAGCGGCATTTCGGCGAAGCCGTCTAAGTGATTTTTCAGCAATTCTCGTCTAAGTGCCGCGCTACGCACCAAGGTTCTTCTCGGTGACTTATGAGCATCACCTCGCGAAAATCAAACAGAAATGGCTTACTCAACCACTTCACTCGCCAACCCGATCCCGCTCCTTCGTCTCAAGCCGGACGGCACATGCTCCAACTACAAGGCTTGGCGCTATGGTGTCGACAAGCACCTCCTCAGTCGCGAGGTGAAGGGGCTCGAGCTCACCGACGTCCTTCTCAACATTGGTGATGACAAACAGCCTCCTAAACCCGAGAGGTCCGCCGATCCAGCTAATGCCCCCGCCGAAGCAGTTTATGCTGCTGCACTGCTCAAGTACAAAAATTGGGAGAAGGCCGATGGTGCGGTCATTAGTGTCTTCATGGGCACCACTCCTCCCGAACTCGTCGAAACCTACCACAACTACCCGTCTGCCAACTCCATTTGGCTCTACCTCGAAGACCGCTTCCTGAACAAGACTGCAGTGGGACTTGCTATATGTTCCAAGTGCGGCTCGATAACTCGCCAGGCATGGCAGACAATGTCACCAAGGTGCAGTCCATTCATGGTGAACTCAAGCAGTTGGGGATAGTCTTCCCCGAGCAAGCCCCTGCAGCCGCTCTCCTAGTCGGCCTCACTCTGGCATACGAAGTCACACGCAAGATGCTCTTGGGCCTTGCTCCTGCGGACCTCACATTTGCCAAGGTCTCATCCGCGCTCCTTTCTACCAAAAAGGACAACAGCTCTCAAGCCAAGGCCAATGCAATCCGCGCTCCCGTGCCTCAATCCTATGCCACTTCGGCGCCATTCCAGCACAACCGCTTCCCCCCGTGTCCCTACGTCATCAAGCGCGGCCCTCGTGCCGGCCAGGTGTGTGGCGACACCAACCACGCCCTTGCCTCCTGCTTCTAGAAGAAGGATGACGAGTGGTATGCCATCAATGGGACCGCCTCGAAGCCGCCAAGCTGGATGGTCAATCGTGCTCCTCGCAAGGTCAATCAAGTCGAAGCGCAGGAATCCGTGCAGGCTGCTGTAGCTCCCCCTGCTGATGTGCGCCTCAACATGTTGTTCCGTGGCACTGCCATGATTAATGAGACAATTTCGCAGTGTCCCGGCTCACAAAGCACCTCAGCCACAATTGAGTTCACCGTCGATAGTGGGGCCACTCACACGGTTCTCAAGGAAGAACACTCCTTCAAGCCATACGAGACACCAATCTGTCTACTAGGAGCAGACTCCAGTTTTACAACACACGCCAAGGGCTCCTCCACAGTTCCGTACCCAGCTTTCCCTTCGGGCACTGTCACTGGCATGTGTGTTCCCACATTACGCCACAATCTCATCGCCCAATACGAGCTCCAACGGGCAGGCGTCACCACGATCTTCCCAGCACACTCGGATCACTGTGACCTCCTTGTCCCTAAGTCCAACAAGCTCCTAGCACGCTTCACACTCAACAGCAGCAAGCTCTACACGATGCGTTCACCTGCACCTCTCGCCGCCCTCTCTCAAGCGGAAGATGCCAGCACCACTCCGTGTTCCCGTCGCAGCTTCACCAACCCAACCATCCTCTACCATCATTGTTTGGATCACCCCAACTTCTGTACGCTTGCCGACATTGCTTCCAAGAAACTTCATCTTGGCCTCCCGTCGGCGCTTCCTCCACCAACAGACTCACCTGCACCCACCTGCCTGGACTGCACCAAAAGCAAGCTCAGGCAGCAGCCGCACCCTTCCTCCCCATCCGTCGCAGCTGCTCCGCTGGACCTAGTGCACATGGATGTCTGGGGCCCAGCTCCAGTCGCATCCCGAGGCGGTCATCGGTACTTTCTTACACTAGTCGATGACCACTCGCGGTATGTTTTCGTGCACCTCCTGCATACCAAGGCGGAGGCACCTGACCTTATCATGGCATGGGTGCGCCAGGCTCAAGTTACGTTCGGCACTCCTCTGAAGTGCCTCCATTCTGATGGCGGGGGAGAATTTCGCAATGGCAAACTCAATAACTTCTGCGCGGCCCAAGGGATTTGGCAAACCTTCATGCTCCCCGAAAGCCCGCAGCAGAACGGCATTGCAGAGAGCCGCAACCACACCTTGGTTCAAATCGCTCGCTGCCTCCTCAGTCACGCCAACGCACCACGGTCACTCTGGGGATATGCCCTCTTCCATGCGGCTCTCCTCTACAATCTTTATCCGCATCCTTATCGGCCCGACACCACACCTACCGCTCTCTGGCTTGGAGCCACGCCCTCCGCCCGCTCTCTACGCATCTGGGGGTGTACCGCATATGTGTTGCTCAGCCCCCACACGCGCAGGAAGCAAGGTGGCAAGCTTGGTCCCAAAACCCAGACCTGCATGTACCTGGGGCACAACTCCGATTCCCCAGACTACTTATTCCTCAACCCCATCACCAGACAGCTGATTCGCAGCTGTGATGTCGTCTTTGATGAGACACGCCCCTTCCACTCTGCGACCACGGGCGAGCCTCCTCCACCTCCCCCGACGCTTGTTTGGGCAGACTTCGATGCCCCACCTCTGGCCGCTGCCCCTTCTCCGGGGCCTTCTCCGTCCGGCGTGTCTCACCCGGCCTCCCCGCTATCCTCCGCAGCGGCACTCCTCCTGCTCCGCCTTCCCCGCGCGTCGAGCCTGGCTCACCAGTCTCCTACCGGAAGCGCCCAGTCACTCCGGTCCCACTGCAGCCGCCTTCGTCTCCGGTCTCTAGTCGCACTCGTTCCAAGGGACCGGCTCCGCCTCTCGCCTGGGGACCAGCCGCCTTCTCCATCCGGTGTTCGGTCACCCCGCCTCCTCCTGCCGGGGGTGATGTCCCCTCCATCCGTATTCCCCCCCGTGCACTTCTGGAGGACAGGCATGAGGAGCTGTTAGACCTTCACGCGGTCTGCCAATTTCTCTCTCACATCTTCCCGGACATTACTGACTGCCCTTCCCTCAACTTCACCGAGAACCCGACCATTCCGACTCCTCGCACAAAAGAGGAAGCTCTCCCGGGGCCTTATAAGAAGGAGTGGAAGGCAGCAATGGATGTGGAGAACGAGGCGTTCATTCGCAACAACAGCTTTGACGATGTTGTTCCCCCTTCCGATGTCAACATCGTCGGTGGAAAATGGATCTTCCGAGTCAAACAAATCCCAGGCGAAGCTCCAATGTTCAAGGCACGATACGTGGCGAAGGGTTTCACCCAGAAGGAGTATCTCAACTTCTTCGAAACATTCTCGCCCACGGCCAAGCTTCCGACTGTACGCGCTCTTCTTGATATACCCGCTCGCGGCAACTTCAAGTTCAACTCCATGGACGCCTCCTCCGCTTTTTTCCAAGGCCAGCTCAAGGAGGATGTTCACATGGAACGCCCATCGGGGTTTCCTGGCACTTATCCTGCCAACACAGTATGGAAGCTGAAGCGCCCAGTGTATGGCCTCAAGCAGGGTCCTCGTGAATGGCAGAACAAGGTGAAGGAAGTCCTCCTCGCACTTGACTTTCATCCCTCTGCCTCAGATTCCAGTCTTTTCATTTATCACTCCTCCGAGCCGTTCTACATGCTCGTCTACGTCGACGACTTAATTCTAGCCGCCAGAGATCCAGCCGAGATGGCAGCTATCCAGTCTGCTCTCAGCTCCGCCCTTCTCATGAAGGATCTTGGTGACCTCAAGAACTACCTGGGGATGGGGATCACTCGTGACCGCCAGGCTTGCACGATCACCCTCTCCCAGGAGTCCTACATTGGCAACCTTCTCAAGCGGTTCGACATGGACTCCAGTAACCCTGTCTCGACTCCTCTCCCACTACAGCATCAGCTGACGGCCCCTCCGGTTCCTTCTCCTGACACCTGCAAGGACCCGTACCCTGAGCTAGTCGGTTCACTCATGTATGCCATGATGTGCACTCGACCAGACTTGGCTTACCCGGTTAGTGTCCTCTCTCGGTACGTCTCCCCCGGACGCTACACTGCCTCGCATTGGTCTGCAGCCAAGAGGGTCCTCCGCTATCTACAAGCCACCAAGACTCACATCCTCACTCTCGGTGGTACCTCTCCAGTCAAGCTCGAGGGATACACAGACTCCTCATGGGCCGATGACCAGACTGACAGACGCTCCTCCCAAGGGTACTGCTTCACTCTTGGTAGCGGAGTCATCAGCTGGCGTTCCACTCAGTCCTCTGCAGTCTCCCTGTCGTCCTGCGAGGCCGAGCTCTACGCAGGCACAATGGCTGCTCAAGAGGCACCCTGGCTCTCCTTTCTCCTCGCTGAGTTAGGCTACCCCCAGCAGTCGCCCACCCTGTGGTGTGACAACCAGAGCGCCATTCACCTCACCAAGGATCCTGTGTTCCACTCTCGCACCAAGCACATGGAACTTCGTCATTTCTTCATCCGAGATTTTGTTCAGAGTGACCAGCTGATGGTACGGTACATCGCATCAGATTGCAACCTCACCTCAGATTGCAACCTTGCCGACCTCTTTACCAAGGCTCTTGGCAAGGCTGACCAACATCGCCTTCTTCGTTCCATGGGGCTATGTGCTCCTTGACCGGTTTTTGCAGTCTATGGGGTTGTGTTAGAAATAGATTGCAAATCCTAGTTTTGTATTTGTACTTTTATATCCTAGTTTAGGTTAGGAATGTTCTAATGGGTTGGGGTGTACTCACAAAATCCCAACCTGACCCAATTGTGATCTTCCCAATCTCCAATTATCCAATTGGAGATTCCGGAGATCCCGATGGGGATTCCCTCCGATTCCCCCTTCATCCATTCTCCCTTACCTTGCCATGTACTTATAGAGCCTTGGGCTCCTTACCTAATCAATCATTTCAGCTCTATTTCTTACTGGTTGTATTGGCAGAAAATATGTTAGTTACGCCAGCCTGTTGGAGTTAATGAATTAAGATTATGGCGAAGAGAGGGAATGTGGAGACCAGTGACGACTCCGGAGGGAAAGGGGGAGAAGGGGAGGGTGGAGAGATGCGTGCAAGGGATGGAGAAGCTGGAGTCAGCGCCATGAACATTGGTGGAGAATGGGAGGGAAGTGAGGGTGCCGGCATCCTTGAGGGCGGTTTCAGTGGCATCACTATCGAGGACGAAGTCCAAAGTGGGGGATGGGAGACGTGGAGAGGGAGGTGCTGTGGACAAGGAACGAATGTGAATAAAAAGCCGTGGAGGTAGGAGTAAGGTGCGTAAGGGTGGTTGTATGGGAGTCAAGGTTGGCAGCAGAGGAAACAAAGGGAATGGAGCGCCAGGGAGGTGAGCCATGGGGGAGGAGGAGGCATGGGCAGCCATAGACGCAATGCCGTAACCATGCTGCAGCTGTTGCCACGTACACAGGGCTGCAGCCACACTGGCTGTTGCTGTAGTTGACTGGCTGCCAGTGCCCAATGACAGACGCGCCAGTAGCTGCTGCTGCTGCTGCTGTTCCTACAGGAACTTCTTGAAATGCCGGAACTGCTGGAAGTGGAGCATCTCCTGCTGTTGGAGGGGAGAGGATGACCACCAAGAGGCGCAAACGAAGCCATGCGGCGGAGACGGGAGTGGCGACTGGAAGGAGCGGTGTCGGAGGAATCCGCGGCTGCTGAAGGGAGCAACGTCAGCGGTGGGAGAACCCGAAGCGGCAAAGGAGCAAGGCAGCAATGGGTGGACCCCCAGCGGATCGAAGGAGAGTGACGGCGGGTGACCCACGGCTGCGTGAGAGTGGCGGCAGTGGGCTGACCTGCAGCGGCACGGAGGCGGAACAACTGCGGGTGGACCCACGGCTGCATGAGAGTGGCGGCGGCGGTCGGACCCACGAGGGTTTGAAGGGGAGCGACGGCGGGTGGAACCGCGTTGGCTTGAGAGTGGCGGTGGCGAGCGGACCCCCTGCAGCACGGAGGTGGAACGACAATGGGTGGACACGCAGCGGCTTCTCAGAGGGAGCAAGGGTTGGCAGGCGAGAGTCTAGCGGCGGTTAAGCGACGGGCGGCCAGTAGGAGACAAGCGATGACGGGCTGCAGCTCCTCCGGCTGCTGCTGATGCTGCAAATCCTCTGGCTGCTGCGGCTGCTGCTGCTCCTCCGGCTGTATCTGCTGTTCCAGCTGGTGCCGCTGGTGCTGCTGCTGTGCCTCTGCCTACTGCTGCTGCTGTGCCTCTGCCTGCCTGCTGCTGCTGCTGCTGCTGCGGATAGAGATATCCGGAAGCTGAATCGGCGATACAATCTGAAATTTGACGACATCATAGCTTACAGCCTCAGCTTTCCAAAGATTGTAACAAAAGCCTGATTCCATTAACAGCCGAGAGAGCTACGGCGTTCGGCGCATGGGGGCGTATAAATTTCAGCAGCAATTCGCTATCACGTCCAAGAATGCATGTGAGCTTCGGAATGCGATATCAAGTAATCCAGATGGTAAAAAACTCTGAAAATTAAGGACGTTGTAGCTTACAAACTCAGCCTTGTACTGAAACTTGAATGACTCGGTTCCGTGAACTAGCGAGCGAGATATTGCATTTGGTGCACTATATGTTAGAAATAGATTGCAAATTCTACTTTTGTATTTGTACTTTTATATTCTAGTTTAGGTTAGGAATGTTCTAGTGGGTTGGGGTGTACTCACAAAATCCCAACCTCACCCAATTGAGATCCCCCCAATCTCCAATTACCCAATTGGAGATTCCGGAGATCCCAATGGGGATTCCCTCCAATTCCCCCTTCACTTGCCATGTACTTATAGAGCCTTGGGCTCCTTACCTAATAAATCATTTCAGCTCTATTTCTTACATGGTATCAGAGCGACCTATCCGCACACACGGATCAAGGTCCTAATCTTAACGTGCCCGCGCTACGCGCACTTCATCGTCGCGACATTCATCTCGAGTCGTCAGAATTTTCGACATGCTCCACTCTGCAGTCGCGCCTCTCATCGTCGACCGCCTTCGCGCTCGACCTCTTTGAATTTCTCATCACTGAAGCTTTCACGCTTCTCATCGTCGATTTCCTCATCGATACTCCTTGATCGAATCTCAATTTCGACCATCTCTTAAAACTCGTTTTCGAGTTTCCTCTCGGACCCCACCAGCATAGGAGAACTCCCCTCGCGGAATTGCCTCCATAAACATTTCGCGTCAAGCAAGAGCAGGTACACAGGTGGAAGCCAAGCGGAGCTGGTTGCGGAGCTGTGTAGCTGGGGGACAGGGCCCGGGGGTGTGTCGGGGGGTGTGTGGGTCCGGGGTTAGACATAGGCTCGGATTTTGTTTCAAGTCGGTGTTTAAACAAATTCCCGCCGACGCCATTTCCTTCTTAGCGGCATTTCGGCGAAGCCGTCTCAGTAATTTTTCAGCAATACTCGTCGACCGATTTCCAGAAGTGCCGCGCTGCGCACCGAAGTTCTTATCGGTGACTTAAGAACGTCGCCTCGCGAAAATCAAACGGGAATGGCTTACTCAACCTCTTCACCGGCCAACCCGATCCCGCTCCTTCGTCTCGAGCCGGACGACACATGCTCCAACTACAAGGCTTGGCGCTATGGTGTCGACAAGCACCTCCTCAGTCGCGAGGTAAAGGGGCTCGAGCTCACCGACGTTCTTGTCAACATTGGTGACGGCAAACAGCCTCCTAAACCCGAGAGGTCCGCCGATCCAGCCAATGCTGCCGCCGAAGCAGTTTATGCTGCTGCACTGCTCAAGTACAAGAATTGGGAGAAGGCCGATGGTGCGTTTATTAGTGTCTTCATGGGCACCATTCCTTCCGAACTCGTCGAAACCTACCACAACTACCCATCTGCCAATGCCATTTGGCTCTACCTCGAAGACCGCTTCCTGAACAAGACTGCAGTGGGAGTTGCTATACTCATCCCCAGCATGTTCCAAGTGCGGCTCGAGGACTCGCCAGGCATGGCGGACTATGTCTCCAAGGTGCAGTCCATTCATGGTGAACTCAAACAGTTGGGGATAGTCTTCCCCGAGCAAGCCCCTGCCGCCGCTCTCCTACTCGGCCTCACTCCGGCATACGAAGTCACACGCAAGATGCTCATGGGCCTTGATAATGCGGACCTCACATTTGCCGAGGTCTCATCTCCGCTCCTTTCTGCCGAAAAGGACAACAGCGCTCAAGCTAAGGCCGATGCAATCCGCGCTCCCGTGCCTCAAGCCTATGCCGCTTCGGCGCCATTCCAGCGCAACCGCTCCCCCCCGTGTCCCTATGTCATCAAGCGCGGCCCTTGTGCCGGCCAGGTGTGTGGCGGCACCAACCACGCCCTTGCCTCCTGCTTCAAGAAAAACGATGACGAGTGGTATGCTGTCAATGGAACCGCCTCGAAGCCGTAAAACTGGATGGTCAATCGTGCTCCTCGCAAGGTCAATCAAGTCGAAGCGCAGGAATCCGTGCAGGCTGCTGTAGCTCCCCCTGCTGATGTGCGCCTCAACATGTTGTTCCGTGGCACTGCCATGATTAATGAGACAATTTCGCAGTGTCCCGGCTCACAAACCACCTCAGCCACAATAGAGTTCACCCTCGACAGTGGGGCCACTCACATGGTTCTCAAGAAAGAACACTCCTTCAAGCCATACGAGACACCAGTCTGTCTACTAGGAGCAGACTCCAGTTTCACAACACACGCCAAGGGCTCCTCCACAGTTGCCCAGCTTTTCCTTCGGGCAGAGTCACCGGCATGTGTGTTCCCACACTATGCCACAATCTCGTGGCCCAACACGAGCTCCAACAGGCAGGCGTCACCACGATCTTCCCAGCACACTCGGATTACTGTGACCATAAGTCCAACAAGCTCCTAGCACGCTTCACACTCAACAGCAGCAAGCTCTACACGCTGCGTTTACCTGCACCTCTCGCCGCCCTCTCCCAAGCGCAAGCTGCCAACACCACTCCGTGTTCCTGTCGTAGCTTCGCCAACCCAACCATTCTCTACCATCATCGCTTGGGTCACCCCAACTTCCGTACGCTTGCCGACATCGCTTCCAAGAAACTTCTTCTTGGCCTCCCGTCGGCGCTTCCTCCACCAACAGACTCACCTGCACCCACCTGCCTGGACTGCACCAAAAGCAAGCTCAGGCAGCAGCCGCACCCTTCCTCCCCATCCGTCGCAGCTGCTCCGCTGGACCTAGTGCACATGGATGTCTGGGGCCCAGCTCCAGTCGCATCCCGAGGCGGTCATCGGTACTTTCTTACACTAGTCGATGACCACTCGCGGTATGTTTCTTTGCACCTCATGCATACCAAGGCGGAGGCACCTGATGTCATCATGGCGTGGGTGCGCCAGGCTCAAGTCACGTTCTGCACTCCTCTGAAGTGCCTCCATTCTGATGGCGGGGGAGAATTTCGCAATGGCAAACTCAATAACTTCTGTTCGGCCCAAGGGATTCGGCAAACCTTCACGCTCCCCGAAAGCCCGCAGCAGAATGGCATTGCAGAGAGCCGCAACCACACCTTGGTTCAGATCGCTCGTTGCCTCCTCAGTCACACCAACGCACCATGGTCACTCTGGGGATATGCCCTCTTCCATGCGGCTCTCCTCTACAATCTTTATCCGCATCCTTATCGGCCCGACACCACACCTTCCACTCTCTGGCTTGGAGCCACGCCCTCCGCCCGCTCTCTACGCGTCTGGGGGTGTACCGCATATGTGTTGCTCAGCCCCCACACGCGCAGGAAGCAAGGTGGCAAGCTTGGTCCCAAAACCCAGACCTGCATGTACCTGGGGCACAACTCCGATTCCCCAGACTATTTATTCCTCAACCCCATCACCAGACAGCTGATTCGCAGCCGTGATGTCGTCTTTGATGAGACACGCCCCTTCCACTCTGCGACCACGGGCGAGCCTCCTCCACCTCCCCCGACGCTTGTTTGGGCAGACTTCGATGCCCCACCTCCGGCCGCTGCCCCTTCTCCGGGGCCTTCTCCGTCCGGCGTGTCTCACCCGGCCTTCGAGGTATCCTCCGCAGTGGCACCTCCTCGTGCTCCGCCTTCCCCACGCGTCGAGCCCGGCTCACCAGTCTCCTACCGGAAGCGCCCAGTCCCTCCGGTCCCACCGCAGCCGCCTTTGTCTCCGGTCTCTAGTCGCACTCGTTCCAAGGGATCGGCTCCGCCTCTCGCCTGGGGACCAGCCGCCTTCTCCATCCGGTGTTCGGTCACCCCGCCTCCTCCTGCCGGGGGTTATGTCCCCTCCATCCGTATTCCCCCTGCGTGCACTTCTGGAGGACAGGCATGAGGAGCTGTTTGACCTTTACGCAGTCTGCCAATTTCTCTCTCACTTCTTCCCGGACATTACTGACTGCCCTTCCCTCAAATTCACCGAGAACCCGACCATTCCGACTCCTCGCACAAAAGAGGAAGCTCTCTCGGGGCCTTATAAGAAGGAGTGGAAGGCAGCAATGGATGTGGAGAACGAGGTGTCATTCGCAATAACAGCTTTGACGATGTCGTTCCCTCTTCCGGTGTTTACATCGTCGGCGGAAAATGGATCTTCCGAGTCAAACAACTCCTTGGCAAAGCTCCACTGTTCAAGGCACGATACGTGGTAAAGGGTTTCACCCAGAAGGAGTATCTCAACTTCTTCGAAACATTCTCGCCCACGGCCAAGCTCCCGACTGTGCGCGCTCTTCTTGATATAGCCGCTCGCGGCAACTTCGAGATCAAGTCCATGGACGCCTCCTCCGCTTTTCTCCAAGGCCAGCTCAAGG
Source organism: Closterium sp. NIES-67 (assembly GCA_027943415.1). Classification (NCBI taxonomy): domain Eukaryota; kingdom Viridiplantae; phylum Streptophyta; class Zygnematophyceae; order Desmidiales; family Closteriaceae; genus Closterium; species Closterium sp. NIES-67. Next base: position 170,363 of record BQMB01000327.1, on the reverse strand, counting down.
AGGACGTTCACATGGAACGTCCACCGGGGTTTCCTGGCACTTACCCTGCCAACACAGTGTGGAAGCTGAAGCGCACAGTGTATGGCCTCAAGCAGGCTCCTCGTGAGTGGCACACCAAGGTGAAGGAAGTCCTCCTCACACTTGAATTTCATCCCTCCGCCTCAGATTCCAGTCTTTTCGTTCATCACTCCTCCGAGCCCTTCTACATCCTCGTCTACGTCGACGACTTCATTCTAGCCACCAGAGATCCAGCCGACATGGCAGCTGTCCTGTCTGCTCTCAGCTCCGCCCTTCTCATGAAGGATCTTGGTGACCTCAAGAACCTGGGGATGGAGATCACTCGTGACCGCCAGGCTTGCACGATCACCCTCTCCCAGGAGTCCTACATCGACAACCTTCTCAAGCGGTTCGACATGGACTCCAGTAACTCTGTCTCGACTCCTCTCCCACTACAGCATCAGCTGACGGCCCCTCCGGTTCCTTCTCCTGACACCTGCAAGGACCCCTACCCTGAGCTAGTCGGTTCACTCATGTATGCCATGATGTGCACTTGACCAGACTTGGCTTACCGGGTTAGTGTCCTCTCTCGGTACGTCTCCCCCGGACGCTACACTGCCTCGCATTGGTCTGCAGCCAAGAGGGTCCTCCGCTATCTACAAGCCACCAAGTCTCTCATCCTCACTCTTGGTGGTACCTCTCCAGTCAAGCTCGAGGGATACACAGACTCCTCATGGGCCGATGAGCAGACTGACAGACGCTCCTCCCAAGGGTACTGCTTCACTCTTGGTAGCGGAGTCATCAGCTGGCGTTCCACTTGGTCCTCTGCAGTCTCCCTGTCGTTTTGCAAGGCCGAGCTGTACGCAGGCACAATGGCTGCTCAAGAGGCACGCTGGCTCTCCTTTCTCCTCGCTGAGTTAGTCTACCCCCAGCAGTTGCCCACCCTATGGTGTGACAACCAGAGTGCCATTCACCTCACCAAGGATCATGTGTTCCACTCTCGCACCAAGCACATTGAGCTTCGTCATTTCTTCATCCGAGATCTTGTTCAGAGTGACCAGCTGACGGTACGGTACATCGCCTCAGATTGCAACCTCGCCTCAGATTGCAACCTCGCCGACCTCTTTACCAAGGTTCTTGGCCAGGGTGACCACCATTGCCTTCTTCGTTCCATAGGGCTATGTGCTCCTTGACCGGGTTTTGCAGTCTATGGGGGTGTGTTAGAAATGGATTGCAAATCCTAGTTTTGTATTTGTACTTTTATATCCTAGTTTAGGTTAGGAATGTTCTAGTGGGTTGGGGTGTACTGACAAAATTCCAGCCTCACCCAATTGTGATCCCCTTAATCTCCAATTACCCAATTGGAGATTCCGGAGATCCCAATGGGGATTCCCTCCGATTCCCCCTTCATCTATTCTCCCTTACCTTGTCATGTACTTATAGAGCCTTGGGCTCCTTACCTTATCAATAATTTCAGCTCAATTTCTTACACTGTAGTTATTTGAAACTGCACCGGCGGCGGCTAGAATACTAGCAGCGGCGAGAACGAGAGGCGGTGGCTAAAAGCCTAGCGGCGGCAATAGAGGGGACGGCAACTGTGTGCACGTCGGATGGGGACGGGGCGGAAGCGTTCGGAAGGATTGGGTTTCAAATTTTGTGTGGGCCATTGTAGCTCTATACCGTGTTAGAAACAGAAAAGTTAGTTTCTTTATGAGGGAAGGAGCTTTTTATAGCAAGGGTAAGAGGCTAGGAAGGGTAGAGTGGAAGAGAAGGTTGGAAAGGACGGAGAGGTAAGGGTCAATCACAAGAGGGGGGGAAAGAGCCAAATATGGTGGACCACAAATGACTTGACCAGCCCAACTTGTGGTGCCCCCACAATTGTGGTCCTTGGTGTTGAGGGCTCCAACCACAAGTGGGTTGGATTGACACCCCCAATACAAGTGTACACCCAACTTTGGGTGTACACGCAACATACAAAAATAGCCAAGCAGGGTATAATCTAACATCGTTTGTACCTAGTCGCATCTGAGTCCTTCCTCCAACGCACGTTAGTAGCGTCACGACCTTTGCAGCCCACGTTTTAGTCAACCACTTTAGCGCTCCCCTGCTTAGTCACGCTATGAGCGTCCCAGGTGTTACGACTCGCAAGCGAACGCGCGGTTAACTATAAATGAATGTCGCACTGGTGAAGCGTTTCAGCAGGTCGGCGCGGAACTGCTGCCACGTGGCTTCACCGTGGATGAAAGTACTGTTGCCGCCAATCCACTCGAGTGCCGGCCCTCGCATCAGTGTCGCCGCGAGTCGTACACGTTGACCGTCCCAGACTGGCGAGCTCCATCCGACGGCTGCGAAGTAGATCTCCATCCCGGCGATCCATCTGCCCGCGTCGGAGTTTCGATCGCTCGGATCGAACGGCTCAGGTGGGCGCGGTTTCGGAGCCTCGAGAAACTGCTGCGACTGCTGCGTCGTCGCCGTTGTCGTCTCGTGCTGCGCTCCGGCGAGTCGAGTTACTCGCTCGAACTGGTTTCGCCACGCTTCGCGATCCGCTCGCATTTCCTCCTGAAGGGCTGCGATGCGCGCGAAGAGCTGCTGGGTAACCTCGGCGTTGTCGAAGGTTGCCATCCTGTTCAAAACACGCACGGAGGGGGTAATTCGAAAATCGCGGAGCTGGTGCTTACCAGAATCGGCGTCGAATTGGTCGCCCCCGGCGGTTTTTCGAGGCAGGATCCCCGCTGCTGCTGCTTAGCTGAGCGCGGTCGAGTGAGAAAAGCTCTGATTACCAAGTGTTACAGGATCGAATGTGTCGAGGAAAGGTTGCACTATCGATCAGTACAAGGCGCTTTTATACTTCCAAAGTACATCAGGTAACCAGGTTTATCTTATCCTAAGGAAATAGACCCTTCTAGAAGATAGAATCACCCTGCGTATAGCCACGCGAGGCTATTGGCTTTAAGGGATTACGGCAGGATTACGCTGGATAATGTGCCAGTACATCCCAAGCCTGGTCACTGATATAATTATAATAGCAGGATCAACCAAAGGATAATGGAAGAATGGAGAATAGGAAACCAAATGAGATGAGATAAAAAGAAGAATGAAAGAGGAAGGAGATAAGAATAGGACAAGGGGTGTAACGGGGTCGTACTCTCACACCGCCCCCCTTCCTGATTCTGGGGTTGTACCCTACATATACACTAGCTTTGCATGCTATGGGGTTGTGTTAGAATATACCATGCTATGCTAGTTGTGTATATTGTGTTTACATCCCTAGTTGGGTGTACACCTGTATTGGGGTGTCAATCCAACCCAATTGTGGTTGGAGCCCCCAAACACAAGGACCACAATTGTGGGGGCACCACAAGTGGGTTGGCTAAACCACTGGTGGTACACCACACTTGGACCACCTCCAACTTGTGGTCAACCACATTTGGAAGGATCCTCTCTCCCTTGTGATTGGTCCTAACCCCCCCTTCCTGGAAAGGTTGCACTATCGATCAGTACAAGGCGCTTTTATACTTCCAAAGTACATCAGGTAACCAGGTTTATCTTATCCTAAGGAAATAGACCCTTCTAGAAGATAGAATCACCCTGCGTATAGCCACGCGAGGCTATTGGCTTTAAGGGATTACGGCAGGATTACGCTGGATAATGTGCCAGTACATCCCAAGCCTGGTCACTGATATAATTATAATAGCAGGATCAACCAAAGGATAATGGAAGAATGGAGAATAGGAAACCAAATGAGATGAGATAAAAAGAAGAATGAAAGAGGAAGGAGATAAGAATAGGACAAGGGGTGTAACGGGGTCGTACTCTCACACCGCCCCCCTTCCTGATTCTGGGGTTGTACCCTACATATACACTAGCTTTGCATGCTATGGGGTTGTGTTAGAATATACCATGCTATGCTAGTTGTGTATATTGTGTTTACATCCCTAGTTGGGTGTACACCTGTGTTGGGGTGTCAATCCAACCCAATTGTGGTTGGAGCCCCCAAACACAAGGACCACAATTGTGGGGGCACCACAAGTGGGTTGGCTAAACCACTGGTGGTACACCACACTTGGACCACCTCCAACTGGTGGTCAACCACATTTGGAAGGATCCTCCCTCCCTTGTGATTGGTCCTAACCCCCCCTTCCCTTCCAACCTTCCCTTCCTAGCTCATCTCTCTCTTCCTATGTAATGCCTTTCCTTCATCAATAAACTGAACCTTTCTGTTTCTAACATCCTTCTCCCCATTCCTTCCTCCTTAGCTGTGGGGACTTGAATGCTCTCATGGCGTTGGTGCAAATCTAGTCGGTTCCCGCGAGCACTTGTACCATGAGGCGGAAGTGACGGTGCACGCTCATCACCTTGCTGCACCCCCTCCTCCTCTTCTTCCCCATTCATTTGAGGAGATTGCCTTGTGATTGTGCTGCTGCTACGCAGCTTCAAGGGCAGCTCCACATGCTCCAAGCCGGTACTCTTCACCTCTCCAATCATTCTAGTCCTTCTTCTCCTGCTGCTGGTATCCCTTGGCCACAATTCTGCTCTTGTAGCGCTCAATGTTGCCGTCGGCGTCGGTGTTGCGCTTGAAGAGCCACTTGGAAGAAATCGCCTTACGCCCCGGAGGTAGGTTCACCAAATCAAACGTGTCGTTCTCGATGATGCTCCCCATTTCTTCATCTGAGGCCTTCTTCTACTCCTTCCCATTGGAGCCCTCCCAAGCCTCCTTGGGATTTGTAGGCTCCCCCGGTATCCCCACCGGAGAGAAGAAGGCAAAAGCGCACTCCTCGCTTTCATCTTCCGCATCATCGCCTAGCATGAGAGCCGAATCGGTCAAGGTTGAGTTGGCTGGTCCTCCAAGCCGGTCATAGCTCAACCTTTTAGGAGGCCTCCCCCTTCCTTCCTCCTCTGCTGCAGGGACTTGAATGCTCTCATGGCGTTGCGGTAAATCTGGTCGGTTCCCACGAGCACTTGTAGCACGAGGCGGAAGTGACGGTGCACGCTCATCACCTTGCTGTACCTCCTCCTCCTCCTTATCCCCATTCATTTGAGGAGATTGCCTCGTGATTGTGCTGCTGCTACTCAGCTCCAAGGGCAGCTCCACATGCTCCAAGCCGGTACTCTTCACCTCTCCAAGCCGCACACCAATCTTTGCTTGGTTCTCCGCCTTCCACTCCTTGTACGGTAAGTTCTCCATGAACTTGCAATCTCTGCTCACCAAGAACTTCTTGGTAAATGGGTCACAAAGAAGCCATCCCTTGCTGTTTTGAGCCATGCCCAGGTGCACGGCCCATGTTGCCTTGGCATCAGGCTTGTTGTGCCGATGTTTTTAAGGCACAAGTGCCATGCACATGCACCCGAACACCTGAAGCATCTCCACCTTTGGATTCCTTCCAACCCACTTCACGTAGGGCAGCCATTTGACTTTTCTCACATGATTCAAGAATCTGTTCTTGGCCACACAAGCATGCCGTACCGCATCCGGCCAAAAGTAATTGGGTAGACCGGCTTGGATGAGAAGTCCCCGAGCCGTCTCCATGATTACCCGATTTGCACGCTCGACGATGCCGTTCATTGCAGGAGATTAGGGCATGGTGAGTGAGTGCCTTATGCCCTGCTTCTTCAGCCAAATTGAGATGTCCTTGCTCAGGAACTCTCCCTCACGGTCAGTGCGAGTCGCCTTCACAAGCCGGTCTTGTTGCCGCTCCTCCATCGGCAACCAATCGGTCTTCACCGTCTCAGCTACGTCACTCTTCTTGGGCAAAACATACACCCAAGTCATGTGAGTGTAGACATCCACATTGGTGAGGACGTACTCTGATCCAGTAGCTCCAAGCTTCAAGGGGCCCACCACATCCATCACCACCTCGTCAAGTAGAGCCTTCGCCGTTGTGTCCGAGCTATGGAACGGTAAGCGAGTGAAGTTGGCGTGCATGCATGTCGGGCATCCAAAAACCTCATTGGGCTCCCCTTTAACACGTATCCCACTGACCAGCTGCTGCAAAGTGGGCAATATCACATGCCCCATTCGCCGATGCAAGGTCAGCCAATCACACTCTCCTGTAGCGGAATTGCAATTGTGCCCCACAAGCTCTCTCCTTTCTCCTTTGCTGCTGCTGCTTAGCTGATCTTAGCTTTCTCCTCCTCATTTCCACCATCTTTGGCTGCTGCACCACTCTCCTTCGGTTGATACGCCTGGCTGGTCCCTCCAAGATTGCACTCCATCGAGTCACTCTTGGTGTCACTTTGCTTCCGTGATCACCGCCACCAACCGCTTCACTCTTGGTGCTGACGCTTACTGCAACTTGCCTCTTCTTAGGCATGGGGACCACTGGAATTCGCCACATCTCATTGTAGATGTCCCTGTCCTCATGAAGGTCCCAAAGCTTCCGCTCACCTAGCCTCGCGATATACGTTTTGGATCCCTTGGAAGATGTGTCCATGCTAGCCTTTTGCAAACGCCGCACGGAAATCAGGTTGGCTGCAAGGTTGGGCACCAAAAGCACGTTCTTGAGGCCCACCATGTTCCCATCAGAACGCTTAAACATGGCCTTGCCCATGCCTTTCACCTTTGCTCGCTGCCCCAAAGCCGATGTAAAATGCTTGACCGGTGACGGTTCGAGCTCGGTGAGCAAGTCAGCACGAGGGTGACCTTTCCCACTGTAGCTGGCTCCTCAAAGCCTTCCACAGCTCCTGCTGCAGCTGCCGCTTGCGTGGAGACAAAGAATTATTGGCCCGGGTATCGATCTTCACTCGGACCCGTCTCGTAGTCTCCACATGCTTGCCGCTTCGCTTCCACGACCACCACGGCCTCCACGACTGCTGCCTCTTCCTCCCCTTGCTCCTCTGCCCTCTTGGCCTTGAGAAGGGGTCCATCCTTCGGGCAATCTGAAGCAATCTCTAAACATGGGGCTGGTCTTGTGACAAAAGTGACATTCGCCATCAAATCGACCGCGCCCATGCCCGTAGCCGTTATTGTTGTTGTTGCTGTTAGAATATACCATGCTATGCTAATTGTGTATATTGTGTTTACATCCCTCGTTGGGTGTACACCTGTGTTGGGGTGTCAATCCAGCCCAATTGTGGTTGGAGCCCCCAAACACAAGGACCACAATTGTGGGGGCACCACAAGTGGGTTGGCTAAACCACTGGTGGTACACCACACTTGGACCACCTCCAACTGGTGGTCAACCACATTTGGAAGGATCCTCCCTCCCTTGTGATTGGTCCTAACCCCCCTTTCCCTTCCAACCTTCCCTTCCTAGCTCATCTCTCTCTTCCTATGTAATGCCTTTGCTTCATCAATAAACTGAACCTTTCTGTGTCTAACATGGTATAGAGCAATAATGGCTCACGCCAACTTTTAAATCCCGATCCTTCCCCACGCTTCCGCCCCGTCCCCTTCCTACGTGCACCTCATTGCCATCCCCTCCATCGCTGCTGCTAGACTCCTAGCCGCCGCCTCTCAACTAGTTTTCTGTTGGGTGGATTTTCAAAAACCCCCAATGCGCCAAACGCCATAGCTCGCTCGATAGTTGACAGAATTGAGTGATTCGACTTGCAAAAGAACGCTCTTGGTGTCAGCTACAACGTCGTAAAATTTCGGACTGTTGCATCGCTCGGATTGTCAGATATCGCTTTCCAAAGTTTGCACACTTTCCTGGATGTGATCACGAAGTGCTACTGAAATTTCTACCAAGTCCTATTTTCATCAGCTTACTGCCATCTTTCCCCATCCTTTGCCTCCTCACCTGCACCTGCTCATCGCCGCCTTACCACTGCTGCAGCCGTAGCAGCAGCAGCAGAAGCAGCAGCAGCACCAGAAGGAGCAGCAGACTCAGCAGCAGCAGCAGCAGCAGCAGTAGCAGCAGCAGCAGCAGCAGCTGAAGGAGCAGCAGCAGCAGCAGCAGCAACAGCGGCAGCAGCAGCAGCGGCAGCAGCAGCAACAGCAACAGCAGCAGCAGCAGCAGCAGCAGCAGTATCTACAGCCATCCCCATCCTCCCCTCCTCTTTGAGCCGCCGCGGGTCCACCCGCCGCCACTCCCTCCTGGCCACTGCGGGTCCACCCACCGTCGCCTTCCTCCCACTCCGTGTCACCAATGGCATTCTTTCCCCCTCCCGTCGACGTCTCGACCCTCGATCATCTCGTGCGCGCTGCCGACAACTCAGCAACCAACTGGTATTCCTTCGTCGGCAGCCTCCACCGCGTCCTCGGTAGTGCTTATGTCCTGCCGTTCCGCCTCCTGGACATCATGCTTGGTCTCCCAGAGGGTGACCTTGAGGACCCGCCGCCTCACCCTGGCGATACCCCCCCTCTCATTCCCCATCCCGGCTAGGAACCTCCGCCCCCCATGGTACCCGTTGGCACCAGCACTCGCGCTGCCACCGCTGAAGTTGAGCAGCTCTTCCTTACTCAGCGTCGTGAGTTCCTCGTGCTCCATACTGATTACCTGATCGCGTTGGAGGAACACGAGCGGTCGGCAACCCTTCGCACCCAGCATGCCGCTACCGCCGCCGCTTATGCCGCTGACTCTGCGCGATTTGCTGAGCGTCGTCACGCCTGGCTCGAGGCGGACAGCCGTGCTACTGGTGCCCTTCTCCTTGCCATCCCGTCTGCGCTCATGCGCAACTTCCAGGCACGTCGCATCGGCTCCCGCCAGATCTGGCTCGAGCTTGAGGCAATGTTCGAACGCACCGACTTCGATGCTGTTGGACCGCTCTTCAAGGAATACTTCAGCATCACGATCGAACATAGTGCTGGCGCCGTTGACTACACCAGCCGTCTCCTGGACCTTGCCTCCCGCCTTGAGGCTCGCCAGACTACTCTCCCCCCCAACCTTCAGATCTACCGTCTCCTCGAAGGCCTCTCCCCTCAATATGAAGTGCGCGTCATCGCCTTCACTGAGGCTCAGCCCCGCGCCTCCCTTGACACTGTGGTCCAATGGATCATTGACGCTGAGGCCCGCCTTCTCTCAACCCCCCCCTCCGGCCTGAACTCCACCGAGTCCCAAAACCCCCAGCTTGCAGTCACACAGCCGCGTCGTGGCGGGCGCCCACGTGGCGGCCGCACCAACCCTCAGGGAGGGGGGGGAGGTGGCGGTTTTGGGGGCAGCGGAGCCGGCGGCGGTGGTGGCGGGGTCGAGGGTGGCAGCAGTTGTGGTGGTGGAGGCAGTGGTGGCTCATCTGGTAGCCGTGGTGGCCGCCCTGGCACTCTCCCCCCATGTTCCTATCTTCGCCGTTTTGGTCCCAGGGCGGGTGAGCGCTGCACCCAAACCAACCATCCCCCCGCGACCTGCTTCAAGGCGTATGATGACGCCTGGTTCGAGCGCGGCAACACTGGCACACCCCCACGCTGGTCTGCCATGGATCCCCGCCCCTCTCTCCAGGATGTCAAAACTCTTCCGTCTTTCCTCCCCTCTCATCTTCAGCTCTCCTCCTCCTCCTCCTCTGTCGCTGACCCCATAACTCCCCAGGAGCTACAGCAGTTTCGCCGCTTCCAGCAGCTGCAGCTGCTGCAGCAACAGCAGCAGTGGAGCTCTGGTGGTCAGGCTGCAGCCGCAGCTGCAGGAGCCGCAGCCGCAGCATCTGCATGGCAGCAGCAGCAGCTTGGCTTTGGCACCGCCGCCATGGCTGCCACAGCCACACCAGGTCCTCCTGGCTTTCCCCTTTGGGGCTCTCCTTCCCCTAGTGCTCCCGCCTCCCACTCCAGCTTTCTAGGCGAGCTCATGCGTTCTTCCCCTGCTTCCACTTCCATGTATCCCCCTGTTTTTAATGCCATATCCTTCATTACCACGGCCTCCATTGAAGTAACTGCTGCCAAATATGTTGTTGCATATGCGTTTGCACGTCATCCTATCGTCTATTCGCATCATTTCGTTCGCTTGTGTTTCGTGTGCTACGTTTTATGTGTGGTTAAATGGGTTTGAATGTCTTTGCATGTTCATCTTGTGCTTGTGCAGATGCACTTGGATTGTGCGTGACATCGAACACACTCCAACGAGCCAAGAATGATTGGAATCGGAGCACATATGAAGAAGTTACGAAGAAACGATTGATGGATTTGTTACAACTTATTGGAAGTTCTTGGCAGCTGCTATACCAAAGTTGGAGAGCCCTATAACGAGGAGGGACCAGCATGTGTGGGACTTTTGTCCTCACCTTGCAGCTGCAGCATTTGAGGTTTGGATGCCAACCTGACACAGTGTAAATTTTGTCTTGGAAGGCTGGTTGAACCTGAGGATGGAGAGTCAAGACTTTGACCATGGGCCTCCAGGGTCTTTCCCTTTCATCATTCCCTTCCTTCCCCATCTTCCAACCATGCTTCAATGTTTCCATCATGTCTGAAAACTTGTAAGCTTCAATGGATGTAACTCTGAGGACTGTCAATTTCTCCTAAGGCAGATTACCCCCCAGTGCGCCAAATGCCATAGGTCACTCGCTAGACCATGGAATCGAGTGATTCAACTTTCATTGGAAATTTGACGATGCAAGCTACAAGGTATCCGATTTTCATGTCGTTTCAGGGATTGGATTTTTGGATATAGCTTTTCCGAAGGTCGCGGGTTTTCTGGGCGTCATAACGAAGTGCTGCATAACTTTCTAAGGAGCCGTTGAATCATCTGCTAATAGCCTTCTCTCGCCATATCCTCCATTACCACGGCCTCCATTGAAGTAGCTGCTTCCAAATCTGCCTCCTCGCCCTCTGCCCCTTCCACGGCCGTGCCTATGGCCCATGCTTGCAACTCCGGCACCATCGGGACCCGCCAATTCGTGACGGCGGAAAATTTCTTGTAAGTTCTCCCGCTTCACATCTTTGAGCGAGAGACGGGGCAGATCTCGATTTAGGTTGATGATGAGCAAGGACCATGAGTCCGGAAATAACGCCAGCAGCTTGGTTTTCTTTTGGAGGTCACTGTAGTTCAGGTCAGCTCCTTCGAGGCGTGTCAACAAGTCGAAGAATTTCTGCACTCCTTCCTCCACTGGTTCGCCGTCGTCAATTCGAAGTGCCGCCATTTGCTGCTCCAAAACCAGAGCCACTGCCGCTGTTGCAGGAGCGTGTACACCCTTGAGAGCAGCCCATGCCTTTGGTCCCTTTGCTGGTTCACGCTGAAAAGGCTTGATGTGACAGATTTGGCTGCTCCCTAACGCTTGCCCAAGTAGAAGATAGCCTTGTGCACTCGTCCGCACCCACGAACTCTTCTCCGGGTCGTTCTCGGGGCGCTTCTCTGTTCCTTCCATCACCTCCAGCAGTTCATAGTGGTCAAAGATGTTCTCCATCTTGAAGGACCACTCAGCAAAGTTGTCACCCTTGAACTTGTCAAGGCCAAACACTCTCGGCTCATCCCTAAAGGGGCCAAGGATAGTTTGCACGGGAGCAACGGGTGGATCTTGGTGTTGGCCATGTACTTGGTCATCTTCTCTGCCTCCAGCACCTCTGCCACCCCATTCCAAAGGTCTAGGCATGGTCGAAATGGCTCCAAGGGGCTCTGATACCACTTGTTATAATCACAATATGCACAGATGTGCAAAAATTGAGAGATAGAGAGCACAGTTGGATTTCCATCACACAGCTTCAAATATTTTTACCGATCTGATCTCTTAATCAAACGGTAATCTGTAAGTTGGATCTGCAGCGTGTTGCTGTCTCCTATTAGCAGCAATTTGAATCATAAAATTCCATGAAGTTTTGACGACGCTATGACGGTTTGACTTGCATGAGGTAGAGCGGCCACTATAGTCTTAGAAGTACAAACTTAGCAAGAAGAATCGAGATTGAGATGGTTTCCAGCCTCTACAAACCCCAAGAGACGAGGTCCAAGCTGGTGGTACACCACCACAGAGTCTCCAACCACGAAGATTCTCGAAACAAACCCAACAAGGGGCCACTCCATGTGAAATGTAACAGTACACAAAGTAGCATTACTATTTTCACTATTTTTATATTTATCCGTATCCCTTGGGCTTTAAACCTTGAGCTCTTGGTGTTGGTTCAGCAAGAAAAACTCTTCTTGAGTTGATGAGGGCTTCCTACACTCACCTGCGACGCAACGGACACTTCACACTCGACAAAATAGAAAAACACATGCGACGCGCAAACGACGACTTGATATGCGAGTTGTGTGAAAACTCGCTAATGTCTTGACCGACACAAACCACATTGTGATACACCATTCAAGCACACACACAAGCAATAAATAGCAATGAAATAGACTCACAAGTGATTCCATGCTTTGCATGCACACACACGAACAAGGACGAGAAGTCGAGTGCAAGCCAGAGGGTTGCACCAACAGGCGAAGACTGAAGTGGCCAATGCAACCCTTGCAGGCGGGGTTATATATTGAACGGAGACTGGATTTGATGCTTATTGTAGCAAGGGGGGTTGTTGGAATTTTGGGAGTATCTAAGTTGCTCCAATAAGCAAAATGATAGAAGTTAGATTATATAATGGGTAGTGTAGAGTACTTTGGTTGGTTGGATTGGGAATGCTTCTAGAGGATAAATTTCAAATTCATTTTAGATCTGGTTGTGACTTCACTTCTTACATTTGGATGCGTCTCCTAAGAGTAGGTCATGGCCAATTCGGTTCCCAAGCATCCTAAACTGTAGGAGAAGGTTCTAAGGATACATTAGTTTCTTAGAACACTTTAACACCGTAGAATCTTCATGTTTGTTGTGCTGGCACCCGTTGTAGGTGTCTATTTCATATTAGGGTGTCCCATTTATAAGGTCGGATTTAGGAGCGGTAGAAGAGATCACAATATTGGTAGGGGACATTGCATGTATTTCTAAGGGGTTGGGGGAATATTAAAATACTATGAATCAACTCGTATAGACATTACAACCCTCGCCTTCATCAACTAGTTCTACAAGGGGGAGGCTTCGAAAATCAGGCACCCCCCAAGCATGCTTTGTAGTACTCGCTGACTCGTGCAGCTTGTAAGCCTCTGCCCTTGCACCGCTACACTTCTCTGTCACGGGGTATGGATCTGTTCTCCTCCTCGTCCTCCTCCTCCTCCTCCTCCTCCTCCTCCTCCTCCTCCTCCTCCTCCTCCTCCTCCTCCTCCTCCTCCTCCTCCTCCTCCCCCTCTTCCTCCATATCTTCATCCTCCCCATTCTCCCCCTCCTCCATCCCCCCCCCCCCCTCGCCCCCTCCCCCTGCTGTGCCACCGAGCAGTGTTTGTCGCAAATAGTCCCCAAAGGACATGTCTTCGGAAACATTCACCACAGGCTCCTTGCGCATGTGCTGCAGCACCAAGTAAAGAGCGCACATCTTGAATGCTTGGACAATGGCATCCAAGGGCATGTATTTCTATGCCTCATCGATCCACTTGAGGGCTACTGTATGTGGGGGCCGTCGAAGGGTGATTGTGGGAAATCGGGGAGCAGAAATAACTCTAGCACTGGCTAGGACTCTAAACAAAATGTCACGCGAGCAAATGTGCGAGCATGTGAGGACACTAAAGGATGCATACCTCTGTTTTTCATGAGGTTGATACTATGCCATCCGATCCACTCCGTGTACCATGCTTGCACCCCGTCTTGAAGCACCGGTTCACAGAGTTGTTGAGGGGCTGGATGCGGGGCGTACAACTGGGGGGGATGATGGCTGAGATGATGCAGTCCGTACAGCAGGCACGCTTCATCCCATCTGTCAGGTTCCCATTGTAGGAATCAATGACCAACATGCTCCTCCGAGTAGCCACACTACTCTTGGGGTTGAGGAATGGGAGGACTTCCATCTCAAGCAATTCCTTCCAGCCGTTCTTCTAAGCTTGCACCTCCATACTGGCCATTCAACGACGCACACATACACACCGAGGAGTGACACATGCTGAGACCGAGCAGACCGCTTAGGACTGGGTAGTGCATCAAAATTACATAGGGTAGGGCAGTGCATCCGGCAGGACGTAGGACAGGGCAGTGCATCGTGGAGGAAGTAGGACAGGGCAGTGCATCGGGCAGTACGTAGGACAGGCTAGTGCATCAAGCAGGACGTAGGACAGAGCAGTGCATTGGGCTTACCTCTTGGGCATTCGCACTTGAGTTTGGTTAGGTGCTTAAACCAAACCTAAGGCTGTTTGTAGCCCATGTCAACATCACCGCCAGGCACTGTTTCTCGTACCTGGTGCTCTTAACGGGTACGGAACGCACACCCCTATGCTCTAGGGTCCTTGTGGTAGACATCTCCACCATCAGCGGCGTCTGCTCCACGTTTATGATGCGGTGTGTGAGAGGATGAGGCTTGCAAAATACTCGAGCATATCCAATTCCATATTTGCTATTTGTTGTATGTTATTTCGTGTGTTTTTCCTTTCCTGGAAATCCCTACACTCTTTCCTACACATTGATATATTGTATATCATATGTGATATAGTGTTTCAGACTTTGCTTGCGTGACACATTTTCTATTGCGTGGAGTGTTCAGTCACCATCACCATATCTCTATAATCCTTACTGTGCTTTTAGTTGATGTTCTTACGGACGGTTCCACTGAGTTCTAGAACTCTCTTAGAAGGTCCTTATTACCCTTCCCTAGAGATCTTGTAGGTATAAATAGCATTGAATCTTTGCGTGTATACATTCAGTTCTTGATTAATATCATTCAAGCTTCCGCTTAATCATGGACCTGTGACACTTGGTATCAACGCTTACCCGCTGGGCCTCTAGGAGCACGTCGAAGATGGAGTTGAACTTCCGATCATGTAAGTAAATATATTTTTCTTATCTAGTTCTGACTAACCTCGAGCGGTTCCACCTAGGGTCCCCATCGATGGCGAGCAACATCGCCAACCGTTCGATATTCAGCATCGACGGAGCCAATTTTCCGGGGGGGGGGGGGTGCATACGTCAGCGACCCTCGCCAATGCCAAGATGTGCCCGAAGTACCTGCATTAAAATCTGGAGTCTTTTCTGCCCTCCGAAGCGATCGACAGTAGCTGGTGGAATTTACCCTGCGACGTTTTCCAAGAATTTCCAACTTCGCCACAACACTTGGAGTTGCACATGCGACGATCTACCACAGCCGTCTGATTCGATTTCGATGCTTCAGATCGTCAGAGGTGAAACGAACCTGAGCTGATGGAGTTCGAGTCCCAGTGCGTGTGGAAACAGCACCTAGGTAACATCAGATTATTCGCGCGCGTCCGATCATTCAATAACACACATCGACGACTACGAATTGCTGCTGAAAACGAGTATACTGTGACGATCTGGTCCACTGAAAACAAGTCTATCTTCGACGGAGCTAAACAAGCCTCAATAATATTTTTAGATCGCTTGGAGTTTGGACCGTCGAATCAGCATTGAACCAGCGGACCAGATCGAGCGCGAGTTGCTTACTTGTGGGGAGTTGATGCATAGAAGCAGATATACGCCAACATCAACTTCGACGACTGGACTACCTAAATTTCCAGCTCTCAAAATTAAGATCTCCTCATCAAGTCAGGAATGTCGGCAACAAGACTTCTCAATAGTCACAATCATCAGCAACAGTGACCTACTTGGTAACCTCGACTGGCAGAGATTTTGTCGTAGTACGCGGATTGTCAGATCGTCGTTGATTCGACGGCACATATGCAGCATCGGACTACTTGATGGGAGAACGACGTCCGAGAGTCAACATCTGTACGTGGCAACATCGCGATTACGTCCTACTTGAAAAGTCACGTAATGGACAGCCTTTCTTCAACGGAATCAGAATCTTCGATTGAAGCCAGATCGACGCCAACGAAGTAGAATTTTGTACTTCACCAAAGGAGCAGATTTTGGTGGTACACCAACAATGCAGCCGAACATCTCCGATGACAACATTGCCTTCCATAAAAATATTGTTTTACAACGACACTAAGTTGTCCAACAAATGGTTATACTATTGTCCAACAAATCGGCATACTACGATTTGCAGAGAAGTAGCAGTTTTCTCTTTCAAAATCCTCGCTAACAAAAGTTGATGCGAAGAAGCAGATTTTGTATGCAACTACGACGCACTTACTATGTCTCGTCAGGGACAGCGAGACACTACTTCGTAACAGGAGCTGATCGATTCGTCTTCACTACGAATCTCAGCCGTCCGTAGTGATTGGTTGGAGCAGTTTGACACCAACCTCAAGAGACGTCATCCCAATCATGTGACCGCGATTCCAGGTGTTTATCCCATCACACAAGGCACGCGGATTGACAGACTGAGGAGTCATAATTTCAAATCCGACAATCATTCGCACATCTGTGAGCCTACGGTACATGTATTGGAGGCGATTCTACCAGAAGCCGAAGCGTTACAAGCTTCAACGTAACTTCGACGACGTAGGAGAACTCCCAGCAACACGATGCTGTTGACAAATGAGGGAGATGCAAATTGCAACAAGACAATTACACGCTCTACCGACAGTACATCGGGAGCACGGATGAGCATACCAGGTAGTTGCTACTCGTGGATACAACAAGGGGAGAAGCAAGTAGTCTTCATACCCTTGATCGACCCAGTCACCGGGAGTGACACCAGTGCATGAAGACACACGTGTTCCCTAGAATTTACAACTGTTTTACCCATCAGGAAGACTCTAAACGGAAGAGGGAGCGGATGGATTCTTCTTCGAGCCGTAAGACATTACAAGCATCCTCTGCAGCAGTCGCCTCCAAGAGTCTCTACCACCGCCGCCGTCACAACAGACAACTACAGCAATACCCAACCCTAAAGGATATTCCTCCAAACCTTGGAGATGACACCGGATCTTATTCCAGCATGATTCCAAGACCCGACCTGGCACTACATTCACGATTTCCAACTAGTGGGATGGAGATACCACTATGCCCAGAACGAACGTGACTATGCCACATGCCCTCAAGAGCTCAGAGAAAAGAGAATCGTATGAGGATGGGAGGATTACGATGATATCCGAGTCCTCATGGCCCAAGGACTTTCGACTGAGTCATAAAACCTGCGTCACCAACCAATCCATCACCAGCATCACCTCCACAGAAGCTGATAGGCGTGACCCAGAGCGCCGAGGCCACTATGAATAGAGGAATCCGCGTTACTCCAATGGCACCCCTACAAGCAGAACTGAAGCAGATTCAACATCGATGCTGATTAGCTGAAATAACATCAACCTCATCAAAGCTGTTACAATAACATCAATAAATAGGCGACACAGAACGACCCAGTGGACCTACACCTATACTTGCATCCAGACACCGAGGCCAATTGATGGAATCCGTGCTAAAATGGACATGCATAAGGCATACTGGAGTCACCGTCTTATCACCAACAACCTATTGGACATGGTAGAGGAGTCAAATGGGTTGAGCACAGAAATCCCCATATCTCTTTAACCACGACCATGGATTGATGCTCCACTGATGAGCATGGTGACATCGTACTACTACAATCACTTGGCAACAAGTCTCTTTGCAACAACATGCAGCAGTTACAGCGTTACGGTGGTATACACACCGGTACACGACTGCTACGTCAACCTTGAACGCTTGGTGGTTTCTTGACCACATAGAGCAGTTATCATCGCTACAGCATGCTACAGTGCAGCTGAATTCTACTGACCGCAACTCAGGCACGGACTTATCACCATTCGCTACGCTACTCTGCAACCTGAGTTGGAGCGTCACACGTCCCACTACTTCTTCATGGGATACCTGCTACTTGCACTCCGTACAGGCTCATGAGTGTATGGAATCAAGTACAGAGAAGCTGCTATTCAAGTACAACTTTGTTGGCTTGATTTTCTCTGACTACTTTGAGCCTCACAACCCTCAGTGTTTGCTGAAAATCTGGGTGCTTTCAGCGTCTACCAGTTTTGAGGGGGGGGAGCTTGAGAGGATGAGGCTTGCCAAATCCTCGAGCACATCCAATTACTCATTTGTTATTTATTGTGTATTTTTTTTTGTGTTTCTCCTTTCCTGGAAATCCCTACACTCTTTCCTACACATTGATATATTATACTGTATATCACATGTGATAGAATGTTTCATACTTTCTTTGCGTGACATGTTTTCTATTGCGAGAAGTGTTCCGTCACCGTCACCAAACTGTGCTTCTAGGTGATGTTCCTACGGACGGTTCCACTCTGTTCTAGATCTCTCGTAGAAGGTCCTAGCCATCCTTCCCTAGAGTTCTCGTAGGTATAAATGGCATTGGCCCTTTGCTTGTATACATTCAATTCTTGATTAGTATCATTCAAGCTTCCGCTAAATCCTGGACCTGTGACACGGTGCATATCCACGTTGTGGCAAGCACGATTGATGCACACGAAGTTCCAAAGTCATTCGCAGTCGGTAGCACACTCTAAGATGGTGGGGGAAGTGAGGAAAGACAGGAGGGATGAGTGACAAGAGGTGGGGTGGAGGAAAGGCACAATGCACGACAGTGATAGGGCGCATGACCTGCCAAGAACTTACCTAGAGATAGTTTCTGGCCAACCTTGGTGCCGCAAGGTGAATCCCAAATGCTCGCAGAATCGCTGGCTCCAGCGGTTCAACACCACGTGCTTGTTGGGAAGTGCCGACACATGTACTTCAGGCTCCACTCGCGAATCTGCTTCACCCCCACCACCAGTTCAAGGTTGAGCTGCTCGCACACTCACTTGTAGAGCTTCTCCTGTATTCCAGGGTGATGAGCGTGTCGCCCCACGCCGTGAAGTCGTTTGCGGGAGTTGGTGGTGCCCTTGTAGCTCCCCAAGTTTTGCTGATCCACCCAATGCTTGATGGAGAAACTTCCCACACCCATTTTCAAGGCCGGTCTTCTTGAAGGAATTCAGCTCATAGTACCGCTGCACCCACCTAGCCTTCTCGTGCACCTTGAAGCTGCGATGCTGTTTCTTTGAAGGTTTGCTCCTTGGCGACCGGGGCTACGCATCAAGGTTCTTCTCCTTTGGGTCCTTCAGCTTCCAGCCTTTGGGAAAGGTTGGGATGGGACAGCAGATTTCAGGTGCTCGTCATCAGAGTTAATTTCAATGTTGTTACCAGGACGGAGGCGGGAGTTTGCTTCGCATTCTTGCGAGAGGTCTCGAGAGCAAGCTTCTTTCGCTTGGTGGATGCGTGCTCAGCGTCCACCTTCCCTTTGCCCTTCTTAGCTGCCATGTAGCGCCCGTGCTTCAATGGGAAACTGCCACCTCATCGCAATGCAGTTGGCGCATCCTCTTTCCGCTGGAGTCCACGGCTCACTGCACACGTCGCTTCTGCATAGGGATGCCCTCGTTACTCATAGCCTCAGATCCACCCTCTAAGCCATCCTTGCTTCCGACGCCGTAATCCGCGTCATCGCTGCCGGCGCGGTCAGCTTCATTGCCACCATTGTGCTCTTCATCGTCACTGGTGTTAAACTTTAGGTCATCATCGTCTTAGCCATCCGCCTCGTCGTTTTGCTCATTGGCGACCACTCCTTACTCCGTATCGTTGCCGACGCCGTCTCCCTGACTGGCGTACCACTCCTCAACCTTTTCGTCAGGGCCGATAGGTTAGGCCCACCACTCTTCGTCAGAAGGGTTGGACGAGCAGGCATAGCCATAACCCTCCACATCCTCATCCTCCTCCGCCTCCCCTTCGTCTAGTGTAACAACGACGCCTGCTTGGCGCCGTTCGCAGCTTTTGCGCTGGGTTCGATTCGGGGGAATGGCAGCCATATTGGGCGTGGGAACAGGGGCGTTTTGGCACCCAAGGATTACGTAAATATGGGGTGATTCAAAACCACCTGCCTGCTGCCACCCGCTACCACCCTTCCTTTGAATCGGATGCTTATTGCACATGGTGTCAAGCTAAGGCAGAATGAAAGGAGAAAATTTTGTTTGGGTTGCGGAGCAACCTATTACGATCGATCGGACGATATTTTTTGTTTCAAGTTTTATTAAAAGAAATGTTAAAAAAAATATTATATTAAAGTGAAAAGATGGGGATTAGTGGGCAACATATTAGCGAGCGTCTACATTGCGTCAAGGTTCAAAGAACCTTGAACCTTGCCAGGTGTTTTCAGACTCGATTGGTTACGGTACTTTAAAATAAACAATGATGGAAAACAACAAACGTGTTCATGTTTTCCATCATTTTCCATTTAGTGTTTTGAAAAAAAAAGGGCTATCTCTTCCCAAAATATCTGAAAGGAATTTCCCTAAATATCTGCAATATAGTGCAATACAATTATTACACTATATCATCGGCAAATAAATTATGAAAAAAATGTAAATGTTTTCCATAATTGCCCGTCGCGTATTTTTGTCGACGACAAAAATAGGCAATCACTTCCCCAGCTAAGTGGGGGAAGTCGAAAGCCTAGTGGACAAGTCACACAACGTATTTTGAGACAATAGACTTTGTGACTGCAAGGAAATGATTGCACTCATCATCTCCAGTTCAAATGACTGCACTCAAGGTGGAAAGTCAAAGAACTTTACTTGAGATTATCAATACAACCCACTTTCTTGCATGCACAAAATGCACCACCCATCTATCAAGCAAGCAATAGCAGAATGGAAAAGGGCTGCAACAAAAGCAAAAGAAACAAAAAAATAGCACCGACACAACACATGGACTCTAAAATGCATCAGAAGAAATAAATGCCGCAACAAGCAGAAAACAACAAAAACATGTTATTCAACTGTCTATTTTAGATAAAAACCACAGTCAAAAACCAGATTTATCCTCTAGAAGCATTCCTGAGGCACCAACGCACGTGAAAAAAAAAAAAAAAAAAAAAAAAAAGGACAGAGGATGAAAAGAACAAAAGTTAGTTGAGAAAAGAAGATGTAGAACATGGGAAATGGAAACGAGGATTGAAGAAAGGAACGGCGTATCAGATAGAGGTAAAAAATGGGACGAGAGAGGTTGAGAGGGAGAGAAGGCTTGGGGGGGGGGGGGGGGGGGGGGGATGAGAAACCTGGAGAATGAGAATGCGAGAATGAGAATGCGAGAATGAGAGTGTGTTAATGAGAGAATGAGACCAAGAGAATGATAAAACCAGATAATGAGAGAATGGTCCATGGGAGGATCGAGACAATGAAAGAATAAAACGAGCAGAGAACGAGAGAATACGGGATGGAGGGAATAATGGGAGAATAAGGCAATGAGGGAATCAGAAAACCGGATAATGAAATAATAATAGAACGGTGGAATGAATGGGAGAATGAGAGAATAAAGAAACCAGAGAATGAGTTAGTGAGCTAATGTGTGAAATATTGAGGGAGAATGCAAGAATGTGATATAGAGAGCATAAGAAGATTGGAGAATGAGAGAATGGTCCATGGGAGAATGAGACAATGAGGGAATCAGAAAACAGAGAACGAGAGAATCAGAGCATGGTGAATGAGAGAATGAGAGAATAAAGAAACCAGAGAATGAGTGAGTGAGCTAATGTGTGAAAGGAGGACGGGGAGAATGCGAGAATGAGATATCAAGAGCATTAGAAAATTAGGGAATGAGAGATTGGTTCATGGGAGAATGAGACAATGAGAGAATCAGAAGACCAGAGAATCAGAGAGTGGGAAAGTGGTCAATGGGAGAATGAGACAATGAGAGAATAAGAAAACCAAAGAACGAGAGAATGAGAGGGTGATGAAGGGCAGAATGAGAGAATAAGGAAACCAGAGAATGTGTGAGTGGGCTGATGTGTGAAAGGGAGGGTGGGAGAATGCGAGAATGAGATATCGAGAGCATTGAAAAATTAGAGAAAATGAGAATGATCTTGGGAGAATGAGACAATGAAAGAATCAGAAAACCAGAGAATGGGAATATGAGAGAGTGGTCAATGGGAGGACTGAGACAATGAGAGAGAGAGAGAAAAAACAGAGAATGAGAGAATGAGGGAGGGAGGGAACAATTGGAGAATGAGAAGCAGAAAACCAGATAATTAGATAATGATCGAAAACCAGAGAATGAGAGGGCGGTGAATGGGAAAATGAGATAATAAAGAAACCAGAGAATGAGTGAGTGGTCTAATGTGTGAAAGGAGGAGTAGGAGAATGTGAGAATAAGATATCGAGAGCATTCGAAAATTAGAGAATGACGGAATAACCAATGGGAGAGTGAGACAATGAAAGAATCGGAAAACCAAAGAATGGGAGAATGAGAGAGTGAATAGAAGCGAGAATGAGAGAATAAGGAAAACGGAGAATGAGTGAGTGGGCTAATATGTGAAAGGATGAGTGCGTGAATGCGAGAATGAGATATCGAGAGAATAACAACATTTGAGAATGAGAGAATGGACCATGGAAGAATGAGACAATGAGAGAATCAGAAAACTAGAGAATCTGAAAATGGGAGAGTGGTCAATGGGAGAATGAGACAATGAGAGAATCAGAAAACCAGAGAACGAGAGAATGAGAGGGTGGTGAAT
The DNA here is from genome assembly GCA_027943415.1 of Closterium sp. NIES-67. NCBI lineage: Eukaryota > Viridiplantae > Streptophyta > Zygnematophyceae > Desmidiales > Closteriaceae > Closterium > Closterium sp. NIES-67. The sequence goes on along the minus strand of BQMB01000327.1, from coordinate 148,039 downwards.
GGGAGAATGAGAGAATAAAGAAACCAGAGAATGGGAGAGTGGGCTAATGTGTGAAAGAAGGAGTAGGAGAATGGGAGAATAAGATATCGAGAGAATTTGAAAATTAGAGAATGAGAGAATGATCAATGGGAGAGTGAGACAATGAAAGAAACTAAGTCATCGAACTTTCGTCAGCTGAAGCGCAGCAAGCTCTGCAGTTCGCGAAGGACTCTATCTCCAAGAGTTACTTCAAGAGGCAAAAATCGCAACGACTTGTAACTTCAAGTTACTCTGCAACAACCAAAGTGCAATCAAGATTGCAAATAAGCCCGGCTTCGTCAACGGGACAAAATACATCGCCCTCTGTGACCTTTTCGTCAAGGACAAATTCGACAAAGGGAAGGTCATCATGAAATACTGCCCTACAGAAGAAATGGCAAGTGATTTCCTCATGAAGAAACCCTAACGCAGCAAGTTTCAGTACTGCTCAAACCTGGTTGGAATCTGTAAACGCAATGACACTTACCCAGAGACATACACTCAGGAAAGAAGGGGAGTGTTGAAGTATACTCGACTGAGTTTACTTATGCATTCCGGATATAACACTTAGACTGCACTAGTAGCGCGATACCTCGTATGGAAGGACGCGCGTGATGACGTCAGCAGAAGCGAGTCAACGCGTGCACAGTAGGTTCGCGCGTATAGTCACTCAAAGGGCCACGCCCCTCTCAGTTACGCAAACAGTCACTAGTCATGTCACGCGAATAGTCGCGATGATTTGATAGAAGCCTATTAGCAGATGATTTGACGGCTCCTTCAAAATTTCTGCAGCACTTCGTTATGGGGCCCAGAAAACTCCCGACCTTTGAAATGCTACACCGACGGAAAGTATTGTCCACATGTTTGTGACTTAGAGGATTTTTGCCATTTTAGGGGGTCATGGACATTAAGCCTTAATCTTCTGGTGTGCCTAGTGTATATAGGTTGGGGTAAGGCTCTACGCCCATGCCTTACATCACACTTGTATAATGATGTTTACAACAAATACCAGAAAATAACAATCTTGGTACATGTGGACAATTATTGCCAGACGCAAGCAGCAAGTTACATCAACCCCAAACTAGTACCTAATCCACCGCCCTTTCGCCTTAGACACCGCCCTCACCCTCCTGGGCATGCTTTCCACCAGGTGGGTGCACACATCCGCCGGGATCTTCTCTCATTTCTCCTACACCCGCTCCCAAAGGTCCAGCATACCAGTGGGAGGCTTATAAGGCTTGGCCAGCTGCCTCTTGAGATGAGCCCATAAATGCTCCATTGGGTTGAGGTCGGGTGAGGAAGACGGCCACTCTAGCACCCCAGAATCTTGCTCTCAAAGCCACTCCTGTACGATACGCGACTTGTGCTTCGGGTCGTTGTCGTGCTGGAAGATAGTTTTTGAGGGTGTAAGCTGGTAAAGCTCAATCGTACTGTTGAGATCGTCCTGCAGTATACTCAGCAAGAGCAGTCCGTCCATCCTACCATATGTTTTGCTCATGAAACCCGCTCCCTTTTACGACATGCACTCGTAAATTATCAAGCAACCGCCCCCGTGTTTGACGGTCTGCTTGATTTGGTGTCTTTGGAGGGCAGTCCCTTCGTGAACGCAGGCGTATGAGAGTCCGTCGGATGCAAGACGACCGATCTTGGTCTCATCCGCACAGATAACTCGCTTCTAGTCGTCAACCGTCCAGTCTGCGTGGGCACGCGCCCATTCCAGCCTATCGCGTATGTTTTTCCGAGAGTATCGCGGCTTCTTGGGATGCTTGATTGCGACAAGTCGGCTCCCATTCAAAGCGTTACGCAATGTCTTAGGATGCAACGTGATGCCGTGCTGCTTCTCAACGATTTTCGCCACGTGAGCGGAGATTTCTGCCTCCTCGAGGGTAATCGACCGAACTATGCCGCGGCGAACTCTCTCTGTCACTAAGCGAGGGCGACCGGCTGAGGGCACCGTAGGACGCACGTCATCGCGGCTAGACTCTACAATCGCCTTGATGGACCGAACTCTTCCCTATGCCTAGCCGTTTAGCGATTCAACGATTGCTCTACCCCCTCCGCAACAAGGGAATGATCTATGCATAGAGCGCCTCATCTAACGGTTTCATGACGGCCTAATCGTCGCAACGGTCCTAGCCTATCTCCTGACTACTCGATAGTCGCGAGGGCAAGTAAGAAGAAATAGCGAGGTTAGGAAATAGATCTACTACGCTGCTTGGCCTAAACTGTCCGGATGCACCCACGCAGACGAAATCTCGTCCTCGGTAAAAAATCGACCCCTATAAAACTGAAACCAGCATCCGTCACATACAGTACAGTACTACTTTACATCCAACCCAGAAATTTGATTCGTAACTAAACAAAGAAGGCACCAAACCAGTACGAGAAATGTTTTAAGGCAATTATCCGGGCAATACTTTCCGTCAGTGTATATCCGAATGTTGAATCGATGAAACAATGTGAAACTCGATATGTTGTAGCTTGCAGAATCAGCGTTCCACTAAAAGTTGAATCACTGGATTCCGTAGTCTAGCGAGTGAGCTATGGCACTTGGCGCACTGGGGGGTAATCTGCCTTAGGAGAAATTGACAGTCCTCAGAGTCAGTATCATTGAAGCTTACAAGTCTACAGACATGGTGAAAACATTGACGCATCGTTTGGAAGATGGGGACGGAAGGGAATGATGAAAGGGAAGGACCCTGGAGGCCCTTGGTCAAGAACATGACAAGAGTCAAAGTCTTGACTCCCCATCCTCAGGTTCAACCAGTCTGGCAAGACAAAATCCACACTGTGCCAGGTTGGCCTCCAAACCCCAAATGCTGCAGCTGCAAGGTGAGGACAAAAGTCCCACACATGCTGGTCCGTCCTCGTTATAGGACTCTCCGACTTTGGTGTAGCAGCTGCCAAGAACTTCCAGTAAGTTGTAACAAATCCATTAAACGTTTCTTCGTAACTTCTTCATATGTGCTCCGATTCCAACAATTCTTGGCTCGTTGGAATATGCTCGATGTCATGCACGAGCACATTCAAACACATGCAAACCACACAAACAATGTAGCACACGAAACACATGCAAACGAAATGATGCGAACAGACGACAGGATGACGTGGACATGAATATGCACCAACAGATATAACACTTAGACTGTACTAGTAGCGCGATACCTCATATGGAAGGACGCGCGTGATGACGTCAGCAGTAGCGAGTCAACGCGTGAACAGTAGGTTTCGCACGTACAGTCACCCGAAGGGTCATGCCACTCTCAGTCACACGAACAGTCACTAGTCATGTCACGCGAATAGTCGCGATACACTACGAACAGGTACATTCCAAATAGGTACTTGTTATACTATAAAAATGTCAGTATTTCTTATTATTATAATCCTTGTCATTTCAAACATTTCCAATACAAGGTGTAAATTCTTGCGCTGACTTTTTACTCGTGGTTCCACCAACTCTAGATCCTGGCCACTCTAAACACGTGGTTCACTTCAATATGTGGCCATCAACTGGGAGGACATTTAGTTCAAGGACGACGCGATACGGCTGCTCATCCTGCGCTCCAAAACGGACCAGGCAGGTCAAGGCTCATGGGTTCCAGTTGCCGCTCTCCTAGGACCCCTCTACCCTGTTCGGTGCACCAAGCACTTCATTCGTTTGGCGGGCTACAAACCCGACACCTCGGGACCCTTAATTTGAGTGTTCGGGACTGCCTCGGGTGGCGCCGTCACCAGCAAGCCACCATCATACACCACCATACGCAACTAGTGCAAGGATGCACTTGTCATTTCATGCCATTGGCCTCGGCGAACACCATCACGACGCCTATTTGTTCCGCAAAGGTGCCGCGACTGTCGCCACCCATAGAAGCCTAGCGGGCCGGCTTTTCAAACGTCTTGGCAGATGGCGTAGTGACAAGGCCAAAGAGATGTACGTCACGCTTGATGCCAACTAACTAGTGTCAGCCTCCCACGATGTACACACCCTTGCGTCGGCATTGACACCTGCACAATATTCTCGAGTGCTCTCTCGCCACCTGCGAATGTCTCCACCCATGTCTCAGCTCAGCCTAGTAAAATGAGAACGATGCTAATTGAGCAAGAAGCAAGCTTTCTAAAAATGTAAAACGTGTATACACTTTTAAAATTGCCTATTGTGAATGCAAAGTTGCTTATAATGCATTTGTTGGCATTGTCAAAGTGTGCTATTTGCCCTTCTCCGACTACATAATGTGGTTGGAGCGCATTCTTCCTCCATCCATATTTTTGGGTTGCGTAGCAACCCCTTACAAACGTTCTGCCAGTTAGGGAGCCTCAGTAGGTTTGGGAAATATTATCACTTTTAGAGGGTAGTTGGTTCGCATAAGAAATGGTCTCAAAATATAGGCCTTTTGTTTTTTGTTTGTTTGTTGTATGCATATAATAAAGCCGAGTGATGTTTGCCGTGCCGCTATATTTTGCATTAGACAAACACATACACTGACGGAAAGTATTGCCCGGATAATTGCCTTAAAACATTTCTCGTACTGGTTTGGTGCCTTCTTTGTTTAGTTACGAATCAAATTTCGGGGTTGGATGTAAAGTAGTACTGTACTGTATGTGACGGATGCTGGCTTCAGTTTTATAGGGGTCGATTTTTTACCGAGGACGAGATTTCGTCCGTGTGGGTGCATCCGGACAGTTTAGGCCAAGCAGCGTAGTAGATCTATTTCCTAACCTCGCTATTTCTTCTTACTTGCCCTCGCGACTATCGAGTAGTCAGGAGATAGGCTAGGACCGTTGCGACGATTAGGCCGTCATGAAACCGTTAGATGAGGCGCTCTATGCATAGATCATTCCCTTGTTGCGGAGGGGGTAGAGCAATCGTTGAATTGCTAAACGCCTAGCCATAGGGAAGAGTTCGGTCCATCAAGGCGATTGTAGAGTCTAGCCGCGATAACGTGCGTCCTACGGTGCCCTCAGCCGGTCGCCCTCGCTTAGTGACAGAGAGAGTTCGCCGCGGCATAGTTCGGTCGATTACCCTCGAGGAGGCAGAAATCTCCGCTCACGTGGCGAAAATCGTTGAGAAGCAGCACGGCATCACGTTGCATCCTAAGACATTGCGTAACGCTTTGAATGGGAGCCGACTTGTCGCAATCAAGCATCCCAAGAAGCCGCGATACTCTCGGAAAAACATACGCGATAGGCTGGAATGGGCGCGTGCCCACGCAGACTGGACGGTTGACGACTAGAAGCGAGTTATCTGTGCGGATAAGACCAAGATCGGTCGTCTTGCATCCGACGGACTCTCATACGCCTGCGTTCACGAAGGGACTGCCCTCCAAAGACACCAAATCAAGCAGACCGTCAAACACGGGGGCGGTTGCTTGATAATTTACGAGTGCATGTCGTAAAAGGGAGCGGGTTTCATGAGCAAAACATATGGTAGGATGGACGGACTGCTCTTGCTGAGTATACTGCAGGACGATCTCAACAGTACGATTGAGCTTTACCAGCTTACACCCTCAAAAACTATCTTCCAGCACGACAACGACCCGAAGCACAAGTCGCGTATCGTACAGGAGTGGCTTTGAGAGCAAGATTCTGGGGTGCTAGAGTGGCCGTCTTCCTCACCCGACCTCAACCCAATGGAGCATTTATGGGCTCATCTCAAGAGGCAGCTGGCCAAGCCTTATAAGCCTCCCACTGGTATGCTGGACCTTTGGGAGCGGGTGTAGGAGAAATGAGAGAAGATCCCGGCGGATGTGTGCACCCACCTGGTGGAAAGCATGCCCAGGAGGGTGAGGGCGGTGTCTAAGGCAAAAGGGCAGTGGATTAGGTACTAGTTTGGGGTTGATGTAACTTGCTGCTTGCGTCTGGCAATAATTGTCCACATGTACCAAGATTGTTATTTTCTGGTATTTGTTGTAAACATCATTATACAAGTGTGATGTAAGGCATGGGCGTAGAGCCTTACCCCAACCTACATACACTAGGCACACCAGAAGATTAAGGCTTAATGTCCATGACCCCCTAAAATGGCAAAAATCCTCTAAGTCACAAACATGTGGACAATACTTTCCGTCGGTGTATGCATTTTTACACAGACCACTTTTGACATTGAATATGCACGCATCACGCACAGTCTAAACAAGAACTGCACTCGAATACAAGAACATCTCAAGAAAAATTGCACAGTTGTTTTGTATTGAACGAACACAAGTGTGTATTTTTACTCATGAGCTTTGACACGATCACTTTTAACAGATTTCCACATTTAATATGCACACCGTGCACGATTTGAACAAGAACTGCACTCAAATACAGGAACAGCATAAGAAAACTTGCACGCTCATTTTGCACTAGACGAGGACGTGTGTGTATTTTTACGTGTGAACCTCAAGACGAGCACTTTTGACAGGTTTCCATATTGAATATGCACAGCACCGTGCATCATTTGAACAAAGACTGCTCTTGAATACAAGAACAGCACAAGAGACTTGTACGCTTGTTTTGCTCTAGACGAACACAGGTGTGTATTCTTTATGCGTAAACTTTAAGACGAACACTTTTGAAAGACTTCCACATTGAATATGCACTGCAGCGTGCACGATTTGAACAAGAACTGCACTCGAATAGAAGGACAGCACAATAAAACTTGCACGCTCGTTTTGCATTCGACGAACGCACGTGCGTATGTTTACGCGTGAATTTCAAGATGAGCGCTTTGGACAGGTTTCCACATTGAATATGCACAGCACTGTGCAAGGTCTGAACAAGGATTGCCCTTGAATACAAGAACAACACAAGAGACTTGCATGGTTGTTTTGCTCTAGACGAACACACGTGCGTATTTTTATGCGTGAAGTTCAACACGAACAGTTTGGACAAACTTACACATTGCACAGCACCGTGCAAGATCTGAACAAGAACTGTACTCAAATACAAGAACAGCACAAGGAAACTTTACACTTGTTTTGCACTGAACGAACACAACTGTGTATTTTTACGAGTGAACTTCAACACGGGGGGCACGTTTGACAGACATCCACATTGAATGTGCACTGTCCAACACCGTGCACGATTTGAACAAGAACTGCACTCGAATACAAGAACAGGACAACAAAACTTGCACGCTCGTTTTGCACTAGACGAACACACGTGTGTCAGTTTACGCGTGAACTTCAAGACGCGCATTTTTTACAGGTTTCCACATTGAATATGCACAGCACCCCTGAACAAGAAATGCACTCGAATACAAGAACAACACAAGGAGACTTGTACACTCATTTTTCACCAAACGAACACAAGTGTGTAATTTTACGAGTGAACTTCAACATGGGCACTTTTGAGAGACATCCACTTCGAATGTGCACTGCATAGCACCGTGCACGATTTGAACAAGAATTGCACTCGAATACAAAAATAGCACAACAAACCTTGCAAGCCCATTTAGCACAATGCGTACTAACACAAGTGCATAGGTTGAGATGACAAAGACCAATGCTGTCCACTGTTCATCGTCGATGAATACGGCGGAACAGTGCACAATACTGGCTTTTCCCATCACCAACGACAATTGCAAATGTGGAAGACACCACGACACGTTATTGTGTACACAATGTGCGCACTCGGCACATAATATAACTGCGGATGGAATAAGAAGCACCGGTTTGCTCGCTTTTCATCTCGATGAATACGGCGGAACAGCGAACAATGCTGGCACGTCCCGTACACATCCACAATAACATGCACAATGTTCTACACAGTGACTATATCTTCAAGAACTTGTACGCATACAGAACAGATATATTGGACGCAATACACGAATGCATCCATACGTTGTCATCGAGAATGTCATGAACGGTTTGAACGCAGAAACTTTTGCCCAAACCGTCAAGCAATCTCAGATTATGCTATATATATAGCATATATGTACCACACCAATTCACACATAACGTCACAGTGCACGGAGAACGACTTTAGACAACAGGGTAATTACAATACAGTACAGTACGTATGCACACAATACAAATCACTCCCACTCAAGACACAACAAGGAAACGTGCATGAACCAAAATTAACAAAACAAGAAACACACCATAAGGTTAAATGCATATAGAGCACACCTAGAGATGATCAGTGCAAACAAAAAGAGGGAAAAGAGGGAAGACAAGACCCCGTACTTATTATAACTCTTGCTCACTGAACCACCTCACCAGCCCCCTCTCTCAAGCCTCGCCCCTCCTCTTTCTTCTCATCCCCTTTTTTTTCCCAACAAGTAGCCCTTTTCCCAGCCTTCCTCCAACCTTTCTCCCACACCTTTTCTCCAGCCCTACCTCAAAACCTTCTCCCAACGCTTCCACCAGCCCTTGCTCCAACCCTCCTCTTGCGGCTATACCGAGCCCTTACCCCAAAACCCCTTCCCATCCCTTCACGCAGCCTTATTCTAGCCATTCCTTTCCCACTCTCTCCATTTATCCGCTGCTCGTTTCTTTTATTTTCTAGCTGCTATCCACATATAGTCTGGATGAAAGGGCGAGAACAAACATAAAGAAGAGAAGGTATGTTGCAGCAATGCTTTAATGGTCACATATATATATGAGCTAAAAGCTAAAAGAGTGGCATGGTCATACATCAAACCAACACAAAACATGGTACTGGCAGCAAGTATGACACTAGCAACAAGCATGGCCTTAGTGCCAGCAAGCTTGCCTCAAGCTAGAGAAGTGCATGACAAAAGTTAGATGGCGGAGAAATGCGACAATGGTAGTAAATAAAAATAAAAATGAACGAGGATGCTGAAGTTTGGATCGAGGGTTTTATAATATACACATCCAAAACTGCCATCAAATGCACTTCTATACCGAAGGTTATGCCACTTACAATGGATGAACATTATGCATTGCGACGATGCACTTTCTGCACTGGGGTCGGCAGATTTGCTGGCGTGTTGCTCATCTGAAACGCTCTTTTGTAGTTGTTTGCTGTAGTGAATCCTTTTTGCCCCTCCTACAATACAAAAAAAAAAAAAAAAAACAAAAAACAAAAAAACCTAAGAGGTAATGTGAAAGACAAGAACAATAAACGACTTCATTGTATCATCCACAACTTCATAGGCCAAGTTTGTTTGTTTGCTTATTTTGGTTTTTTTTTTTTATATAGCTCACCTTGCCGAGGCTACGTGAAAGAGAAAGTATCATTCTTTCCATGCTTTTTTATGACGGTCTGACCCTTATCTGCATGTAAATTTAACAGTCACAACCAAATCCAATTGTGTTTTAACACGATGGTATATATGGGACGGCACTATAGTAACGCATGCCATGATGGTATGAAACCATGTGTAGCCGAGACAAAAAAGTTGCAGCTCGAGCTCAACACCTAAACAGACTTGCAACCAATGGAATAAAAGACTATAGCTCTAGCCCAAAAAGCTGTAGCTCCAGCCATACGTCCTATAGCCAGAGGCATATAATTGTAGCTCTAGCTCAATACCCCATAGCCAGAGGAAAAAAAAAACTGTAGCCTGAGGTAACGAAGCTGTAGCCCGGGCTGAACAAATTGTAGTCCGACCCAAAAAAACTGTAGTACGAGGTAAAAAAAACTGTAGTCCGCGCTAAAAAAACTGTTGTCTGAGCGAAAAAAACTAGAGTCTGAGCTAAAAAGGCTACAGTCTGAGCTAAAAAGGCTATAAAAAAGCTGTAACCCAAGCTAAGAAATCTGTAGTCCAAAGTAATAGACCACTAGTCCGATCAAAATAAGCTGTAGTCCGATCGAAAAGGGTGTAGTCCCAGCAACGAAAGGTATAGTAGCTCAGAAAAGTATAGTCGTAGATCGTGCTAAAAAAGCCATAGCCCGAGCTGAAAAACCTTTACTCCAATCTAAAACGCTGTCGTCCGATGTAATAAAACTTTAGCTCGAGCTAAAAGAACTGTAGTCCGGGCTAAAAATCACTTGTAGTAAGCTAAATATAAAGCTGTAGTACGAGCTTAGTCAGCTGTAGACCGAGCTAAGAAGCTGTAGTCGGATCGAAAAAAGTTGTAGTCCGAGCTTAGAAAGCTGTAGTCCGTGCTAAACAAGCTATAGTCCGAGCTAAACAAATTGTACTCCGAGCAAAACGGTTGTAGCCCGAGCAACATTCACAGCCAAACAACCAAGAAACCAAGACATACAAGCCAAAAACCCCCTATTCATTCACTTTTACAACCCAACCACAAGCATAGCCACGTTATGATCTCATCCATCCTAACCATTGAGGGTTGTACCTTGAAGTGCCACAGCCCCACCAATGTTCGTAACGTCTTGACCTTCTCATCATTCTTGGCGAAGACCTCGAGGTTGAAGGATGAGATGGCATTTTGGGCTGCCTCCATGGAGACGGTTGGTTTTACACCGGATCGGTTGAAATTGGCTTTTCATGCATTGAGAAAAAAAAACGACAAATAGGCAAAAAAACTCCCTTTTTTTTAAGCATGAAAGGTGATGGTTGTATATATCGCATGCTCTGTGCATACTCAAAAGAAAAGCACTTGCCTCAAACTCGCATACGCATACTTACACTCCAAGTTGGCAAATGAAACAGTGATCCTGTTGGTCTTCTCAACAGGTGTGGGGTTATGCTGCTCGCACCTGAAGCTGCCATCCGTGAGGTCATAGTGTGTAGGACGACCACAGTGTACATCACCAGTTGAAGAAATCGGTTGAATACACGCCCAGATTGTGTTGCGCCCGAGTTCTTGGATAGTGCCATCAAAACACATGGTAACTTCTTGTTGCGTTGCGATGACGTGATTCTCACTTTCTGTGGGTCTATTTATACAATCAGCATTCAGGTTGGAACACAAGGAAGAATAGAAAATATCATGAAAGAGATGTGTAAGGAAACTGTTGTATACAAATCAATATGATCTATATTAGGCATGGGATTAGACTACAAGTGAAAATACTGAAACATGGCAAACATAGACAAAGAAATCAATGTTCCAAGGTAGGAATAAGTACAAAACGAAATATTAGACGAACAAAAAAGTGAATGATTCTATTTGTAACAAACCTCAAAAAAATAGCTAGTTGGCACGTGCCGCGTTACAATGCCGACATCAATAGGTGGTGGAGACAGCTCGATACCCATCCTCGTGATTCGTCCTATAACATCCCCATCCAGAATCTCCAATACTCGAGTCCTACGGATGTTTTGTTGGGAGTGTAGTGTATGGGATAGTGATGATAAGCAAGATACTTCAGCTTATGCCATTTCAATAGCTGCAAACAACATGAGTAGTCTTCATTGTATACAAGCATTCGTATCTTTTTGTACTCACGGGCTGCGTCTCGCTTTGTAGGGCTCGGTTATCCACAGGAATACAGAAACTTCAGGATCAGCCACTTGCTGTCCTGCGTTGACTAATTGCAATATAGCTTCAGCCGTTGTGCCAAAAGCCGTCAGGCCGTTACCCACACCCTCAACTTCAGTCCGTCACTCCCACAGAGCTCTGGGCCACCCAAGCCTGACGCTGCTATTCTCCGCATCTGGGGTTGCAAGGCATATGTCCTAACTCCCCTCCCAACCGCTCTAGGCAGGCAAGGAAACTCGCCTCCAAGGCAAGGAAGATGTCTCCAAGGCATCTTGGGCATGCTTGCTCTTCCCCTGATTACCTCTTCCTTCACCCATCCTCAAGCCGCCTCCTCAAGAGCCATGACATAGTGTTCGATGAGAGCGTACCCCGGTCTATCACTCCCCTCCCCCCCCCGACCCCCTTCCCCCCCCCCTCCCGCCCCTTCACTTGGGCTGATGCTGTCATTCCCCCACTCCTTCCCCAGGCTCCCCTCCTTCCTCCTCCTCCCGCTCCACCCTCTCCTCCATCCTCTGGCGGCATTTACAACCCAGCGGTTCAGGACTCCCCAGCTCAATCTGCCTCCTCACATCAGCAGCAGCGGCAGCAGCAGCAGCGGGAAGAGGTGCAGTAGCAGCGGCCGGAGTAGCATCAACAGCCGCAGCATCACCAGGAGGTGCAGCAGCAAGAGTTGCAGCAGCAGCAATGGCCGAAAAAGCTGCAGCAGCAGCATAGGCATCACCTTACCACTTCTCCTTTCATCCCCCCACTAGCGCAGCTTTGTATGCAACATGCACGTACAACATTTTATAAATTGATATGACGGATTTACTTTAGCTAACTTATGTGTGAATCATCCATCAACAATATACATAATGCCGTTTCAATATTGTCACGCCGACGATACTATACATCCAACAATGGTTTATTTGTACCTAGCAATAACGGCAAAAAGCCACAATATAGCTCCAAGACGTGTCAGAATACTCTTCATGCTGCTTTTTCTGCTCTACGGAGATACAACAATACGCGTAAGCGCGTGCATGACTGCCGCCATGTCATCATAGCAAGGATACACTCCGTCGCCTCGTCAAGCTCCGCGTTTTGCTTTCCCTGCGAAACGACGGCATGCACACCTACGTTTGTATATGGATACAAAGCGCCTGGACGATGCCGCAATGATATCATTCGCGCAATGTTAACTGATGTGTAGCTCTACGCAAACGAAGTCTCCAATTTTCATGCAATGTTTTTAACTGGTATCCATATTGCATTGTGCTCTCTCTCTCTCTCTCTCTCTCTCTCTCTCTCTCTCTCTCTCTCTCTCTCTCTCTCTCTCTCTCTCTCTCTCTCTCTCTCTCTCTCTCTCTATCTATCTCTCTCTCTCTCTCTCTCTCTCTCTCTCTCTCTCTCTCTCTCTCTCTCTCTCTCTCTCTCTCTCTCTCTCTCTCTCTCTCTCTTTCTCTCTCTCTCTCTCTATCTCGATCTCTTTATCGATCTCTCTCTCTCTCTCTCTCTCTCTCTCTCTCTCTCTCTCTCTCTCTCTCTCTCTCTCTCTCTCTCTCTCTCTCTCTCTCTCTCTCTCTTTCTCTCTCTCTCTCTCTATCTCGATCTCTTTATCGATCTCTCTCTCTCTCTCTCTCTCTCTCTCTCTCTCTCTCTCTCTCTCTCTCTCTCTCTCTCTCTCTCTCTCTCTCTCTCTCTCTCTCTCTCTCTCTCTCTCTCCTCTCTCTCTCTCTCTCTCTCTCTCTCTCTCTCTCTCTCTCTCTCTCTCTCCGTTCCATGGGGCTATGTGCTCCTTGACCGGGTTTGCAGTCTATGGGGGTGTGTTAGAAGTAGATTGCAAATCCCACTTTTGTATTTGTACTTTTATATCCTAGTTTAGGTTAGGAATTTTGTAGTGGGTTGGGGTGTACTCACAAAATCCCAACCTCACCCAATTGTGATCCCCCCAATCTCCAATTACCCAATTGGAGATTCCGAAGATCCCAGTGGGGATTCCCTCCGATTCCACCTTCATCCATTCTCTTTCACCTTGCCATGTACATATAGAGCCTTTAAATCCTTACCTAATCAATCTTTTCAGCTCTATTTCGTACAATAGGTCACCTGCTCTAGGTGCAAATTCGTATTTGACCCTTACTGCAGCAGTTTGTTTTTCAAACTTGTAGCACTGTTTTCGTCAAAAGGTTCCTTGTCATTTTCCACAGCTGTCAGCAACAACCAAGTTGCAGGGTAGTGATTGTCTTTAGCGTGTTCTAGTTCGAAATCTAGGCTACTGTGTATGTTGCGCTTTGGTGCACCAAATCTTGACTCGACTACCATTTTACGAGGTCATTGATCGGCCAAAACAGGTCGTAACCTAAGAATAATTCTGATACAGAAGATGGAATATTATTGCGTGCTCGAATAACACGAGTGCGACAATGCAACTGTAGCATGAGCGTATACAATTAAAATATTATTTTTCGGAAATAAACAAAGGTACCAAAGGAAAAAAACAAAAAACAAAAAGAGCTCACAGAAGGAGTGAAACTTGTAGGGAGGAGTGGCGGACCAAGTGGAGATTAAATTTGTGGTGAAAGGAGTGATGACTGTCTTGAACAGAAGAAATAGGGCCTTTGTTACAAGATTGAACCGTGTCGAGAGAAAGTTGCACTATCGATCAGTACAAGGCACATTGATGCTTGCAGAGTGTTATGAGTAAATCCAGATGAAGTCAAGTAATGCAATAAGGTAGTCATGATTAACAATTGATGATAAGAATGACGCACACGAAAATATAGGCACGCCTAGGCTAGCTGTGAACCTTGGTTGGGCCACAAAACCGGACTCACAAGTGTCGAAGGCGACGTCACGTGTACGTGGGGGTCTCGAACGTAGTTCGGCACGTGAGTTCTCAGACCGAGCCTGGACTTCTGAAGTTCAGGGAATATGTGGTGTCGCGAGACTAAGAAAATAGAACTTCCTTACAGCTTACCCCCCTCCTAGGCGAGACTACCCAGATCTGGAGCAGATCATCTGCATAAATAGGCTTGTAACACTGTGTGGCTGTCGAGGGAAGATGTTTGGAGTCACGTGTTGTCACCACTCGAGCGGTCAACCCAGCGAACCAGAAAACTCAAGCAGCGTCAACCCTGGTGGAGCCAAAATTGGTTGGCGAGGATCAATCGTGGCTTGGTATTGGGCTCGGGGATCGGCCTGACCACGAGTATACTCATTGGCGGTCAAGGTCGGACATGTTAGTGACGAGTTTGCGGAGGTGGCTGATGTGGAAAGAATATGCCAGTCATTTGGTAGCAGTAACTTGGCTGTGACAGGTGTCACCATCTGAGTAACTCAGAAGGAAACACAGATAGTGGGCGGAGTTTTGGTGGCAAACTCATCCCTAAATGCTTGGTGTCGAGAAGTACTTGTTGCCCAGGAGATGGTAAATCCCATCTATTTGGGTGAGCACTACCTCGGGCAGTTAAGTTGGCCTTAGTAATGGCCTTAGTGGCTTTCTGTCAGTCTTGGACAAATTGTTGTGATCGTGGGGCAGGACTACCGACTAGTGGTGTAGCGGGGGAGTTGGGTGTCAACCAACATATATCTAGTTAGTTTAGAGGTGTTTGTTATAGCCTAGCTAGATCAGTTCTTAGAGGGGACAATATCCCCACCCCTCTTCCTAGTCACACTTTTTCCCGCTACTCTTACATGGTATTGAGCTAGGTTGGATATTTTTTTTCCGCCGTTACTCATGCTTCCGCCATACTCATGCTTCCGCCGTTACTGTAGCTTCTTTTTTTCCCGCGCTAGTGCAGCTCTCTCAATTTTCCGCTCCCCCTGCCCTCCAATTTCGCGTTGTGTAGAGTAGCCTCGTTGCCCTCCCCCTAGCGTTTGCGCTGTTTCATACGGCAGCCAGCAGGCTGGCGAGCTAGCCCGCCTGCTCGCCAGCACGCTAACTAGCACGCTCGCCAGCAGCACGCTAGCCGACGCGCCAGCCATCGCACCGACCAGCACGCTAGCCAGCACGCCCGCCAGCACTCTAGACAGAATGCTAGCCAGCACGCCAGCCAGCACGCCAGCCAACGCGCCCAACGCGACAGCCAGCTAGCTAGCCAGCGCGTTATCCAGCGCGTCGTCAGCAGTGCTAGACAGCTCGCTGCTACCAGCGCCAGCCAGCTAGCCGCCAGCAGCGTTCGCCAGCTCGCCGCCAGCACCTGCTGCCAGCTACTCATGAGCAGCGCCCACCAGCTCATCATTGGCTAGCTCGCTGTTGCACCAGCCACTGCCACTGCAGCCACAGACAGCCGCCGCCACTGCAGCCACAGCCAGCCGCCGGCACTGCTGCCACTGCTGCTGCCACTGCTGCCTGTGCCGCTGCTGCTGCCACCGCTACTGCTGCAGCTGCTCCTGCCACCACTGCCACTGCCGCAACCGCTGCAGTCACCACCACTGCCGCAGCCGCGGCTGCCACTGCAGCCACTGCCACTGCCACTGCTGCCCTTGCAGCTGCCACTGCAGCAGCTGCCCTTGCAGCACCACTTCCGCCGTTGCCCTTGCAGCCGCTGCTGCCGCCGCTGCCCTTGCAGCCACTACTGCCGCCGATACCCTTGCAGCTGCAGCTGCAGCTGCTGCCCTTGCAGCCGCCGCTGCCGCCGCTGCCCTTTGCAGCTGCCACTACCGCCGCTGCCCCTTGCAGTGCTGCTGCTGCCGCTGCCCTTACAGCCGTCTCAGCCACCGCTGCCCTTGCAGCTGCCGTGCTGCCTCCTGCAGCTGCCACTGCCGCTGCAGCCGCCGTTTCCGCCGTCTCTCTCCCGCTACAGCCGCAACTGCAACTGCGCTTGCTGCCAGTAGCCACTGCCACTGCAGCCACTGCTGCCACTACTGCCGTGGCTAGCCCATAGCCACGCAGCCGCCTTTGCTAGCCAGCTCGCAAAGCTGCTGCCGCTATCCAGCTCACTGCTTGCCCACCGCCGTCGCCACCCCGCTGCTAGCTAGCAGCCGCCGCTGCCACCGGCTCCCACGGCAGCCCCTTTCCCTGCTGCCCCTGTAGCAGCTGCCCCTGCCGTCCCTGCTTCTGCCACCTCTGTCTTCACGGCCGCAGCTGCCGGCATGGTGCCGCCCAGTGTCTTCGTTCTGCGCCTGGATGGGGAGGGGCGGGCAGTCGGTTTCTTCGCCTGGCCGGAGGCAATTCTCCTACAGCTCATGAGTCAACGCGTCGACGACGAGTCCCTGGACGCCCACATCTCTGGTGAGCTCCCTGCTGTCCCCCACCTGGGCACTCTTGCTGCTGACGTGATGTCTGCGCAGCAGGCTGTGCGCGCTGCTGCCCATACTGCCTACTCTGTGTGGGCGTCCCGCGACGCCAATGCTCCTGTCGCCGTCCTCAGGTGCCTGCCAGTTGATGAGCACTCCCACTTTCTGGGTGCTGCGTCAGCCCGCACCTTCTGGCTGGCTATCCTTGCTAGGTACTCCACCCCGTCGTCTGCCACTCTTGGTCATCTACTCCTCCATATCTTCCACCCTGACCTGATGTCCTTCACCACAGTAGCAGACTTAGTCGAGCACCTGCGCTCCTTCAAGGCCCGCTAGCGTGCGGCCTGTACTGAGGCCCAGCTAGCGCTCGGCCCCGCCCCCCCTCTTTGCCAATATCTACTTCCTTGTCACCCGCCTTCATGACCACCTAGCCCCTGCCCGCGACAAGCTCCTCACTCGTCACCTCTCTGAGCTCATCCTTGACCTCTTCTCCACCTCCCTGACTGAGGAAGAGGACCGTCACCGCGCCATCGCTGGTTCCACTGGCGCGCCGGTAGTCCCTATGTTTCAAGGCAGCGCTCCCTTCCAGGTGACTGTCCCTCCCACCTCCGCCTCCGTATCCGAGACTGCAGCGGCTGCCTCTGCCCCCGGCCACTCCTCTAGCGGTAAGGGCAAGGGCAAGGGGGGCAAGGGTCATGGGGGGTCGAGCGCAGCGGATGGACGGGGTGCGGGTGCGGACGGAGAGGGTGGTCAGTCAGAGTCGGGGACTGCGCAGAAGCAGCAGCAGCAGCAGCAGCAGCAGCAGCAGCAGCAGCAACAGCAGCAGCCGTGGGGGCTGGCGGGCCATGGGGGTGGTGGTCGTGGTGGAGGCCGTAGGGGTTGGGCTCCAGGGCAGTCGGTGTTTTGGGTGTTGCGTGACTCTTCTGTGAGCCAGGTTGCTGCTGCTTGTGGAGGCGCGGTGACCTGCACGTACCAGGTGCTGACCGGCCCGCATGCAGGCTATGTGTGCGGGGGCACGGGACACACCACCGCTCGCTGATTCCGCCGCCTGGACGTCCTCTACTGCCGTCACTTCGGCCTGCTGGTGCAGATACCCTCCTGGCATGCCTTGCTTCGTCGTGGGGTTCCCATCTCGATATGCTTCAGATAGATCAGGCATTGTATTCTCTGTATTCCAATGCTTCCAATGTTGCTAGTTCTTATTATCCTTTTATCCCCTCTTTTGCCAGGAACCTAGTGGGTGTCGGTCACCTCCAGGACCGAGGCGTCACCACTACGTTTCCTGGCTGCGAGAGACATGCCTCTTGCACAGACACAGCCACCGGACGCCACTTAGCCACATTTGAGCGTGACCCAGGGTCAGGTCTCTTTACACTGCACACTGAGTCCCCGCCGGCTGCTGCGTCTGCCGAGGTTGCCGCGTCTTGCTCCTGTCGCTAACTAGCCCACCCGAGCCTTCTGTGGCACCACCGCTTTGGTCACCCTGCCCTCCCGTGTCTTACACACATGTCCTAGCACGGTCTAGTCACTGGTCTCCCTGAGTCGCTCCCCGCCCTGGCTATGTCTATAGCGTCACTGTGCACCTCCTGCATCGAGGGCCAAAAGCGTGCCGCCCCTCACTCCTCGTTTCCTCCTACCACAGCTCCGTTACAGACACTGCACATGGACGTCTAGGGCCCTACCTAGTCCATGGTCTTGGTCGGGAGCGCTACTTCCTCGTCGTCGTTGGTGACTTCTCGCGCTTCACCATAGTGTTTCCGTTGGAGAGGAAGGCCGACTTGCCTACCATTCTCCTCCCGTGGCTTCTTGCTGTTCGCACCCACTACTGCCTGCCTGTAGGTCGCTTACACTCTGACCGTGGTGGCGAGTTCGCCTCTGGCACTCTAGGACAGTTCTGTAGTGCGGAAAGCATCCGCCAGACGTACACACTGCCGGACTCCCCACAGCAGAATGGGTTCATTCAGCAACGCATCGGCCTGGTCATGGAGGTAGCTCGCACCTCCATGGTCCACGCCAGTGCACCCTATTTTCTGTGGCCGTTCGCCTTGTGCTAAGCTGCTCACCAGCTTAACCTGGGGCTGCGCTTCCGTTGACCACGGGTTTCACAGACCCTTCTCTGGACCGGGTCTCATGGTGACGCGTCTGTGTTCCACGTCTAAGGCAGCCTTGCTCACGTCCGCGACACTCGCACGGACAAGCTCTCAGCCCGCACCCTTCCTTGTGTCTTCTTGGGGTTTCCGATTGATGCCCCTGACTGGCTGTTCTATCACGCGTCACACCACCGCTTCTACCACTCTCGTAACGTAACCTTCGACGAGACGCTCCCCTACTACCGGCGCTTTCCGCACCGCAGCGCTCCTGTGCCTCATCCTCTCTTCCTCGTCCCTGCTCCTCCTACCGCACCCCTCCCACCCCGCTCGGCCCAGTCAGGTATCTCCCACGCCACTCGATTCCCCTCGGTTGGGCCCGTGGGGGAGTTGGCTGACTCTGGAGGCCCTCCTGCTACCCCTGTGGCACCCCTCCCAGCTTCGATACCCCAAGCTTCCCAGCCGCCTCCCCCCTTGCCTCAGCAGCAGCAGCCGTCGCCGCAGTAGACTCAGCGGCGGCAGCAGCAGCAGCAGCAGGGAGTAGTGGGCTCGGGACTGCTGGTTCTGGGGGTGCTGGCGATGGAGGAGTTGGTGTTGGGAGTGCTGGTGTTGGAGGAGTTGGTGTTGGGAGTGCTGGTGTTGGAGGAGTTGGTGTTGGGAGTGCTGGTCCTGGGGTTGCTGACTCTGGGGGTGCTGATTCAGTGCTGGTGGTAGCGGAGGTGCAGCTAGAGGTCCTGGAGTGGACAAGGAGCAGCAGACATAGTATCAGCAGCAGCCGCAGTCTGCTCTTTGTCTCCTTGGTCTTGCTCCAGGTTCTCCTGCCCGCCCATCAGTCCCTCCTCTGGTGCGTGCTCCTATTTACGACCCGCTGTTCCCTCCCCCGGACTCCTCTCCAACTCGGCTTTCCCCATGCTCTCCTCCATCCTGTGACTTGTCCCCCTGTTCCCCTCGTCCCCAGTCCACATATCTTCCCTACTGGGTCCGTCATCCCTCTGGTGCTCGTCCTGTCTCTCCTCGTGCTAGTGTCCACCCTATGGTCCTCTGTTCGCGTGCTCCTCCAGTCGCAGTCCTTCCGTTGCCTCCCCAGTCGTCACTCCCGTCGTCTCTTGCTCCTCCCTCTGACCTTGCTTGCACTGCTTGTCCAGTCCTCTTGAGAGCGCTCGTCACTGACCGTACTGCTCCTTCTGAGTCTGTCTCCGCGTTTGTCGCTGGTGTTGCCGACATCGCTGCTAGCCACCGCCTTGACTACGCTGCCACTCTGGTCTCTAGTGCCGCCTGTCCTCCGTCCGTTGGGGCTGCACATGCCCTTAACGGTGACGTGCTAGAGGACAGGCAGTTCGAGTTAGCCAACCTTGCTGCCACTGTACCCCATCTCTGCTCCGTGCTTGTATCCCCAGAGGGCGACCCAGACGAACATCCCTGTTCCTCGCTCTTGCGTTGAGGCGGTGTCAGAGCCCTGGGTGTAAGAAATAGAGCTGAAATGATTGATTAGGTAAGAAGCCTGAGGCTCTATAAGTACATGGCAAGGTGAGGGAGAATGGATGAAGGGGGAATCAGAGGGAATCCCCACTGGGATCTCCGGAATCTCCAATTGGGTAATTGGAGTTTGGGGGGATCACCATTGGGTGAGGTTGGAATTTTGTGCGTACACCCCAACCCACTAGAACATTCCTAACCTAAACTATGATATATAAGTACAAATACAAAAGTGGGATTTGCAATCTATTTCTAACACACCCTCATAGACTGCAAACCCGGTCAAGGAGCACATAGCCCCATGGAACAAAGAAGGCGATGGTGGTCAGCCTTGCCGAGAGCCTTGGTAAAGAGGTCAGCGAGGTTGCAATCTGAGGCGATGTACCGTATCGTCAACTGGTCACTCCAAACAAGATCTCGGATGAAGAAATGACGAAGTTAGATGTGCTTGGTGCGAGAGTAGAATACAGGATCCTTGGAGAGGTGAATGGTGTTGGTTAGAGAAGGCTATAAGCAGATGATTCAATGGCTCCTTGGAAATTTCTGCAGCACTTCGTTATGACGCCCAGAAAACTCGCGACCTTCGAATAGCTATATCAAAAACTCCAATCGGTGAAACGATCTGAAAATCGGATATGTTGTAGCTGGCAGCGTCAGCTTTCCACTGAAAGTTGAATCACTCGATTCCGTAGCTTAACGAGTGAGCTATGGCGTTTGGCGCACTGGGGGATAATCTGCCCTAGGAGAAGTTGACAGTCCTCAGAGTCACTATGATTGAAGCTTACAAGCTCAGAGGCATGATAGAAAAGGCATTGAAGCACAGTTGGAAGGTGGGGTAGGAAGGGAAGGATGAAAGGGAAGGACCCTGGAGGCCCATGGTCAAGAACATGACAAGAGTCAAAGTTTTGACTCCCCATCCTCAGGTTCAGCCAGCCTGGCAAGACAAAATTCACACTGTGCCAGGTTGGCCTCCAAACCCCAAATGCTGCAGCTGCAAGGTGGGGACAAAAGTCCCACACATGCTGGTCCCTCCTCGTTATAGGGCTCTCCAACTTTGGTGTAGCAGCTGACAAGGACTTCCAATGAGTTGTAACAAATCCATCAAACATTTCTTCGTAACTTCTTCATATGTGCTCCGATTCCAACAATTCTTGGCTCGTTGGAATGTGCTCGATGTCATGCACAATCCAAGCCCATCTGCACAAGCACAAGATGAACATGCAAAGACATGCAAACCCAACAAACCATACAAACAACGTAGCACACAAAACACATGCAAACGAAATGATGCGAACAGACGACAGGAGGACGTGCAAATGAATATGCACCAACAAATGGCGCTCTGCTTGTCACACTATGAGGTGGGCGACT
The DNA here is from genome assembly GCA_027943415.1 of Closterium sp. NIES-67. NCBI lineage: Eukaryota > Viridiplantae > Streptophyta > Zygnematophyceae > Desmidiales > Closteriaceae > Closterium > Closterium sp. NIES-67. Next base: position 126,531 of record BQMB01000327.1, on the reverse strand, counting down.
GCTGGGGGTAGCCTAATTCCGCGAGAAGAAAGGAGAACCAGTGTGCCTCTAGAGCAGCCATTGTGCCAACGTAGAGCTCAGCCTCACAGTACGACAGGGAGACTGCAGAGGACCGAGTAGAACGCCAGCTGATGACTCTGCTACTAAGGGTGATGTAGTACCCTTGGGAGGAGCGTCTGTCAGTCTGGTCATTGGCCCATGAGGAGTCTATGTATCCCTCGAGCTTGACTGGAGAGGTGCCACCGAGAGTGAGGATGTGAGACTTGGTGGCTTGTAGATAGCGGAGGACCCTCTTGGCTGCAAACCAATGCGAGGCAGTATAGCGTCCGGGGGAGACCTACCGAGAGAGGACACAAACTCGGTAAGCCAAGTCTAGTCGAGTGCACATCATGGCGTACATGAGTCAACCAACTAGCTCAGGGTACGGGCCCTTGCAGGCGCCTGGAGAACGCATCGGAGGGGCCGTGAGCTGATGCTGTTGTGGGAGTGGAGTGGAGACATAGTTACTGGAGTCCATGTCAAACCGCTTGAGAAGGTTGTCGATGTAGGACTCCTAGGAGAGGGTGATCGTGCAAGCCTGGCGGTCACGAGTGATCTCCATCCCCAGGTAGTTCTTGAGGTCACCAAGATCCTTCATGCGAAGGGAGGAGCTCAGAGCAGACTGGACAGCTGCCATGTCGGCTGGATCTCTGGCGACTAGAATGAAGTCGTTGACGTAGACGAGGATGTAGAAGGGCTCGGAGGAGTGATGAAAGAAGGGACTGGAACCTGAGGCGGAGGGATGGAAGTCAAGTGCGAGGAGGACTTCCTTCACCTTGTTGTGCCACTCACAAGGAGCCTGCTTGAGGCCATACATTGGGCTCTTCAGCTTCCACACTGTGTTGGAAGGGTAAGTGCCAGGAAACCGAGGTGGGCATTCCATGTGAACATCCTCCTTGAGCTGGCCTTGGAGAAAGGCGAAGGAGGCGTCCATGGACTTGATCTCGAAGTTGCCGCGAGCGGCTATATCAAGAAGAGCGTGCACAGTCGGGAGCTTGGCAATGGGCGAGAAGGTTTCGAAGAAGTTGAGATACTCCTTTTGGGTGAAACCCTTTGCCACGTATCGTGCCTTGAACTGTGGAGCTTCGCCTGGGACTTGTTTGACTCGGAAGATCCATTTTCCGCAGATGATGTTAACACCGGAAGGGGGAGTGACATCGTCAAAGCTGTTCTTGCGAATGAACGCCTCATTTTCCACATCTATTGCTGCCTTCCACTCCTTCTTATAAGGCCTCGAGAGAGCTTCCTCTTTTGTCACAATTGTCTGGTTCTCGCTGAAGTTGAGGGAAGTGCACGGGGGGGGATATGGATGGAGGGGACATCACCCCCGGCAGGAGGAGCCAGAGTGACCGACCACCGGATGGAGGAGGCGGCTGGTCCCCAGGCAAGAGGCGGAGCCGGTCCCTTGGAATGAGTGCAATTAGAGACGAGAGACGAAGGCGGTTGCGGTGGGACCGGAGGGACAGGGCGCCTCCGGTAGGAGACTGGTGAGCCAGGCTCGACGCGCGGGGAAGGCGGAGCAGGAGGAGGTGCTGCTGCGGAGGGTATCAGAGAGGCCGGGTGAGACACGCCGGATGGATAAGGCCTCAGAGAATGAGCAGCGGCCGGAGGTGGGGCATCGAAGTCTGCCCATACGAGCGTCGGGGGAGGTGGAGGAGGCTCGCCCGTGGTCGCAGAATGGAAGGGGTGTGTCTCATCGAAGACGACATCACGGCTGCGAATCAGCTGTCTGGTGATGGGGTTGAGGAATAAGTAGTCTGGGGAGTCGGAGTTGTGCCCCAGGTACATGCAGGTCTGGGTTTTGCGACCAAGCTTTCCACCTTGCTTCCTGCGCATGTGGGGGCTCAGCAATACACACGTGGTACACCCCCAGAAGCATAAAACAGAGCGGAGGGCGTGGCCCCAAGCCAGAGAGCGGTAGGTGTGGTGTCGGGCCGGTGGGGATGGGGATAAAGATTATAGAGGAATGCCGCATGGAAGAGGGCATATCCCCAGAGTGACTGTGATGCGTTGGCATGACTGAGGAGGCAGCGAGCGATCTGAACCAAGGTGTGGTTGCGGCTCTCTGCAATGCCATTCTGCTGCGGGCTTTAGGGGAGGGTAAAGGTTTGCCGAATCCCTTGGGCCGCGAAGAAGTTATCGAGTTTGCCATTGCGAAATTCTCCCCTGCCATCAGAATGGAGGCACTTTAGAGGAGTGCTGAACGTGACCTTAGCGTGGCGCACCCATGCCATGATGAGGTCAGGTGCCTCCGCCTTGGTATGCAGGAGGTGCACGGAAACATACCGCGAGTGAACATCCACTAGTGTAAGAATGTACCGATGACCGCCTCGGGATGTGAATGGAGCTGGGCCCCAGACATCCATGTGCACTAGGTCCAGCGGAGCAGCTGCGACGGATGAGGAGGAAGGGTGCGGCTGCTGCCTGAGCTTGCTTTTGGTGCAGTCCAGGCAGGTGGGTGCAGGTGAGTCTGTTGGTGGACGAAGCGCCGACGGAAGGCCAAGAAGGAGTTTCTTGGAAGCGATGTCAGCAAGCGTACGGAAGTTGGGGTGACCCAAGCGATGGTGGTAGAGGATGGTTGGGTTGGTGAACGCAGTGTGTAGAGCTTGCTACTGTTGAGTGTGAAGCGTGCTAGGAGCTTGTTGGACTTAGGGTCGACGAGGTCACAGTGATCCGAGTGTGCTGGGAAGATCGTGGTGACGCCTGCCCGTTGGAGCTCGTGTTGGGCCACGAGATTGTGGCATAGTGTGGGAACACATATGCCGGTGACACTGCCCGAAGGAAAAGCTGGTCACGGAACTGTGGAGGAGCCCTTGGCGTGTGTTGTAAAACTGGAGTCTGCTCATAGTAGAGGGATTGGTGTCTCGTATGGCTTGAAGGAGTATTCTTCCTTGAGAACTGTGTGAGTGGCCCCATTATCGAGGGTGAACTCTATTGTGGCTGGGGTGCTTTGTGAGTTGGGACACTGCGAAATTGTCTCATTAATTACCGCAGTGCCAGGGAACAACATGTTGAGGTGCACATCAGCAGGGGGAGCTACAGCAGCTTGCACGGATTCCTGCGCTTCGACTTGATTGACCTTGCGAGAAGCACGATTCACCATCCATCTTAGCAACTTCGAGGCGGTCCAATTGATGGCATACCACTCGTCATCCTTCTTCTTGAAGCAGGAGGCGAGGGCGTGGTTGGTGCCGCCACACACCTGGCCGGCATGAGGGTCGTGCTTGATGACGTAGGGACATGGGGGGAAGCGGTTGCGCTGGAATGGTGCCGAAGCGGCATAGGCCTGAGGCACGGGAGCGCGGATTGCATTGGCCTTGGCTTGAGCGCTATTGTCCTTTTCGGAAGAAAGGAGCGTGGATGAGACCTTGGCTAATGTGAGATCCGCAGGAGCAAGGTCCAAGAGCATCTTGCGTGTGACTTGGTATGCCGGAGTGAGGCCGACTTGGAGAGCGGCTGCAGGGGCTTGTTCGGGGCCACGGCTGGCTGGCGGCAACAGCCTGCGTCTAGCTAGCGGCCACTGGCTGGCGGGTGCTGGCTGGCGGGTGCTGGCTGGTGGCTGGTGCGATCGCTGCTGGGCTTGCTGGTGGCGAGCTGATGGGCACTGATGGCGGCAGGCTGGCGGCTAGCGACGAGCAGGCAGGTATTGCTGGCAGCGAGCTGGCAGGTGCTGCTGGCGGCGAGCTGGCAGGCACCGCTGGCGGCTAGATAGCTGGCGAAGCTGGCGGCGAGCGGGTTGATGGGGCTAGCGGCTAGCTGACTAGCGCTGCTGGCGGAGAGCCTGTTGGCTAGCACGCTAGTAGACTGGCCGACGCGCTGGCTGGCAGGCAACGCTGGCGGCAAGCTGGCTGGTGCGCTGGCAGCTCGCTGGATATCGCGCTCGCAGACAAGGGATCTAGCTAGCTCGCCGAGGTTGCTGGTGGGCATGCTGGCTGGCTAGTAATTGAGCTAACAAGCTGGCGGTTAGCTGGCTAGCGAGACACGTGAGAGGCGAGAAGGGGCTTGTGGCGACCAGCAGGTGCAAAATATTGGGCTAAGGGCAAAACGACAGGCTGGCGCAGTTGTCGCTGGCGAGCTAGGGAGCGAGCAAGCGGCTAGCTAACTAGCAAGGGAGGGAGCGAGTTGGCTAGCTGGCTGGCTGGTTGGCGAACAAAAAACGAGCGAGTGCTGGAGGGAGGGGGGGGTGGGGGGGGGGGGGGGGGGGGGTTGGGGGGTGTGCGGGGGAGGGGGGCCTACAAGGGCGAAATCTGAGACCAGGAGGTACGGAAAAAAAAATCGATACTCGCGCAGAAGCGTGAGATGCGGAAACCTACCTAGCTCTATACCATGTTAGGTTATCGAGAGAATGAATTGGCTAAAGAAAACGTGTCGAGGGGTACAAGAGTACGGCTGTACCCTCTAAGAACTGACCTACTAGGCTATGTACAAATATAACCTAGCTTACTATAATTATATTTGTTGACAGGTACAACACTTACATACAGTGACGGAAACAATTGTCTGGATGTTTTGCACTAACTAGGGTTTTTGGGTATTCCGACCACTGTACATAAAGTCTTAATATTTAATGGTGGCACGCTTTGGGAGGGGCACATAGTGGATGCGTTAATAGTTCTATAATCCATAATAATACACTGGATCTAAATTAGTGCCAAAAGATATCCAAAGAGTACATCTGGACAATTGTTTCCCAGGACAAAGAGCAAACTTCCGAACAGCGCTCCTAGTACCTGGTTTACCGACCCTTAGCCTTGATCACCACCCGCACCCTCCTAGGCATGTAATCTATGAGGTTAGCACAAACCTTTGCAGGGAGCTTCTCGCACTCTTCTTGGACCCACACTTTTGGATAAGGGGGTGAGCACTAGGAAAATTGCGAAGGATTTTAGCGTATGCAATAGAAATGTGCATGCTTTCTGATTGAATGTGATCTCTTAGTCTTGCCATGCTGAATTGTGACCAAAGATGCCATTAGCCGATTGGTCGCGTCTTTTCATGGGTCGTCTCCATCGTACCGCTGTAGGGTAAAACCACAAACAGAGCAGGGAAAATTAACGCATAAGCCATGAAACTGAGGGTGACGTAGCACGGTCGATTGTACACCCTTGCACTATTAGAATCATGCTAGGATCAGCAGGTCTCGTCACGGTGCAGTTGTCGAAGAAGTCATGACTGTTCGAGATGAATGCTTGAGGTGAGGTATGGTGAGGAAAAGGGTCACTCCAGTGCAACATACTCATGCTCTCCAAGCCATTCCAAGCCATTTGACCTGCCTAGGCTTGGAATGGCTTGGAGAGCATGAGTATGTAGCACTAGAGTGACCTCTTCCTCACCAGACCTCAGCCCAGATATTTTTCCCCACCAGCCGGGGCTTCTTCGACTGCTGCACCGTAACGAGACCTGTGGATTTTAACGCGATTCTAATAGTGAAAGGGTGCACAGTCGACCGTGCTATGTTACCCTAAGTTTCGCGGCGAATGCGCTAGTTTCGCCAATATGTTCCTAATTTCACCCTGCAATGGTACAATGAAGACAACCCATGAAAAGACAGGACCAAACGGCTAATGGTTCCATCTTTTCATGAAAAGACACACCTCAGCTTGGCTAGTCCAAGAGATCACATTCAATCAGAAATCGTGCACAATACTCTTGCATACGCTCACATCCTTCGCGATTTTCCTAGTGCTCACCCCATTATGCAAAAGGGTGGGTCCAAGAAGAGTGTGAGAAGATCCCTGCAACAGTTTTCACTAACCTCGTAGATAACATGCCTAGGAGGGTGCGTGTGGTGATCAAGGCCAAGAGTCGGTGGAATAGGTACTAGAAACGCTGTTTGGAAGTTTGCGCTTTGTCCTGGGAAACGCTCAAACAAGTGTCCGGATGTTTTGCATTAACGAGGATTTTTGGGCATTCCGACCACTGTACATAAAGTCTTAATGTTTAATGGTTGTACGCTTTGGGAGTGGCACATAGTGGATGTGTTCATAATGCTATAATCCATAATAGTACAATGGGTTTAACTTAGTGTCAAAAGATATCCAAAGAGTCCATCTGGACAATTGTTTCCCAGGACAAAGCGCAAACTTCCAAACAGCGTTTCTAGTACCTATTCCACCGACTCTTGGCCTTGATCACCACACGCACCCTCCTAGGCATGTTATCTACGAGGTTAGTGAAAACTGTTGCAGGGATCTTCTCACACTCTTCTTGGACCCACTTTTTTGCATAATGGGGTGAGCACTAGGAAAATCGCGAAGGATTTGAGCGTATGCAAGAGTATTGTGCACGATTTCTGATTGAATGTGATCTCTTGGACTAGCCAAGCTGAGGTGTGTCTTTTCATGAAAAGATGGAACCATTAGCCGTTTGGTCCTGTCTTTTCATGGGTCGTCTTCGTCGTACCGTTGTAGGGTGAAATTAGGAACATATTGGCGAAACTAGCGCATCCGCCGCGAAACTTAGGGTAACATAGCACGGTCGACTGTGCACCCTTTCACTATTAGAATCGCGTTAAAATCCACAGGTCTCGTTACGGTGCAGCAGTCGAAGAAGCCCCAGCTGGTGGGGAAAAATATCTGGGCTGAGGTCTGGTGAGGAAGAGGGTCACTCTAGTGCTACATACTCATGCTCTCCAAGCCATTCCAAGCCTAGGCAGGTCAAATGGCTTGGAATGGCTTGGAGAGCATGAGTATGTTGCACTGGAGTGACCCTTTTCCTCACCATACCTCACCTCAAGCATTCATCTCGAACAGTCATGACTTCTTCGACTACTGCACCATGACGAGACCTGCTGATCCTAGCATGATTCTAATAGTGCAAGGGTGTACAATCGACCGTGCTACGTCACCCTCAGTTTCATGGCTTATGCGTTAATTTTCCCTGCTCTGTTTGTGGTTTTACCCTACAGCGGTACGATGGAGACGACCCATGAAAAGACGCGACCAATCGGCTAATGGCATCTTTGGTCACAATTCAGCATGGCAAGACTAAGAGATCACATTCAATCAGAAAGCATGCACATTTCTTTTGCATACGCTAAAATCCTTCGCAATTTTCCTAGTGCTCACCCCCTTATCCAAAAGTGTGGGTCCAAGAAGAGTGCGAGAAGCTCCCTGCAAAGGTTTGTGCTAACCTCGTAGATTACATGCCTAGGAGGGTGCGGGTGGTGATCAAGGCTAAGGGTCGGTAAACCAGGTACTAGGAGCGCTGTTCGGAAGTTTGCTCTTTGTCCTGGGAAACAATTGTCCAGATGTACTCTTTGGATATCTTTTGGCACTAATTTAGATCCAGTTTATTATTATGGATTATAGCACTATTAACGCATCCACTATGTGCCCCTCCCAAAGCGTGCCACTATTAAATATTAAGACTTTATGTACAGTGGTCGGAATGCCCAAAAACCCTAGTTAGTGCAAAACATCCGGACAATTGTTTCCGTCACTGTAGACTAGGATGTAGAATGGAGTCTGGCCTGAGCGAACGAAAAGAGAGGGGTCAGCAGAGGACGAAAAGAACTGGAGGTCTGCTAGTGTAGCACGCAGCATGTCCTGCCACTCACGGGGTGCCTGCCGCAGACCATAGACCGGGCGCCGGTGTGGAACCACTCGGTCCCAAGATCGAAGGAGCCAGAAAAGCATGGCGCACGATGAAGGTATATCTGCTCGTACAGACTGCCCTGGAGGAATGATGTGGAGAAGTCAAGTGCGTGAAGCTTGTAGTCGCGCTGTGCTGCTTCATGAAGCAACGCCCGAAGAGTGGTCATCTTCGGGGTCGGTGCCAAGGTCTGGAAGAAGTCAACTCCTTCACGCTGACTGAAGCCTCTAGCAACGTAGCATGCCTGAACATTGGAGGCTCACTAGGAGGGTGCTTCACCTTGAAGAGCCACCGGCCATCGACTGCGTTCGCTCCAGTTGGGGGAACTGCGTTGACGTATGTGCTAGTGGATCTCCAAGATGCCATCTCTATGTCCATGGCAGCTATCCACTGGGACGCCCAGGGTCCCGAAGTCGCCTCAGTGTAGGTGCAAGGGGTTGGGATGTCAAGGGCATCTAGGTCACCCTCAGGGGCTAGCAGCATGGTGCAGAGATGAGGAGCGGCCTCCGAAAGGAAATCTAGCTCGTACTGCCTGTCCTCTAGGACGTCATTGCCAAGGGCAGGTGCACCCCCCGACGGACAAAGGAGGGGCAGGGTCAGAGACCAGAGCAATGGCATAGTCAAGGCGGCGGGTAGAGGCAAAGTCAGCGACAGCAATGACAAGAGCCAAGAGACTGGAGATAGGAACGGACGGGTCGGTAACAAGAGAGGCTAGGACGCGAGGAAATAGAGGGCGATCAGCACTGAGAAAGTCACAGAGAGGAGGCAGGGAGACTGAGAGGGACGGCTGAGGAGGCAACGGGAGAACAGGAGCGGGAAGAGCACAAGACGCGTGAGAACAGAGAGAAACAAGAGGAACATACGGAGCAAGAAAGAAGTGACAAGCACGAGAGGGACGGTGAGACCACGCTAGAGGGGGGTGTAGGGTGAGGAGCCAAAGGAGGAGACACAGGAGGAGAACTTGGCGAGAAACGAGCCAGGGGCGAGTCCGGCGTAGGGAACACGGGGCCGTAGACAAGAGGAGGAGGCGGCACTGTGGGAGGCGCGGGTGGTCGGTCGGGGGAGAGAAGTCCAAGGAGGCGAAGGGCGAACACTGGCGGCGACTGCTGGTGCTGTTGCTCCGCGCCCACACGAGGACCTCCAACCGCAGCATGGCTACCTCCGATACTCACCACCACAGCACTCCCAGGGCCAGCACTCCTAGGACTAGCACCCCGAACTAGAACCCTCCTCAGAGGCAGCACCCCCAGCGCCAACACCCCCAGAGCCCATTGACCCCTGCTGCTGCGACGGCTGCTGCTGCTGCTGTGGTGGCGGCGACTGCAGCTGTTGCGGCGGGTGCTGTTGCAACTGCTGCTGCTGCGGTGGCAGGGGAGGCACCGGGGCCGAGGGTGCACACGCCGAAGAATTAGGCGGCTCACCCTAAGCCTCAGGGCCCCCGGAGTCAGCAGAATCCTCCGCCAGGCCAACCAAAGGAAGGGGAGTAGACACAACAGACAGGGCAGGATGTGGAGCGAGAGCTACCGGGGGAGTGGGGACAAAGATCATGGGTGGGGTAACCAGGAGACCTCGGTGGGGAAAGCGGGTGTCAAAGGAGACAAACTCGGCAAAGGTAACGTCACAGGAGCGAAAGAAATGGTGAGACAACGGGTGGTAGAGGTGCCTGTCTGAAGCGCCTCGGGGGAAACCAAGAAAGATACAATGGACTATGTGAGAGGTGAGCTAGTCTGCGCCAGAGGCACGGACGTGAGCTAGGCAGCCCCAGAAGTGAAACGCAGATGCATCACTAGGGTACCCGGTCCAAAAAAGGGTCGGCAAAACCTGCGAGTGTATAGAGCGGGGCCACAGGTTAAGCTGGTGAGCGGCGTAGCGAACTGTGAACGGCCACAGAAAATGGGGTGCACCAGCATGAATCATGGAGGTACGAGCCACCTCCATGATCAAATTTATAAGTCACTCAGCAACCTCATTCTGCAGTGAGGAGTAGTGGAGGGGCGTGGTGCAGTCACTCAGCAACCTCAAATTTATAAGTCACCCATCATTGCCTGGGCGAGGTAGACTCAAACAGCTACAAGCCATGGGATAAGAACGGCAGGCACGTCGGCATTCTGCTCGATGGGGAACACCGTGGTCTAGCGCGAGTTGTTGTCTATGAGAACTAGGAAGTAGCGCTCGCGACGCGGCCCAGGGACTGGGGCTCAACCCCAAACGTCCAGGTGCAGGGTCTAGAGTGGCGCAGTGCTGGGGGGAAATGAGTAGGAGTGAGGAGCACGGCGCAGCCAGCCCTCGACGCAAGGCGTGCACGGAGGCGCGGGCAAGGGAGGGAGGGCAGGGAGCGACTCATGGAGATCTAAGACAAGACCGTGCTGAGACACGTGACGTAGACGCAGGAGCGCGGGGTGACCTAGGCGGTGGTGCCATAGAAGCGACGGGTGAGTGAGCGACCGACACGAGCAAGCCGCAGCGACCTGGGTAGATGCAGCCACCTGGAGGGACGCAGCCATCTGGGGGGGTGCGGTGTCTAGCGTGAACAGGCCAGACATTGGGTCCCGGGGGAACGTGGTGAGGGGGGCACCAGTGGCGGACTCAGTACATGCTGCATACTGCTTGTGTCCAGAAAACGTTGTGGTGACGCCAAGGTCCTAAAGAGAGCCGACACAAACCAGGTTCCTGGAGAATGGGAGGATGTGCAGACCTGTAAGAGAGCCTGAGGGAACCGCCGGATAGGGATGTGTGGTGGAGCTACAGTGGCGGAAACAATTGTCCATATGTTTTGCATAAATTTGGGGTTTTAAGGCTTTAAGACCACTATACATTGAGCCTTAATATTTGATGGTGGTACGATTTGGGAGGGGCACATAGTGGATGTGTTCATAGCACAAACATCCAGAATAGTACATTGGATCTAACTAATATCCCAAAAGATACACTAAGGGTACATCCGGACAAATAGTTCCAAGCAGGGAGGGCAAACTTCAAAAGTGTGTTTCTAGTTCCTAGCCCACCGACCTTTGGCCTTGATCACTGCCCGCACCCTCCTAGGCGAGCTGTCGATGAGGCTAGAGCAAACCTCGGCATGGATCTTCTCCCATTCTTCCTGGACCAACTCTTAAAGCTCTAGCATTCTAGAGGAAGGCCTTTTCTGCTTGGCCAACTCCCTTTTCAGGTAAGCCCAGAGGAGGTTTGGTGAGAAAGTAGGCCACTCCAAGGCTACATACTCATGTTCTTCAAGTCATTCATGCACTGGGCATAACAAATTCTTGGGATCATTGTCCGCACCGAGATGACCTCAGAGGGGAAAATCCTATAGAAGTGGAGGTTCAATTCGAGTTCATCATGCAAAATGCCCTCATACAGGGGCCTCTCCATGCGTCCGTCAATCTTGTGTATGAACCCCACCCCCGCACATGTCACACATCCCCACACCATCACCGATCCTTGTCCCCATGGTTTACCGTCTGTTTGATTTGGTGGTGTTGCAGGGTTGTGCCTTCACGAATCCAGGCAAACACGCGGCCATTGGAGCTAAAACAGTTGATGTTGGTCCCATTTGACCAGATCACATGCTTTCGAACACTAATTGTCCAATCAGCATGCGAGTCCACGAATTGCAGCCGGCCCCTGATTATTTTCCAGAACAATCTTGGCTTCTATGACTGATGCACCGTGACTAGACCCGCAGACCCTAGTGTGTTCTTAATGGTGCAAGGGTGCACACTCAACCGTGCAACGTTACCCTCAGTTTCGTGGTGTCTACGCTAGATTTGGCCGCTCTATTTGTGATTTTACCCTACAACGGTACGATGAAGACGATCCGTGATAAGATGGGCCCGACCGGCTAATTGCATCTTTGGCCACATCTCAGCATGGCTAGTCTCAAAGATACCATTGAATCCAAGTCCGTGTACAATACTCTAGCCTACGCCCAACTTTTTCGCGATTTTCCTAGTGCTCACCCCCTTATGCTAAAATGTGGGTCCAGGAAGAGTGCAAGAAGTTCCCTGCCGAGGTTTGTACTAACCTCGTAGGTAATATGCCTAGGAGAGTGCTGGTGGTGATCAAGGCCACAGGTCGGTGGGCTATGTACCAAATACACAGTTATGAAGTTTGCTCTCTCTGCTTGGAAATATTTGTCTAGATGTACCATTTGTATATCTTTTGGGATATGAGTTAGATCCAATGTAATATTCTGGATATTTGTGCTATGAACGCATCCACTATGTTCCCCTCCCAAATTGTACCACCATTAAATATTAAGGCTTAATGTGTAGTGGTTTTAAAGCAAAAAAACCCAAATTTATGCAAAACATACGGACAATTGTTTCCGCCAGTGTATGTGCAACTACCGGACCGGAGGAGGGGTCGACAAGGGAGACTGCTGCTGGTGCTAAGTGCGGCGTGAGAGTGGTATGGCCACGAAAGAAGCAGGCGGACGCACCAGAGTACAGCGTGAAGGAGAGCGCGGCAGTAGCGTCAGCCAGCGAGGGCACTAGCGTGTGGGCAAGGCTAAACAAGTCAGGAGGTCCTATGCCTTACGCAACATGGGAGCTTGACTACATACAGCAGACACACCTAGGGAAGGCAACGCAGGGTAATAAGGTCGAGTAACACCAGAGTCATCAGCATACATGGCACACAAAGCAGAGCGGATCTGATCCACATCCATCTCAAAGACCGGCACATGGTGACGTACTAGGCTGTGCCACTCCGGGCGGGCCGGCCCGGGTCCGAAGCGGAGATGGAAAAGGTCGTTGATGCGGCGGTAGCAGCGGGCAGCGGTGTGACCGGGACGGTCACACACGGTGCCACGAAGGGCACCACTCTGAAGCTGGTACTGGCAACTCACCAAACTGGAGCCGCGGAGCGAACTGCCCCACGTGGAGGAGGAGGAGGAGGAGGAGGAGGAGGAGGATGAGGAGGAGGAGGTGGAGGAGGAGGAGTAGGGAGCAGGTGAGTGTGGTGGATTGTGGTGGACAGCGGTGGAGTGTGGTGGAGTGCGGTGGAGTGCGGTGGAGTGTGGCAAAGATGCGAGAGAGCAGACGGCCAGCGAGGGCACCGGCGCAAAAGAGACACCAGGGCTGGCGGCGAGCTGGGGCTGGTAATGAGCAGGGGTCCGGCGCAGCTAGCAGGGGCCGGCGAGACGAGCAGGGGCTGGCACGGCTGGCAGGGGCCGGCGCAAGCCGGGCTCGTCAGTGGCGAGCAGGGGCCGGCGTAGTGAGCAGAGGCCGGCATGGCGAGCTGGGGCCAGCGCGGCGAGTTGGGGCCGACGCGACGAGCTGGGGCAGCGCGGCAAGCTAGGGCCGGCACGGCGAGCTGGGGCCGACGCGGCGAGCTAGAGCCGATGCGGCGAGCTGGGGTGGCGAGCGAGCTGGGGCCGACGCGGCGAGCTGGGGCCGGCGCTCTACGGTAGGCTAGGGCAGAAGCACGGGTGGGTGGGACCTACCGGTACCTAGCTTGATACCATGTCAAAGTAACAAAGTAAACTCTAGCAATAGCATACAGGGTGATATAAAGGTTTGCTGTTGTACTTGTCAAACATATGTGTGTATATTTAGTAGACTACATAGGGTCATGCCATAGAGAGTACAACCCTATGTACCCCTGTATACTCTCATTCTACTACACAGTTCTAACTCTGAGATGGTATCATGAGCAAGTTAGGTCCCCCCCGCCCACCCGCGCTTCCGCCTTAGGTCCTAGCCGGTCCCGTCACCTAGCGCCTAGCCGCCACACTGGCCCCGCTGCCCTGTTGCCTAGCCGGCCTGTCGGCCCTGTCTCCTAGCGCCTGCTGGCCCCGCGGCCCCGTTCCCTAGCGCCTGGCCGCCCCGCTGGCCCCGTGGCCCCGTCACCTAGCGCCTAGCCGCCCGTGGCCCCGTTGCCCCGCCACCTAGCGCCTAGCTGCCCCGCTGGCCTCGCGGCCCCGTCACCTGCGCCTAGCCGTCCTGCTGGCCCCGCGGCTGCGTCGCCCCTAGCATAGCCGCCCTGCCGCCCCGTTGCCTATCCGCCCCGTCGCCTAGCCGCCCCATGGCCCCGTCGCCCAGCCACCCCGCGGCCTCGTCGTCCAGCCGCCCCGCGGCCCAAGTCGCCCAGCCGCATCACAGCCCCGTCGCCCAGCCGCCGCACGACCCGTCGCCCCGCTGCTCCGCGGCCCCGTCGCCCAGCCGCCCCGCGGCCTCATCTCCCAGCTGCTCAGCCGACGTGTTTCCCCATCCCCGCCCGCCTAACCGGCCTTCTCTACCGTCCTGCACCGCGTCTCACCGTGCTGCACCGATCAGCATCGCACTGCACCTCGCCCCACCGCACTGTACCGCGCCCCACCTCACTGCATCACACTGCACCGCTCCCCACCGCTCTGCACCGTGTGGCACCGCACAACACGGCGCCCCACCGCACTTCACAACACTGCACCGTACACCACTCCTCCCCACTGCTCCTTGTCGCTCTGTCCCGCCCTTCACCGCCTGTTCGTGGCTGCAGCGGCCTTAATGATGGACTCGGTGCTGCGCTTTGACGCGGAGGGTCAGCCGGTTGAGTTCGACTCATGGCTCGTCGACCTCCGCCATCACCTCACTGGTCAGCGGCAGGACGGCCACTCCCTGGCCATCCACATGGACGGTACGCTCCCCTGCCCTGACCCCCCTGTTGCTCTCCTCGCTGACCCCACGTCTGCTGACCGTGAGTCCGCCGCCGCTGCTGCCCTTGCCCGTGCTGTCTGGCTGCCGCGTGACGCTGTCGCTCAGCTCGCGATTAGCCATGCCCTTCCCCTGTCTGAGCGCCCTCGCTTTAAGTTGGTCATGAAAGCGCAGGAGTTCCTAGAGGCTGTTGTCGAGGGTTATTCCACCCCATCCTCTACCTCTGCCGGCCGCCTGATCCTTCCCATGCTCTTCCCTGATCTCGTGTCTTTCCCCACTGTCGCTGACCTGGCCACACACTTGCACACGCTCGACGCTAGCTGGCACGCTGCCTGAACTGAGGCCCAACTTCGTGTGTTCCAGCCCCCTATCTGCTCTACCCTTTACCTGCTTGCCACCCGCCTCCCCGACCACCTTGCCACTGCCCGCGACCACTTTCTTAGTCTGCACCCCGCTGACCTCACCCTCCCTGACTTTCTCGACACCCTGTCTGCCATAGAGACCCGTCAGCACTCTATCGCCCAGTCTAGCGGTACTGCACCCAGTCTTTCAGGGTTGTGCTCCCACTCCGTGCACTTACTCTGACAGTTCTGCGGCTGACGCTGAGACAGCCCCTGCTGCTGAGACCACTGCCGCGGTGGCCACAGGGCAGTCCCGTTATGGTAAGGCCCGCCACCCCAAGGCTGGGTGCGGCGGTGGTAGTGGAGGAGGGGGTGGAGGTGGTGGTGGAGGTGGTTCATCCGCTGGCGGTAGTACCGACGAGGGGGCTGGGGCTGGTGCCTTAGAGCAGCAGCCCTAGCACGAGCACCAGCACGTGCCACAGCTTGACCAGCAGCAGCAGCAGCAGCAGTCGCAGCGGAGGGTCGGCTGCCTCCCGCCTGGGTGGCCTGGCGCTGGTGGTGGTGGTGGTGGTGGTCGCGGTGGTTGTGCGCGTAGCTTGTCGTTGGGTGGTGATGCAGCTGACGGGAGCTGCCAGTACCAGCTACAGACCGGTCCTTGCCGCGGCCTCGTGTGCGGTAAGACTGGTCATACCCCTACTCGTTGTTTCAGTCGCCTGGACGACCTGTTTCGTCTCCGCTTAGGCCCTGTGCCGGACCTCCTCGACTGGCACAGACTGCTCCGCCATGGTGATTTGGACATGGATGAGATTAGCTCTGCATTGTATGTGCTATATGTCGATGACTCTAGTGTGACTGGTTCCTATTACCCCGTATTGCCTAGTGTAGGTGTGTCCATTGTGCCTAGTTTAGGCTCCCTTGCTGCTTCAGGCATTGGACCCTTTGCTTTGTTTGGTTTTGGCTCCACCCTAGCTCCTCCGCCCCTAGCTTCCACTACCACGCTCTCCTTCACTCTCGACTCTGGCGTGTCTCGGTATTTCTTTCGGGATTACACTACGCTGATGCCGCTTGCCGTCCCTGCCAAAGTTACCCTTGCAAACCCTTCCTCAGGTCCGGTAGTCGCCCGTAATTCCACCACTCTCCCCTGTCCGGCAGTTCCTTTGGGCTCTCTTACAGGCCTACACATCCCCTCTTTCTCTCGGAATCTAGTTGGTGTCGGCTGTCTTCCGGAACTCGGCGTCACCACTACGTTCCCTGGTCACGAGAGGTACGCTGTCTGTACCGAGGCCGCCACTGGTGCCCCCCTCACCACGTTCCCCCGGGACCCTGTGTCTGGCCTGTTCACGCTGGACATCGCGTCCCCCCCGGTTGGGATGCCCCCCCAGGTGGCAGCGTCTACCCACGATGACGCTGCTTGCTCGTGTCAGTCGCTTACTCACCCGTTGCTTCTGTGGCACCACCGCCTCGGTCACTCTGCCCTCACACGCCTCTGTCACATGCTTCAGCACAATCTTGTCTTAGGCCTCCCTGCGTCGTTCACTGTGCTCCCCTCCTCGGCAGTGCATCTCTGCACCCCCTTCATCGAGGGCCAGCTCCGCCGTGCCCCTCACTCCTCCTCATTCCCCCCCACCACCGCACCGTTAGAGACCCTGCGCATGGACGTCTGGACCCCGCCCCCGTCCATGGGCCGCATCGTGAGTGTTACTTCCTAGTGCTTGTCGACGACTACACTCACTACACCACGGTGTTTCCCCTGGCGCAAAAGGCCGATGTGCTTGACGTTCTTATCCCATGGCTTGTCGCTGCGCGTGTGCACCGAGGTCTCCCTGTGTTGCGTCTTCACTCCGACCGTCGTGGCGAGTTCGCCTCTTGCTGCCTTGGTCGCTTCTCTCGTGCAGAGGGCATCACCCAGACGTTCACCCTGCCGGACTCCCCACAGCGGAATGGGGTCACTGAGCGACGCATCGGTTTGGTCATGGAGGTCGCTCGTACCTCCATGATCCATGCCGGTGCACCCCATTTTCTGTGGTCGTTCGACGTTCGCTACGCTGCCCACCAGCTTAACCTGTGGCCGCACCCTCAGCGGCCGTAGGTTTCACCGACCCTCTTCTGGACCGGGTCTCCTGGTGATGCGCCTGCGTTCCACGTCGAGGGCTGCCTTGCTCACGTTTGTGCCTCTGGCAGGGACAAGCTCACTACCACCGTCCCCTGTGTCTTCCTAGGTTTTCCCCTCGACTCGTCTGTTTGGCACTTCTACCACCTGCCGTCTCACCGTTTCTTTAACTCTCGCGACGTCACCTTTGACGAGTCCATCTCCTTCTACCACCACTTTCCCCACCATGGTCCCCTGGTCACTCCCCCCCAGTTCCTTGTTCCCCCCCCTCCCCCGGTCGCCCCTGCTCCTCCCCCTCCCCGCCCTGCCCTGTCATGTGTGTCTCATGTTACCCGCCTCCCGTCGATTGTCCCTGCCGAGGGGTCTGCTGACTCTCGCGGCTCAGTGGAGTCCCTTCCCCCGCCTGTCCCTGCCCCAGTCTCTCCTCCCCTGCCGCCACGCAGCCGCCGTCATCACCGCCGCTGGGGTTTGTGCGTTCTGGGGGTGCTGGGGAGCGCGCCGGCGTGGGTACTGGAGCGGGTTCCCATTCTAAGGGTGCTGGCGTGGGGCTTCTCGGAGGGAGTCGTTGTCCTGCTGGAGGTTCTAGTGTTGGTGTCAGGCAGCAGCCGTCGCCATCACCGCCGGTGTCCGCTCTTCGCCTCCTCGGCCTTCCTTCTCCTGACCGCCCGCCGGTGCCTTCTCTGTCACCACCGCCCCCTCCTCTGCCAGTCTACGGCCCTGTGTTTCCTCCAGTGGGCTCTTCTCCAGCTCGTTTCCCTCCTCCTTCTCCTCTTGTGTCTCCTCCCCTCTCTCCAGACCCGACTCCACCGTCTCACATCTGGGCTTGTCGTCCGTCCCGTGCTCGTCCTACCTCCCCTGTTCCGCGTTCTCACCCTATGTTGCTTTGCTCTCATGCGTCTCCTGCTCCTCCGCTCCTCCCGTCTCCTCCTCCGTCGTCGCTCGCAGTGGCCTCGCCTCCGTTTTTTTACTTCCTCTGTGCCACGCGTCCCCTTGTTCATCGTGTCCTTGCCTCTCTTGTTTCCGACCCGTCAGTTCCTGTCTCGAGTCTGTCGGCTCTTGTTGCTGCTGTCACAGACTTCGCCGCTACCCGCTGCCTTGACTACGACACCGCTTTGGTCTCTGAACCTGCCTGCTCTCCGTCCGTCGGAGGTGTGGCTGCCCTTGGCAGTGACATCCTAGAGGAGAGACAGTACGAGCTTGCTTTCCTATAAGAGGCCGCTCCCCATCTCTGTTCCATGCTGCTAGTCCTTGAGGGGGAAGGGTTTCAGCAGCGGAGCCACGGAGCGAACTGCCCCACGTGGCACACTGGCTGCATGCGAGCGTGCTGGTCGGCGCAAAACCAGCGCCCTGGCCAGAGCCGTCCATCGCCATGGCAGGACGGCGGCGCTGTCACAGCATTGCGACAAGGCTGCCATGCAGACACGGCAGGACGAGAGGAAGTACGCAGCGGAAGCTAGAGACGACGGTCCAGTAGGATGATCTCGCTCTGGTACCATGTTACGAAGTCAACGAAATGATATGCGGCTAGGCAGCCATGGCCGGGACGAAAGGGTTTAGCTAGGAGAGAAAGTTACGAGAGAAAAGAGAATGAGAATAGAAAAGAGAGGGATTGTACCCTCTACAGTAGGTTTCGGTAATAGCTACCAAGCCTACAATTATACATAACGCTTATATAATTTAACAGTTCTCTCTATGGCATGACCCTTTGTAGTCTACTTAACATACACACATATGTTTGACACACCCCCTAGACTAGATAGGGGTAGAGCCTGGTGAGAGACAAGCAGCTCAGGGCGGCACTACAATTCCAACCTCTGAGGCAGGGGTCTAAAGATCAGCCAAAAGAGTACAAACAAGGCAAGAACAAGACCAAGGCGGCACTACTAGTCCATCCACTGGGAGAAAGCCACAAGGCCAGTCAGGATAATATATAAAGAGTTATACACAATCAAGGTCCTAGTAAATGAGGTGCTACAGGAACGAGACCAAGCTGTACGCAGCTGGATGTGCTTCGCTTTGCCCTCGAGTCTAGGCTCCCGACACAGGAGGATCATGGCCCTGTTGTCAGCGTACAGGAATGGAGCAGAGCTAGGCCGCTCACCTAAGTGTGTGAGCAAGAAAGTCAGCCAGCGGAGCTCTTGTGCCGCCATGGCACCAGCGTAGATCTCAGCCTCACAACTAGACTAGGCAACAAACGAGGAGCGAGTGGACCTCCACGAGATGGCACCTAAACCAAGGCTAAAGCAGTAGCCATGGGAGGACCTGAGGGTCTCAGCGTCGTCTGCCCAAGAAGCGTCTGTGTACCTGGTAAGGACCACTGGTCAGTGTCCTCCTAGAACTAGCCCCATGCCCGATGTACTTGCTAGATAACGCAGAACCCTCTTAGCTGCCGACCAGTGCTGTGGTCGGTGCCTGCCGGAGGCCACAAAGCGGGCCAGGATGGTGAGAGGGTATGCGAGATCTGGACGAGCGCAAGTCATCACGTACATGAGGCAACCCACCAGCTCTGCCTAAGGACCAGTAGGCTTTACAACCTCCTCGGGGACTGGAGCAGAGAGTCTGTGATCTACAGGCAGAGGGGGGGGCTGTGCGGAAGAGAACTGAAGACCGAACCTCTGAAGGACCTGGCGCACCAAGTGTGGCTGTGTGAGAGTGATGGTGCGTGCTGCTTTGTCCCTGGAGATATGCAAGCCAAGGTAGCGACGCAATTCTCCTAGGTCAATGCAGGTGTGTCTCCTCAGCAGCTCGGCCTTCACGGAGGCCAGCGCGTCTCTGTCTGCAGTAGCAAAGACTTGATCATCTACATAAACAACGATGTAGAAGCCAGAACGCACGAAAGGCGAGTGTTCTGCAGACGACGGGAAGAACTGCAGGTCCGCAAGTATAGCACGCAACGTGTCGTGCCACTCACAAGGCACCTGTTGCAGGCCGTAGACGGGGCGCCGGAGGAGCCACTCGGTACCAGGGGAAAAGGTACCGGAGAAGCCCTGGGGGCGGTGCAGGTAGACCTGCTCATGTAGACTGCCCTGGAGGAAAGCTGTGGAGAAGTTGAGTGAGTGCAGCTCGTAGTCACGCTGTGCTGCTACGTGTAGTAGTTCCCAAAGAGTAGTCATCTTCGGGGTCGTGGCAAAGGTCTGAAAGAATTCAACCCCCTCAGGCTGGCTGAAGCCACGTGCAACATAGTGCGCCTTGAAGATAGGTGGCTCTCTAGGAGGGCGCTTCACCTTGAACAGCCATCGGCCATCGACTACGCTCACTCTAGGTGGGGGAACTGCGTCGACGAAGGTACCGGTGGATCTCCAAGATGCCATCGCCTGCTCCATGGCAGCTATCCACTGAGAGGCCCAGGGTCCCGAGGTGGCCTCAGCGTAGGTGCGAGGCGTCAGACTGTTGAGGGCGTCTGGGTCACCCTTAGGGACTAGTAGCATGGAACAGAGATGGGTAGCGGCCTCAGACAGGAAAGCGAGCTCGAACTGCCTGTCCTCTAGGACGTCACTGCCAAGAGCAGCCACATCCCTGTCGACCAGAGGGCAGGCAGGGTCGGAGACCAGAGCGATGGCGTAGTCCAGGCAGCGGGTAGCGGCGAAGTCAATGACAGCAGCGTCAAGAGTCGACAGACTCGAGACAGGAACGCACGGGTCGGTAACAAGAGAGGCAAGGACACGAGGAACAAGGGGATGCGCAAAAAGGAGGAAGTCCAAGAAAGGAGGCGGGGCCACCGCAAGCGACGACGGAGGAGGAGACGGGAGGAGAGGAGGAGCACAAGACGCGTGAGAGCGAAGCAACATAGGGTGAGAACGCGGAACAGGGGAGGTAGGACAAGCACGAGACGGACGACGAGACCAGACGTGAGACGGAGGAGTCAGGTCAGGAGAGAGGGAAGGAGACACAGGAGGAGAACGGGGAGGGAAACGAGCCAAAGAGGAGTCCAAGGGAGGAAACACGGGGCCGTGGACCAGCAGAGGAGGAGGTGGGGGAGGCAGCGACGGGCGGTCAGGGGAAGGGAGAGCAAGGAGGCGAAGAGCGGACACCGGCGACGACAGCTGCGTCTCCTGCCCGACTCCAACACCAGAACCTCCAGCAGCAACACGGCTCCCTCCGAGAAGCCCCACTCCAGCGCCCCCATAGCCCACAGTGAGAGGGCAGGTGGTAGGAATTCCAGTCCGACGAGTCAAGGGGGAAACCTAGGAAGACACTGGGGACAGTTCGGGCACTGAGCTTTTCCGTGCTAGAGGCACGAACGTGAGCAAGGCAGCCTCAGACGTGGAACGCAGACGCGTCACCCGGGGACCCGGTCCAGAGGATGGTCGGCGAAACCTGCGACCGCTGAGGGTGCGGCCAGATATTAAGCTGGTGAGCGGCGTAGCGAACGGCGAACGGCCACTGAAAATGGGGTGCACCGGCATGGATCATGGAGGTACGAGCAACCTCCATGACCAAACCGATGTGTCGCTCAGTGATCCCATTCTGCTGCGGGGAGTCCGGCAGGGTGAACGTCCAGGTGATGCCCTCCGCACGACAGAAGCGACCAAGGCAGCCAGAGGCAAACTCGCCACCACGGTCGGAGGGAAGATGCAACACAGGGAGACCTCGGTGAACACGCGCAGAGACAAGCCACGGGAGAAGAACGCCAGGCACATCGGCCTTCCGCTCTAGGGGAAAGATGGTGGTGTAGCGGGTGTAGTCGTCGACAAGCACAAGGAAGTAGCACTCGCGACGCAGCCCATGGATGGGGGCGGGACCCCAGACGTCCATGTGCAGGGTCTGCAGCGGTGCGGAGGTAGGGGGGGACGAGGAGGAGTGAGGGGCACGACGGAGCCAGCCCTCAACGCAGGGCGCGGGTGAAGAGGGGAGCGCAGGGAACGACTCAGGGAGGCCTAGGACAAGATGGTGCTGAGACATGTGACGGAGACGGGGTGAGGGCGGGGTGACCTAGACGATGGTGCCACAGAAGTGACGGGTGAGTAAGTGACCGACACGAGCACGCCGCAGCAACCTGGGAAGACACAGGTACCTAGGGAGGCATCCCAACCGGGGTGGAAGCAGTGTCCAGCGTGAACAGGCCAGACACCGGGTCCCGGGGGAACGTGGTGAGGGGAGCACCAGTGGCGGCCTCAGTACAGATAGCTTACCGCTCATGCCCAGGGAACGTAGTGGTGACGCCATGGTCCTGGAGGCAGCCGACACCAACTAGGTCCCTAGAGAACGAGGGGATGTGCAGGCCTGTAAGGGAGCCTGAGGGAACCGCAAGACAGGGGAGAGTAGTGGAGCTACGGGCAAACTACAGGACCGGAGGAAGGGTCTGCAAGAGTAATTGCAGCCGGAGCGGCAAGCGGCGTAAGCGTAGTGGAGTCGCGAAAGAAACACCGAGAAGCGCCGGAGTCCAGGATAACGGAGAGCGCGGCAGCAGCGACTGAGGTCGGAGGAGCGAGGGTGGACCCTAGGCTGAACAAGGCAGGGGATCCTACGCCTGATGCAGCAGGGGAGCCTGAACTAGGCACACTGGGCACACCTACGCTAGGAAACACAGGGTAATAGGAACCAGTCACACTAAAGTCGTCAACATACATCTTACAAAGCAGAGCTAATCTCATCCATGTCCATATCAAAGATTTGAATCTAACGACGGAGCAGACTGTGCCAGTTGGTGAGGTCAGGCGACGGGCCGAAGCGGAGACGAAACAGGTCGTCTAGGCGACGAAAGCAACGAGCGGGGGTATGGCCGATCTTACTGCTCACGAGGCCGCGGGAGGACCAGTCTAGAGCTGGTACTGGCAGCGCCCGTCATTCTGGCCACCACCTGACAGCACACCGCGCGAGCGACCACTGCGACCACCGTCACCTCCAGCTCCAGGCCACCCGGGCGGGAGACGACCGACCCGCCGCTGCTGCTGCTGCTAATGCTGCACCTGCGGCTGCTGCTGCTGCTGGTCCAGCTGCTGGTAGTGCAGATGGGGGGCTGAAACACACGAAGCTGGGCCTCAGTGCAGGCAGCGCACCAGGTCGTGTCTATCGTGCGCAGGTGGGCAGCTAGGTCAGCGACAGTGGGGAAAGACGCAAGGTCAAGAAACAGCATGGGCAGGATCAGGCGACCTACGGAGGCAGAGGGCGGGGTGGAATAGCGCGCAACAACAGCCTCTAGGAACTCCTTCGCAGTTCTATCTGACCTAAAGCGGGGGCGCTCGGACAGGGAGGGCGCGACTAATTGCAAGCTGAGCGACAGCGTCACGCGACAACCAGACAGCACGAGCAAGGGCTGCAGCTGCAGCGGACTCATGATCAGCGGAGGTGGGGTCAGCGGGGAGGGCAGCAGGGGGGTACGGGTAGGGGAGCGTACGGTCGATGTTGACGGCCAGGGAGTGGCGTCACTGATCAGTCAGGTGGCGCAGAAGGTCGACGAGCCACGAATCGAACTCAATCAGCTGCCCCTCCGCATCGAAACGCAAGACCGAGTCCGCCATCATGGTTGCAGCAGCAGAAGAAGGACAGTATGGGGCAGTGGAGGGCGGCGGAAAGCGATGATGTGCGGTGCAGTGCGGTACTGTGCGGTGGAGGGAGGTGCAGTACGGTGCAGCGCGGTGCAGTGCGGTGCAGAGCGGTGGAATGCGGTGCAGAGCGGTTTCGGGCGGTGCAGCGCGGTGCAGAGGGCCGAGGACGGCGGCGAGGCGGCTCGGAGATGGAGCCGCGGGCGGCAAGGCGACGGGGCCAGCAGGGGGACGGGGCCGATTGGGCGACGGGGCTGGCTAGGCATCGGGGTCGGCTAGGATGCGGGGCCGACTAGGGGAACAGGGCCGGCTAGGACGGCGGGGCCGATATGGGCGACGGGGCCAGCTAGGAGGCGGGGCCGTCCGGGCCGATGGGGCGGCGGGGCCAGCTAGGAGGCGGGGCCGACAGGGCCGATGGGGCCGATGGGGCGGCGGGGCCAGCTAGGAGGCGGGGCCGACAGGGCCGATGGGGCGGTTCGGGCCAGCTAGGGGGCGGGGCCGACGGGGCCGACTGGGCCGATTGGGCGGCGGGACCAGCTAGGAGGCGGGGCTGACGGGGCCGATTAGGTGGCGGGGTGTGCTGGGCAACGGAGCCAGCTAGGTGACGGGGCTGGCTAGGAGACGAGCCAGCACGTGCGGGGCGGCTAGGACCTAAAGCGAAAGCGCTAGGGGCCGGGGGGGGGGACCTACCTACTCATGATTCCATGTTAAAGTGAGAAAAGTTAACTAGAACAGGACATAGAGGGGTATAGAGCCTAATGGGTTGTACTCTCTAAGGCACAACCCTATATAGTCTACTGTAACATACAATATATGTTTTTATGTTTGACAGGGGGTGCTGCTTGTTGGGTGGGCTTGCAGCTACCAAGCCTAGGGGGTGTGTTAAATTATATGTTTTTTACGTATAATTGTAGGCTTGGTAGCTGCTACCGAAACCTACTGTAGAGGGTGTTGGAAATACCTCAAGGACTTAAGCGTTTCTGAAGTGTAACACTACACTCGAGGAAAGTCGTAACAGGTACGCGAGTCAACGGAGGTTACACGAGGGGATGGACAAAGAACATGAAAGGACTCGAAGGGTCGCAGCCGGAGGTTGCGACTGACCGTTACAACTGCAAGGATGGTAACAGAACCGACAATCGAGTCACTGTGCGACTCGATAAACCGCTCTCTCAACTGTATTCTACAACTGCTTTACTTTCCTACTTTCTATATATTGCTGTATGCTTGATTCTTTAATCAATCACTTGCTCTCACATACTAGTGCAAGGGTTCAACTACTCCAACTTCCGGTGCACTACTCAAGCCTTCTTTACAACTGGGACTTAGTCTCTGGAAAGGTCCTAAGGGCTTTTATCAGCCCAACATGGTATGAGAACTGGTCAGAGACCAAACTCCCAGCAACTACGCTCTATCTACAATCAGCACACTAACGACTTCATTGATTACAAGTCATGGATAGCAAGGGCAAGAAAACCTCTACGGGCTCACCCAGTGCCCAAGACACTCAACCCGGCAACTCTGGACTGCACACTTCAGGACTGCAAACCGAGACCGGCGCTGCTCAAAAAACAACAGGATGTGCACCAGAAATGGTGACCCCATCACCCTCTTCAAGCGTGGACCCGAACCTTATGGAAAGGTTCTTCAGCTTCATGTCGCACTTCGACCAGCAGCAGCAGACAAGGACACCTGCGCATTCAACACAGAGCAACGGAGGAAACATGGGATTAGCGCCGATGAGCCTCGACAATTCATCGTTCGGGTGACACAATCAAGCGCCTACCTTTGCGCCTTATCACTCTTCACCGGGGACGTTCGAGTTCATGCCGCCCCGTGCCCAACCAACAGCAGCTGCATCACAATAGACACCAAACGAGATATTAAGCCTCCAGGTACGTAATCAAACTGCAGACATCCTCACCATTCAACGGACACGACTTCTTTACCTGGAGCTTCGAGTTCGAGCTGCTGATGGAGGCCGCGCATCTCTTGGGATACTTCAACGGGTCCCTGCCATTTCCAAGCAATGGCACTGCAAAAGAACAAGAGATTTTCACATATCAGTCACTGCTAGTGTACACAGTTCTCCTGCGGAACCTGTCACCACAAGAACAGCAAAGCATCAGAACATATCAGAGCTATGGAAACTCCGCGGAACTCGCACGGCATCACCTCGAGTGTCTCTATCAAGCAAACGACAGCGTGACACAAAGCAGACTCATGCAGCAGCTGACAACAATACAGATGAAGACCGGGGAAAAGGCAATGCAGTATATGAGTCGTTGCCAGACACTCCGCGACCGCCTGCTTCGGTGCGGAGGAACAATCACTGAAGAAAGCTTCGTGACGCTTGTCCTTGCTGGGCTCGGCCAGAATGGAGAACCACCCGCTCGCTTCTTCGCGCCCACGGACGAATTTCGGAGATGCACCTCTGCGCCGAGCTCCATGCTGAACAACAGGAGATGGACCTGTTTGAAGAAAGACAACCAAGGAAACAGCAACCATTAGTTTTCTACACTCAACGAAGAAACAACAACAACTACAACCGACGCGGCAAGCAAGATCAACGCGACAACAGAGGACTCACCATTGTGCCACCGTTCTGCCACAACTGTCAAACATCCGGACACTCCAAAGTCAACTGCACACGTCCCCGAGCTTATCGTCCAGTAGACCCACAAGTCGCTTCCACCCAAGAAAGCCCGCCGAGGCGTTCCTCCACATCTGCGCAAGGCACACCGAACATCATCAATTGCATGGTACACATCGACAACTGCGCACCCGTATCACCGCCCACTTACGCTCCAGACGAAGAAGAACTGTCGCCGCCATGCTCACAAGGACTTCAGGTCAACCCAACGTACGCTGCAGTCGCCAACGCCGAACCCACTGGGCGAAACACTTGGTTCTTGGACAGCTGTTGCGGCCAACATATGTGTTCCTCCGGGCGCTTCATGCAACGAGAACGACGTCTCAGCCGTGATGTCATCATCACCGTCGCCAACAACGAGAATCTGAAAACAAACAAACAAGGCGTCGTTCAGCTTCAGTCAATGGAGACGAACGTCATACTACAACTCAACAAAGTTCTAATCGTCGACAACTTGGGATACAACTTACTCAGCGTCATCCAGTTAATGGCAAAAGGGATTCACATGGAATGCGACTCGGACTCCAACAAATTTCGCCTTTACCGCGGGAACGGCGGCCTCTTCATCGGCCGCGCTCTGCTGAAGTCGGGCGTCTTCGTGTTGGATTTCGTCCCCGACCGCGGTACTGCCGACAGTGATGGCATCGTGTCGTTCGCCGCATGGACGCACCCACCGGATCTTGACCCCGACTTCACCCCAGATGGATTCTGGTACTCCAACACCATACCTGTAGCAGAGAGAACACGAGCGTTAGCAGTCATTCGACAAGAAAGACAAGTACCAGCAAGCGTCTCTTCCTCGACATCACCTGAAATAACAGCAGCAGGACCCAACCGAGTACCATCACCAGCAATCCGAGGACCGCCAACTGAAGCAGATCAACTCATGCCCATCACACGAAAAGTCTGCCGAAGTCCCGCCACGGTCGTCGCGTTCTTCTCCAACACCGACATGTACCACCGCTCGCCCGGCCATCACGCTCCCGACGACATTTGGCACCAACGCCTTGGGCACCCTGCAAACAGCACACTACTACAAACCATCCAAGCCGAAGTGTTAGAACGAAACGCTCTTCTTACAACGAGCGGCCAAGAACTTCAACGACCACGCGCACGATGCTTCACGTGCCCCAAAGCCGATCTTCCCCACCAACCTTTTCCATCACATCACAACCCAAGCGCACCTGCATACGCACCGATGGAAAAAGTTTACAGCGACATCTTAAACATGCCTCGAGACGACAGTGAAGCCGACTTCAACTATGTCATCACGTTCATCGATGCAGCAACAAGATACGTCTGGCACTACAACCTCAAGACACGCGATCAAGCTTTCGAAGCCTTCACGACGTGGCTCCCCATCGCTGAACGAGAATCAGGAACTCAACTCAAGAGCTTCCAGTCAGACGGCACACTGGAATACCAGTCACAACAATTCAGGAACTACTTGGCGGAAAGAGGAATTAGACGCCTGTTGTCTCTGCCCTACGCTCACCAGCAGCATGGGGTCGCAGAAAGAATGAACCGGACCTTGCAGATGACCATGCGGAAGCTGCTCTTGGGGATGAGACTGCCCAACACACTGTGGCCAGACGCGATGACACATGCAGTCCACCTGCACAATTTGTTATCCTCGTCCTCGCTCCCCAACAACGCATCACCACACCTGCTATGGACAAGAAAAAGGGGCAGCACAAAATTACTTCGGGTTTTCGGCTGCATGGTACAGTACAGACCCCACACAGCCCAAGCAGGACGCTTCACTCAACGAGCACGATGGGGACTACACCTCGGCATCGCCAAACATTTCCAAGCATGGAAACTCCTCGACATACAAGACAAAAATACCGTGGCATCACGTGATGTGATTTTCTACGAACGATTGACGCTGCAGCATTACCTGGACAACATCGCCAACACAGACGACCCCACCGACGGCTTCGCGGGCCTTCGGTCCTTCGCTGACCATGCCGCCGAGGCTGATGCAGCAGAAGAAGATGTACTAGGAGCTTCGAAGCTGCCGGACCACTCCCTTATTGTTCCGTGCCTGTTCCACTCGACGACGACAATCCCCTCGATAGCAACAACCTCGACACCCATTACCACTTCGCTGACCAAGGTTACGTTACACCTCACCCGGTCGACACGAATGTCTCAGAACGCATCGGCCCAAACTTCTAACCTGATCCAGAAGATGGTGGCGAAGCAACCTATTCCGGGAATGAAAATTCCCCTCGACACACACCCACGGGACTGCAGATACTCGGCTTATGGGTCTCCGTCCAGCACCCGCCGCCGCCGTCTCCGCGCGAGCCAACGACTCTGTCGCAGGCTCTGGGGGGGGAACACAAGGCGAAATGGAAGGAAGCAATGGAAAAAGAACTAAAGGCCCTCCAAGACTGAAACACGTGGAAGCTGGTACTTGCAACAACAACCAACGGAAAAAACGTGCTCTCGGGAAAATGGGTGTACCGCATCAAGACTAATGCGGACGGCTCCATCGAACGATTCAAGGCTCGCAGGGTCGTACGGGGATTCGATCAGCGATACGGAACTAACTATACAGAGACATTCGCCGCAGTCTCCCGTCACACCTCCTTGCGCATTCTACTCGCCGTCGCGGCCACGAAGAAGCTACCACTACACCAAATCGACGTTGCAAACGCCTTCCTATACGCACCGGTGGACGCCGAGATCTTCGTCGAGCAGCCCCACGGATTCATCGACGACCCCACAAAAACGTGCCAGGTGACAAAATCCCTCTACGGGATCAAACAAGCCCCGCTGCTTTGGCAGCAGCACCTTCACGGCCGCCTCGTCAGGATTGGCTTCCAACAGCTGCCACACGACCAAGGCATGTACCGACTACAGAAGGAAAAGGAATTTATCCTACTCATCATCTACGTCGACGACCTACTCTACATCAGCTCCACTACCGACATCCCCACCTGGTTTGAAGGGGAGCTGAGAAATGACCTGACCCAGTACCTGGGCTTGAACATCGTCGAAGACAACTCGGTATTCTATCCACACACTGGGAAGTACGCAGGCGCCGTCGCGAAGAAATTCGGACTAACGCCGACTACGGTCACGACTCCCTACCGCTACGGGAACAACAACGACACCTCCGCAAAACTCCCCGCGAAGCAAATCCAGGAGTATCAGCAGAAGCTCGGCTGCCTACTATTCGCAGCAGTAACCTGCCGACCGGACCTATCTTACAGCGCAAGCCAACTAGCGACGCATTTAAAGCAGCCGGAACAAGAAGATCTCGAGGAACTAAATCGGGCACTACTCTACTTCGTCTCTACCTAGACAACTTGACCTACCTACAGTAAAGCAACAACATCGTCCGTACAACTACTTGGATACGTCGACGCCGACCACGCAGGAGACAGGGAAAATCGACGCTCAAGGACGGGCTACATCTACTGACTAGAGCCTATCGGGACTATCTCCTGGCAGTCGAGCAAACAGGAACTAATCGCACTATCTTCGGCCGAAGCAGAATATATCGCCCTCTGCACTGCGACCGAGGAAGGACTCTACCTGCGAGAATTGCTCGAGGAAGCAAAGATTGCAACCCTGCCCTTCTTCTCACACTTCTGCGACAACCAATCCGCGATCAAAATCGCGAACAAAGATGGTTTCGCCAACCGAACCAAACACATCGCCCTGCGGTATTTCTTCGTCAAAGACGAAATCGCGAAGGGGAGACTTCAACTCAGTTACTACCCCACGACAGAAATGGCTGCAGACTACCTGACGAAGAAACTGGCGAAAGCAAAGTTCGACTACTGTATGCTGCTGACCGGGCAGATAAACGTCGCCGAATCTGGACACATCAGCACTCCAGAAACGAGGGGGAGTGTTGGAAATACCTCAAGGACTTACCGTAATCCCCCGGATATAACACCCGCCGGAATAGTCACTCCACAGGTGGTTAATACGGGGGGGAGCTTATGATATGGTGCATTTTTTAGAGTACCCGCTTTTCAGGTGACGAATTTTACATAACACCCTCCTCGTTTTACTCGTTTGAAAACTGAATTTGTTCTTGTATTACAAGGTCCGCTCAGTTGCAAAAAGCGAGCATGATGAAATCGTGCGTCAACAACCATTAGCACCGGAAAAACCGGGCATAATTGAATTGTTGGGAATCGAATTGAGGGGAAGGAGGAATCGAATTGTGGGGGAAGGGGGAATCGAAAACGTGGGGGGAAGGGGGAATCGAAAATGTGGGGGGAAGAGGGATTCGAAACTTTCAGGGGGAGGGGGATTCAAAATTGTCGGTGAAGGGGGAATCGAAATTGTCGGTAAAGGGGGAAACGAAATTCTCGGGGGGGACTGAAACCGTTGGGCCAGGGGGTTACGATATTGTGGGGGAGACAGAAAAATCAAATTGTTTTTCCTCGTTAGCAGCTGCTCCGCACCCTTATGGGCAAATAGGGCATGGAACACTCGAATTCATTTTGCATTTTACATAACACATGGGCGTTATATTTTTCCGGGCCACTGTTAACACCCACTCATTTTTTTAGTGAATTTTCATATCCACCATAGGGTGTTATATCCGGGGGATTACGGTAAGCGTTTCTGAAGTGTAACACTACACTCGAGGAAAGTCGTTTCATAACGGGTACGCGAGTCAACGGAGGTTACACGAGGGGTTGGACAAAGAACACGAAAGGACTCGAAGGGTCGCAACCGGAGGTTGCGACTGACCATTACAACTGCAAGGATGGTAACAGAACCGACAATCGAGTCGCTGTGCGACTCGATAAACCGCTCTTTTAACTGTATTCTACAACTGCTTTACTTTCCTACTCTCTATATATTGATGTATGCTTGTTTCTTTAATCAATCACTTGCTCTCACATACCGTAATCCCCCGTATAAAGCACCCTATGGTGTTCATAAAAATGCAGCAAAAATTTGGGCTGGGTGTAATTAAAGGCCAAAAAAATAAAACACCCAGGAGTTATGGAATGTGCATATGGTTTTTATAATTGGAATTCAAGTGTGCATGTTTCACCACATTCATTTGAGTCAGATACCCACTTTTGGTCACCTCATTGCATACTGGACGATATTCCCGATCTGCATGCCACATTGGCAGTGAGCATGCAGTGTCAGGGAGGATGCTGTCAGAACAACCAATGAGCACACGTTTAATTTGGCGGGACGCGCGAAAGTCGAGTACAGTCTCAAACTTTCGGATTTGTATTCGTCGATTTTTTTTTTCTTTCGGGCAGATTCGTCTCCTACCTAAGAGCGTAGCCTCTTCCCAGGGAACCTTCCCAGGCTCGCGAGTTACAGTGTCGCGAATTCTGACGCGAAATATTTTAGTGCTGTTCCATAAGGTGCAACGTCAGGTTCAGCCTGCCTAGATTCATGGGCATGTTTCAAAACCTTTGTTCAGGCGACATTGTTTCCGACACGCGGGAATCTGTACAGTAAATTTTCGGCGCGAGCAGTTTTTTTTTGCGATTGAGCCGCGGAACGACGCAACACGAAATTCTGTCATTTCCTGCTAGAAATGGAGATTCTAGTGGCAGGGGGGTGTTCAAATGTTTTCACGTCCGAGAGTAGGGTGTTGTGTATATCCAGAAAAATTAAACACCCATACCCGCTCAAGCTACCCGGGGGAGCTTAATTCCGGCGGGTGTTTTATACGGGGGATTACGGTACTAGTGCAAGGGTTCAACTACTCCAACTTCCGCTGCACTACTCAAGCCTTCTTTACAACTGGGACTTAGTCTCTGGAAAGGTCCTAAGGGCTTTTATCAGCCCAACAGAGGGTACTGTCAAACATGTGTATTTGTCATGTTTGTATAGACTGTATAGAGTCACCTCTTAGAGGATACAAAACTTAGATATATTTGTGTGTACACTCACTTTACCTTCATTCAATTATTCTGATATGGTATCACGCGTAGGTAAGATCCCCCCCACCCACCGCTTCCGCTCATGCCCCCTAGCGCCCCTCCTGGGCCCTGTCGCGCTCCTCCCAGGCCCCGTCGCGCTCCTCCCAGGCCCCGTAGCGCCCCTCCTGGGCCTCGTCGCGCCCCTCCTGGGCTTTGTAGCGCCCCTGCCAGGCCCCGTCGCGCCCCTCCCAGGCCCCGTCGCGCTCCTCCCAGGCCCACTAGCGCCCCTCCTGGGCCCCGTCGCGCTCCTCCCAGGTCCCGTAGCGCTCCGTCGCGCCCCTCCTGGGCCCCCGTAGCGCCCCTCCTGGGCCTCGTCGCGCCCCTCCTGGGCCTCGTAGCGCCCCTCCTGGGCCCTGTACCGCCCTCCCAGGCCCCGTCGCGCCCCTCCCAGGCCCAGTCGCGCCCCTCCCAGGCCCTCTAGCGCCCCCCCCTGGGCCCCGTCGCGCTCCTCCCAGGCCCCGTAGCACCCCGTCGCGCCCCTCCTGGGCCCCGTAGCGCCCCTCCTGGGCCTCGTCGCGCCCCTGGGCTTCGTAGCGCCCCTCCTGGGCCCGGTAACGCCCTCCCAGGCCCCGTCGCGCCCCTCCCAGGCCCCCTAGCGCCCCTCCTGGGCCCCGTCGTGCTCCTCCCAGGCCTCGTAGCGCCCCTCCTGGGCTCTGTCGCGCCCCTCCTGGGCCCCGTCGCGCTCCTTCCACGCCCCGTAGCGCCCCTCCTCGGCTCTGTCGCGCCCCTCCTGGGCTCCGTAGCGCCCCTCCTGGGCCCCGTCGCGCCCTCCTTGGGCCCTGTAGCGCCCCTCCTGGGCCCCGTCGCGCCCCTCCCAGGCCCCGTCGCGCCCCTCCCAGGCCCCCGTAGCGCCCCTCCTGGGCCGCGGCGTACCCGTCGCCGCCGCCCGGCCCCGTCGTGCCCACCCGACCCTGTCGCCGCCGCCCGGCCCCGTCGCGCCCGCCCGGCGCCGTCGCCGCCGCCCGGCCCTGTCGTGCCCGCCCGGCGCCGTCGCACCCTGCCCGGCCCCGTCGCGCCGCCCGGCCCCGTCGCACCCGCCCGGCCCCGTCGCACCCTGCCCAGCCCCGTCGCAGCCGCCCGGCCCCGTCGCACCAGCCCGGCCGCCGTCCCGCTCGCCCGGCCCCGTCGCACCAGCCCGGCCCTGCCGCACTCGCCCGGCCCCGTCGCCCCAGCCCGGCCCCGTCGCGCCCGCTCGGCCCCGTCGCCCCGTCCCGGCCCTGTCGCACCAGCCCGGCCCCGTCGCGCCCGCCCGGCCCCGTCGGGCCAGCCCCGGCCCCGTCCTCCTCACTGGTACGGTTCCCCCCCCCCCCCCCCCCCCACCCCGCCCTGCTCCGTGCCGCCCTGCACCGCACTGCACCGCACTGTACCCCACTGCACCGCACTACACCGCACTGCACCGCACTGTACCGCACAGTACCGCACTGCACCGCACTGCACTGCATTGTATCGCACAGTACCGCACTGCACCGCACTGCACCGCACTGCACCGCACTGTATCGCACTGCGCCGCACCCCACCTAGCTGCACCGCCCTGCACAGCACTGGACTGTTCCTGATGGCGGCGGAGCTTCGCTTCGACGCTGAAGGTCAGCCCGTAGAGTTCGAGGCGTGGCTTGCCGACCTCCGCCGCCAACTCACTGGCCAGCGGCAGGATGGTGAACCGCTTTCTGCACACCTTGACGGTACGCTCCCCTGCCCAGACCCCCCTGCTATTCTGCCCGCGGACCCCACACCCACTGAGCGTGAGTCTACTGCTGCCACTGCCCGTGCGCGCTCTGTCTGGCTTTCTCGCGATGCTGTCGCCCAACTTGCCATTAGCAACGCCCTCCCCCCGTCCGAGCGTCCTCGCTTTAGGTCCCTCACTACTGCTCAGGCATACTTAGATGCTGTCATCAAGCGCTATTCCACCCCTCCGGCTGCCTCGGTGGGTCGCCTGATCCTCCCGCTACTCTTTCCTGACCTTGCTTCGTTCCCCACTGTCTCTGACCTCGCTGCCCACCTGCGCTCGATAGAGGAGACCTGGCGCGCCGCCTGCACTGACGCACAGCTTAGAGCCCACCAGCCGCCCATTACCTCTACCCTCTACCTGCTTGCCACCCGCCTCCCTGACCGCCTTGCTGTCGCCCGCGACCGCTTCCTTAGTGTTCACCCCGCAGACCTCACCCTCACTGACTTTGTCGACACCCTGACTGTGATAGAGACCCGTCACCGCTCCATCGCCCAGGCGAGCGGTGTCGTGCCGGTCCCTATCTTTCAGGGTTGTGCCCCCGCTCAGTGTACCTTCTCCGACGGCTCTGCCGCAGTGGCTGAGACTGCTGCTGCAGCGCAGGCCCGTTCTGGGAAGGGCCGCCGCCCCAAGGCTGGGCGCGGCGGAGGAGGCGGCGGGGGTGCGGGCGGGGGTAGTGGTGGGGTCGGGTCGCCTGGTGCTGGAGCGGACGAGTGGACCCTGCCCAGTCCAGCTGAGTCGCCGCCCCTGCAGTTGCAGCAGCCGCAGCAGCCGCAGCAGCCGCCGCAGTCGCAGCCTTCGCAGCAGCCGCAGCAGCCGTCGCAGACGCGGCAGACGAGTGTTCTCCCGCCAGGGTGGCCCGGCGCTGGCGGTGGATGGGCGCGTGGTGGTGTGCCACGTGGTGGCTCTGCCGGCGGGCGTTGTCAGTACCAGATCCAGACCGGTCCTCGCCGCGGCTTCGTTTGCGGTAAGATCGGTCACTCCACTCCCCGCTGCTTTCGTCGCCTGGACGACCTCTTTCGTCAGCGTTTCGGCCCGTCGCCAGACCTCCCGGACTGGCACAGTTTGCTTAGTCGTCAGATTCAGATCTTTGATATGGACATGGATGCCATTGTTTCTGCTCTGCATGTGATGTATGCTGATGACTCTAGTGTGCTTCCGACTTATTACTCACTGTTGCCTAGTGTAGGTGTGCCTAGCTTCGCCTCCCCTGCTGCGTCAGGCGTAGGATCCCCTGCTTTGTGTAGTCTTGGTGCTTCTGCCGTCGTTCCGTCGCCAGACCCCTCGGCTTCGCTTTCCTTCACCTTGGACTCTGGCGCCTCTCGGTGTTTCTTCCGCGACTCCACCACCCTGACGCCGCTTCCTGTTCCTGCTGCCGTTTCTCTTGCTGACCCCTCCGGCGGTCCGGTAGTCGCCCGCAGTTCCACCACCCTTCCCTGTCCGGCGGTTCCTTCGGGCTCTCTTACAGGTCTGCATATCCCTTCGTTCTCCAGGAACCTAGTTGGTGTCGGCTGCCTCCAGGACCTTGGCGTCACCACTACGTTCCCTGGTCACGAGCGGTATGCTGTCTGTACCGAGGCCGCCACTGGTGCCCCCCTGTCCACGTTCCCCCGGGACCCGGTGTCCGGCCTGTTCACTGTGGACACCGTGCCCCCCCCGGCTGGAGCGCCCCCTCAGGTGGCTGTGTCTACCCAGGTTGCTGCTGCCTGCTCCTGTCGCTCCCTCACTCACCCGACCCTCCTGTGGCACCACCGCCTAGGTCACCCTGCGCTCCCGCGTCTGCGTCACATGTCCCAGCACAGTCTTGTCCTTGGTCTCCCAGGTTCACTCCCCGCGTTTCCCTCCTCCCCAGCTCCACCTTGCACGCCTTGTGTCGAGGGTCGGCTTCGCCGTGCCCCTCACTCCTCCTCGTTCCCCCCTACCGCCGCGCCGCTGCAGACCCTGCACCTGGACGTCTGGGGCCCCGCCCCCGTCCCTGGGCCGCGTCGCGAGCGCTACTTCCTTGTGCTTGTCGACGACTTCACTCGTTACACCACAGTCTTTCCCCTGGAGCGCAAGGCCGACGTGCCTGGCGCCCTCATCCCCTGGCTTGTCTCTGCGCGTGTCCACCGCGGTCTCCCTGTCTTGCGTCTTCACTCAGACCGTGGTGGCGAGTTTGCCTCAGGTGTCCTTGGTCGCTTTTGTCGTGCGGAGGGCATCACCCAGACGTTCACCCTACCGGACTCCCCACAGCAGAATGGGGTCGCGACGCATCGGCTTGGTCATGGAGGTCGCTCGCACCTCCATGGTCCATGCCGGTGCACCCCATTTTCTGTGGCCGTTCGCTGTGCGCTACGCTTCTCACCAGCTTAACCTGTGGCCGCACCCTCAGCAGCCGCAGGTTTCGCCGACCCGTCTGTGGACTGGGTCTCCTGGTGACGCGTCTGCGTTCCACGTCTGGGGCTGCCTTGCTCACGTCCGTGCCTCCGGCACGGACAAGCTCACTGCCCGCACCCTTCCCTGCGTCTTCCTCGGTTTTCCCCTTGACGCGTCCGACTGGCACTTTTACCACCCGCCGTCTCACCGCTTCTTTCACTCTCGAGACGTCACCTTTGACGAGTCCGTCTCCTACTACCGTCGCTTCCCCCACCATGGTCCCCCGGTTACCCCCCCCCTGTTCCTGGTCACCCCTTCCCCGGTAGTCCCTGCCCCTCCTCCTCCTCCTCCCCGTCCCGCCCCCTCTGGTGTGTCCCACGTCACCCCCCTTCCGTCCGTGGACCCGGTTGAGGAGTCTTCTGACTCTGGTGGCCCTCCGGTGCAGTCCTCGCCGGCCGCCCCTCCCCAGGTGTCCCCTCCCCAGTCCCCTCCTCCGCCGTCCCTGCCGCCACTGCACCCGTCGCCGTCGCCGCCGCAGTCGCAGCCCCCGTTCGCTGACTCTGGGGGTGCTCGTCCCGGTCGCCCTGAGGGTGGTCCCTCTGGGGGTGCGCGCGTGGAGAGTGCCGGTGGTAGCCGAGGAGCAGCTTGCGGTCCAGGTGTCGCCGTTGTGCCGCCGCAGCAGCAGTCCCCGCCGGTGTCCGCCCTTCGCCTGCTCGGCCTTCCGTCCCCCGACCCTGCGTCGGTTCCTCCCCGACCGTCTCCTCCTCTTCCTGTCTACGGCCCTGTTTTCCCTCCGCCGGACTCGTCCCCGGCCCGTCTCCCCCCTCGTTCCCCTCCTGTGTCCCCTCCCCTGTCTCCTGACCCGACTCCTCCATCGCACGTCTGGTCTCACCGTCCCTCCCGTGCTCGTCCTGCCTCGCCTGTCCTGCGCTCCCACCCTATGTTGCTTCGTTCACACGCGTCTCGTCCTCCCCTTCTGCCATCGCCTCCTCCGTCCTCCCTTGTTGTTGCGCCCCCCCCGCTGTCCGACTACCTTCGTGCCGCTCGTCCTCTCGTTCCTCTGGTCCTTGCCTCTCTCGTTACCGACCCGTCTGTTCCAGTCTCGTGCCTTGACGCTCTTGTCGCTGCTGTCGCTGACTTCGCCTCTACCCGCCGCCTTGACTACGCCACCGCTCTGGTCTCTGACCCTGCCTGTCCTCCGTCTGTCGGGGGTGCTCCTGCTCTTGGCAGTGACGTCCTGGAGGACCGCCAGTTCGAGCTTGCTTTCCTCTCCAAGGCTGCTCCCCATCTCTGTTCCATGCTGCTAGTCCCTGAGGGTGACCAAGACGCTTTCGACATCCCAACCCCTCGCACTTACGCTGAGGCGACTTCGGGACCCTGGGCCTCGCAGTGGATAGCTGCCATGGAGCAGGAGATGGCATCTTGGAGATCCACCGGCACCTTCGTCGACGCAGTTCCCCCACCTGGGGTGAACGTAGTCGATGGCCGCTGGCTCTTCAAGGTGAAGCGCCCTCCTGGAGAGCCGCCTGTCTTCAAGGCGCGCTATGTGGCTAGAGGCTTCAGTCAGCGCGAGGGGGTGGACTTCTTCCAGACTTTCGCTCCGACCCCGAAGATGACTACTCTTCGGGTTCTGTTACACCTAGCTGCTCAGCGTGACTACGAGCTTCACTCCCTCGACTTCTCCACTGCCTTCCTTCAGGGCAGCCTACACGAGCAGGTCTACCTGCGCCGCCCTCCGGGCTTTACTGGCACCTTCCCTCCTGGGACCCAGTGGCTCCTGCGGCGCCCCGTCTACGGCCTGCGCCAGGCTCCCCGTGAGTGGCACGACACTCTGCGTGCTACGCTTGCTGACCTGCAGTTCTTTCCGTCTTCTGCAGACCCTTCACTCTTCGTTCGTGCTGGCCAGACTCCGTTCTACATCCTCGTTTACGTCGACGACCTGGTCTTTGCCACAGCAGACAGGGACGCGCTGGCCTCCGTGAAGGCAGAGCTGCTGAAGAGACACACCTGCACTGATCTTGGAGAACTGCGCCGTTACCTTGGCTTGCAGATCTCCAGGGACAGAGCTGCGCGCACCATCACCCTGACTCAGTCACACTTGGTGCGCCAGGTCCTTCAGAGGTTCAGCCTTCAGTTCTCCTCTGCACAGCCCACCCCTCTGCCTGTAGACCACAGGCTCTCCGCTCCAGTGCCTGAGGAGTTGGTAGAGCCCAGCGGCCCCTACGCAGAGCTGGTGGGTTGCCTCATGTACCTGATGACTTGCACTCGCCCAGATCTCGCATACCCTCTCAGCATCCTGGCTCGCTTTGTGGCCACAGGCAGACACCGACCGCAGCACTGGTCTGCCGCTAAGAGGGTTCTGCGTTATCTTGCTAGTACATCGGGCATGGGGTTAGTGCTAGGAGGACGCAGGCCAGCGGTCCTTACTGGGCACACAGACGCTTCGTGGGCAGACGACGCTGAGACACTCCGGTCTACCCAGGGCTACTGCTTCAGCCTTGGCTCAGGTGCCGTCTCGTGGAGAGCTACTCGCTCCTCGTCTGTTGCACAGTCCAGCTGTGAGGCTGAGATCTACGCCGGTGCCATGGCGGCACAGGAGCTCCGCTGGCTGACCTTCTTGCTCACTGACTTAGGTGAGCGGCCTAGCTCTGCCCCGGTCCTGTTCGCTGACAACAGGGCCATGATCCTCCTGTGTCAGGAGCCTCGACTCGAGGGCAGAGCGAAGCACATTCAGCTGCGGTACTTCCTCCTGCGTGAGCTACAGCAGCGACGTCAGGCTCGCGTAGTACACTTGGCCTCAGGTGCCAACACGGCTGATATCTTTACGAAGGCGCTTGCGCCTAAAGATCATCAGCGGCACTGTGTACAGCTTGGTCTAGTTCCTGTAGCCTCTCACTTGCTAGGACCTTGACTTTGTACTGTCCTTTATATGTATACTCAGACTGGACTTGTGTCCTCTCCCAGTGGCTGGACTAGTAGTGCCGCCCTGCTCTTGTGCTTGCCTTGTCTGTACTCCTTCTGACCGGTCGCTCAGACCCTTGCCTCAGAGGTTGGACTAGTAGTGCCGCCCTGAGCTGCTTGTTTAAGGTATTCCCCTATGCAGTCTAGGGGGTGTGTCAAACATGTGTATTTGTCATGTTTGTATAGACTGTATAGAGTCACCTCTTAGAGGATACAAAACTTAGATATATTTGTGTGTACACTCACTTTACCTTCATTCAATTATTCTGATAGGTACAACCCCCTCCTTGTATCCCTCTCTTTTCTATTCTCGTTCTCTTTTCTCTCGTAACTTTCTCTC
Organism: Closterium sp. NIES-67; assembly: GCA_027943415.1. NCBI lineage: Eukaryota > Viridiplantae > Streptophyta > Zygnematophyceae > Desmidiales > Closteriaceae > Closterium > Closterium sp. NIES-67. The sequence continues at coordinate 87,369 of BQMB01000327.1, read as the reverse complement.
CTAGCTAAACCCTTTCGTCCCGGCCATGGCTGCCTAGCCGCCTATCATTTCGTTGACTTCGTAACAAGTACAACCCACTAACTATATACCCCTGTATACTCTCATTCTACTACACAATTCTAACTTTGAGAGTACTCTCTAAGAGCACAAACCCGTCTAGCCTATAACTATACATGCACAGCAAATGTATAAGTTGACACCCTATTGTAAGCACTCATATCCAGTTACTATGAGTGAGACACCCAAAACCTCGATATTTTTCTAATTATAAGATGTTTGCTTGGATTATTAAAGATACAGGGGTCTTCTATCCGAGCATTTACAGTAATCCACAAAGCCGCTCATAAAGAGAACCTGTAATAATTCGACCTCACATTTAAATTGAAGCAAACAAAGATGCTTTCCGCTGAGCGTACAGGATGTATTTAGCTAACTTCATGCCCAAGAAGCTTTGCACTACTGCATATGATATGGCACAACCACTAACATGTTAGAGAAAATATGTCTAACTCTAGTATTTGGGGTTGAAAACGGTAGAGTCAGCGAGAAAGAGGTTGAACTGCCAGCACTGAACGTACACTATGCACCCCATCCGACCATACCAGACTGCCGAACCTGAAGTTTTGGCTCGGCCTCCGCACCAAAAACGTGACAGTATACTTAATGTATTTACCAGGGGAGATGGTAAACTCCGCAGGGCTCACAATAACCCGTAATCCTTTAGGACGCACCACGGTTGCCCTATAGGTTGCAGTCGCCGCACCCACGTTCTTCACGACCCGCGTGACCACAACTTGCTTGTGCAGCCTGCTGACAGCAATGTTTGGGAGGTTGACGTTGTATGTCGGGATGGCCTTTTGCAGGTGTGCGGGGAGGGCGTTGAAGGCGCTGGTCTGCTTGGCTTCCCAGGGGTCAACGGCCATGAGGAACTGCGCCATCTGCACCATGTTGCTCTCGTACACCAGCCCTGCACATGACCGCCACACAGCGCACAGGAGCTGGATACCACATTAGGAGGGGCACGCAGTGGCTTGGAGAACTCCTCGTGTTCTTTGTTCCCTCCTTCAGGAATACGGCAAGGGAGATATTGGCACGCATAACCACGAGACAAAAAGCTCTCCAGTCATGCAGCACTCTACGTTTGAGAATCTCACCTGGGTCCAGTGCGCGGATGGGGAAGACGTGTCCGGACCCCATGGCATGGCCGTTGGCAACCCTGCCGTCCTCATTGGCGATGGGCTTGCCAGCGCTGTTGACGGTGTACGCCGTGGTCTGCAGTGCTGACTTGATGGCGAACGGGCTCCACTGGGGGTGCTGCTGCCTCAGCAGCGCAGCTATGCCTGCCACGTGCGGTGTGGACATGGACGTGCCGCTCACCATCTGCGCTGTCACTTGCGACGCCCGCACACTCGCACCTGCCAACCACACCAAAGGGGAGTGAGCGTGCTGGTACTTGGGTCACAGAATCCAACCACGTTTGTTGAATGGCAGTGCCAAGGCAGGAAGTGTGCATGCAATGCGAGCTGCTGCGTTCTCACCATCGGTGACGCCCATGTCCGTGACCTGGAAGGGCGACTGCGTCCACCCCGCCCAGATCTCCACGCCCGGCGCCGTCACATCGGGCTTCAACACGTCGTTGAGGCTGCTGCCTGTGGGCGCGGCGTCGAACGTCTGGTAAGGGTCTGTGGAGGGGCCTGTGGAGGAGAACCAAGCCATGGTGGGCGATGGCGAGTGCGCGATGAACAGTGGCGACAACGACGCCCAGGGGCTGCAGGGGGGGAAAGCAGTGGAGGGGGGGAGCACAGGTGCACAAGGCGAGGTGCTGTGACGTTTTGAGTAAGGGATTGTGGACGTGGTGGCAGTGGTGTGTGTGGGCAGTGAGGTCGAGGCTGGTGACAGTGCATTCCGTTGGCACCCTGCAGCAATGTAACTTGTGCGTACCGCATTTCTGGTGGCGGCTAGTGAGTGGTGGCACATGACGGTTAGAGCAACTACTGCCCACAGCCACCCTCTCCTCTGCACCCTATCATCCCCCATCAAGCACACACTCTCTTCATCCCACACCCGCGCCCACGCCCGCGCGCACCTTGCAGTGGCCTTCACGAGTGCGATGAGTTTGCCCCGCACGTCCGCGGTGACGTGTGAGGCTGGCAGGTCGTGCAGCATGGCGGCGGCGCTGTCGCCGGGGTCCTGGTTCGCGATCACCACGCCCACGGCGCCCGCAGCCTTGGCGGCGCGACTGATGTTGAAGGTGCGTGAGGAGCGCGAGCCCTGGGTGCTGGGGCGCGTGCACACCACGATCTTGCCACGCACCTTGGCGGGATCCAGAGACCCGCGCTGGCAGAAGTTGGCCTGTGGGGGGCAGGGGAGGCGTGAGATATGCAGTGCGGGAAGCACGGCGCTGGGATTGTGGGGCACTGCACGTGGTGATTTGAGCAGCCCATAACAGCCATCCTGAGTGTTTGGGTGCTGGCACTCTTAAGGGCGCGGTGATGAGGCAACATACATCATGAGGTGCATGCCACTGGCCTTGTTCGTCTTACCTAGGACATGAACCTGTGTCAGACGTTTCCGTTAAGTTTCGTTCTTAGGTAGAAACTAAAGCAGTGGCAAACCACCTCACTCGTCACATTCCTGACACCCTAGCATCTCCAGCACAGCATGGCTTCACAACATGGCAGCATGGAACGGCAGAATGACATGGCATGGCAGTATGGCACGTAGCACGCCACGGCATGGCAGTGCGAGCGTGCGGCTCACCGCGTTCCTGGACGCGCCCGGTCTGTTGGCGTCGGACCCCAGCACGATGCCCGCCCTCAGCGCCGTGCCCGCCCCGCCCACCAGCGACCGCCCCACGAACGTGGTGCCGCCGATGGTCACGGCCGTGCTGTAGTTGCGCCCGTGCGAGCTGCCGCGGGGCGGAGGGGAGGAAAGGGGATAGGTCCAAGGCGGACAGGGTGGAGCAGGGGAGGAAAGGGGAAGCGAGGAGCTGGAATGAGAGGGGGAGAATGGGTTTGGGAAAGGAGGGAAAGGAGCGGGAGTGATGGCAAGGGGGGCCGCGGGGCGGCGGGCTGACCTAGCGGCGACGGTGGAGTACCACGGCGCGGGGTGGTCCAGCGTGCAAGTGAAGTACTGCCGAGCGATGGCCGCGCCGCTGTTGCCCGCCGGTACCGACACGAACACACCAGCCTGAGGCACGCGGGGCACAGAGGGCGAGAGACACGGGTGACGAGGGGCCCGGGCTAGCGGCAGGCACGCAAGCACGTGATTACGAGCAGCAAACAGCGACTGCGCAGAGGCATGGGCAGGGCAGGGGTGGCGGGGGTGACCTGCGCGGCGTGCAGGAAGGCGAGCTGGTCGACGTCGAAGAGCGACGCCTGGCCGCCCAGCGACATGGTCAGCACGTCCACGCCATCCGCCACCGCCGCCTCGATCGCCGCCACGATGTCCGCCTCCGCGCTCACCGCGCCGCCGTCCTTCAACGTCCATAGCGTCTGCCGGGTGCCGCGGGGGGGGGGGGGGAGGGGGACATTAGCACCATGTACAGCGAGCGCATAGAAGCACTGCCCGCAACTGCACTCGCAACTGTCGCCTTTTAAGTCGCCACGGCCCATTATCTCACTCTCGTCAGTCGCCTTGCGCGCGTCTCACCTGTGCGCGCGTCTCACCAGTGCGCGCGTCTCACCTGTGCGCGCGTCTCACCTGTGCGCGCGTCTCACCTGTGCGCGCGTCTCACCTGTGCGCGCGTCTCACCTGTGCGCGCGTCTCACCTGTGCGCGCGTCTCACCTGTGCGCGCGTCTCACCTGTGCGCGCGTCTCACCTGTGCGCGCGTCTCACCTGTGCGCGCGTCTCACCTGTGCGCGCGTCTCACCTGTGCGCGCGTCTCACCTGTGCGCGCGTCTCACCTGTGCGCGCGTCTCACCTGTGCGCGCGTCTCACCTGTGCGCGCGTCTCACCTGTGCGCGCGTCTCACCTGTGCGCGCGTCTCACCTGTGCGCGCGTCTCACCTGTGCGCGCGTCTCACCTGTGCGCGCGTCTCACCTGTGCGCGCGTCTCACCTGTGCGCGCGTCTCACCTGTGCGCGCGTCTCACCTGTGCGCGCGTCTCACCTGTGCGCGCGTCTCACCTGTGCGCGCGTCTCACCTGTGCGCGCGTCTCACCTGTGCGCGCGTCTCACCTGTGCGCGCGTCTCACCTGTGCGCGCGTCTCACCTGTGCGCGCGTCTCACCTGTGCGCGCGTCTCACCTGTGCGCGCGTCTCACCTTGTACACGGCGATCCTAGCTCTGGGGGCCATGCCGCTCTCCGACCCGAACTGCACGCCTCGCAGCGCGGCCGTACGCCCGTCGTTGCCGGCGGCCGTGCTGGCCGTGTGCGTGCCGTGGCCGTGCACGTCGCGCGCCGACGGGTACTCGACGGTCCAGTCGACGTCGTCCTGCATGCTTCTGAAGAACGCCTTGGCGCCGATCAGCTTGCGGTTGCACGCGCCGCTGGGCCAGTCCTTGGTCACCGTGCACGACCCCCGCCACCGCCGCGGGATGCGCCCGTAGTGCGGCAGGATCTTTCCGGTGAAGGCGGGGTTCTCCGGCCACACGCCCGTGTCGATGACGCCAATGATCACATTCTCCCCGCGCAGACCCGTGTCTACTCGCTTGCCACCGCGCTTTCTGCCACCCCGCACCCCGAATGCTCGTGCATTCTCGCCGCTGCTCGGCCTCCCATTGGAGTCGGGAGCGGCGCTTCCCGTGGCGCCGGGTGCACCCCCGCCGGGTGTGCTGCCGTTCCGCCGTCGCTCCACGCCCGCGCCCATCACCTCGTCCACTGTTCCCCAGATCCCACCCCACCCCTCAGCACCGTTCGCTCCTTGCAACGCTTCTGCCCTCGCGGTGCGCGCTGTTTGCGCTGCTCCTTGCGCCCCGCGCACTGCTCCCGCCCGGCGGCCCCCATCTCCGCCTGCGCCCCAGGCACCCCTTGCCCCGAGCCATTGCAGCGCCCCCGGTGTGGACGCAGGGATAGGCCGGCGGTCCCATACTCCGTCCCTCAGCCCAAGAAACGACGGAGTAAACGTCGTCCGCGCTTGAAGAATCTTCGACTCGGCGAGTGAGCCCACGGCTGGGTGGCGCTTCAGTAGCGAGGCTTGTCGCGGGGTAAGCCGGACGGCGACGCCGTTAGTGACGTATCTGAAGCTGTAGAGCTTGCGCGTGAGCGCGTCGACGCCGGCGTCGGCCAGCACGGAGTCGTGCATGCGGTCCAGGTGCCGCGCGTACGCGCGCACGTGCTCCGCCCCCGAATCCAGACGCTTGGCCGGCGCCTCGGCATCCTCACTCACGCGGTCAGAACCGCCGCTGGCACCAAAAGCGGTGGCCGTCACGCCAGTCGACGCCGGCGATAAATCATCTGCAAGGTCGTCGGGGGTAGCGGTAGTTGCGGCGGAGTAGCCATTGCGCGGGGCAGTGGCGGGGAAGCCCAGCAGCGAGCCAGTGTACGCGACGACTGGGGGGAGCGCGCGGAAGCGGAGAATGTACACTGCGGGATCGCGCGAGGGTGAGCGGAGAGACGGGAAACAGAGAAGGGTTAGCCGTTAGATGACGTTGACGCGCTGCTAAGAACGAAACAGGCGGCTGAGAGAGGGAGCAACTAAATTCGTGAATCCCGTTCTCTGGGCCTTTGTCTCACGTTTCGTTTGCTGACTCGTGCCGCTGCTGCCGCCGTCGTTGCCACCACCAGCTGCTCGCAACCGACGCCTGGGGCGCGAGGAGCCATCCACAATTGCGTCGACGCTAACGAGAGAAACTAGAATGAACACGAGGGAAAGCCAAAGAGCAGGTCTCCGCCTGTGGCTGCATCTCGTGATAAGTCTCGGTGTCATGGCCAGAAGCTAGCGCTACGGGGACTACTCGTCGATGGCCCGGGGTTGCTCGAGCTGACTACAAGGCACTCATAACCTAGTACCCCCGCGGAGTGGGTGAATTTGGAGGTTTTGAAATGTCTGGATTCGATGGGAGCGCAAGGCAGGACGCGAAACCTATGTATGAACACCAAAGGCCCAAGCTTGCTGCATCACGGCTCGTGCACCGTGCTCCCGCACAGCGCAGTCGTGCTCGCAATCGCTGGCGGACACCAGGGTTGGCACACAACTCGCTGCTGGGACCGAAGCTCAACTGAACGGGCCAAGGGTAGGCACGAAGCGGCATGGCTGACATGAATTAGGAGGTTAGGAGGCGCACCCGATGGCAAGCTGTTACGAGCGATGCGCATGCTGCTGGTGGCAGTCAGGCTGAGAATTGGCCCCTGCGTTTTCCGTTTAGTGTCATCTCGTGAAGGGCGAGGCGGGGCTGGGTTGAGGGCGAGGCGCACACAATTCCCAGCCCAGGGTTGCAGTGCGAGCAACGAGGCCCAGTGTGACACAATGGGAGGGGCTCGGTCCAATGTGCGCATCAACCACGCCTCCTAAAGAGAGAGAATGTCGTGGGATTGGCTGTAGTCAATGACACTGTATGCGGAACCGCGCGACACAGGCACAAATGAAAGTCCGACGGACCGCTTTCGATCCCCAGGGCAAGACGGGGCCAAGATCGTCAATGCAATTCAGACAGGGCAGGATTGAATTTCATATACGGTTAGCCTCAAATTTGCCTAGTGTCAGTTTGGTTTATCTTTACGTTAGGAAACAAACTCACACTAGGCGAGAATAATGATGGTGGGTGTAATGAAATGGTATTTCATTCTATTTTTGGGTTGCGGAGCAACCTATTGCAATCGATCGGGCTGGTTTTTTTTTCAAGTTTGTGAAATAAAAAACAAATGTCTTTTGTGATATGGAAATAAAACATTTTATGTATAATAAAGTCTCATCATGAAATGCTCCGCAACCCTAAGACGATCTCGTCGCCTCTTGTTTTAGTTAGTAACGCGTACACTGCTATAACGGGGTTGTCCTTCTTAGAAACTTAGGACTCAAGGTTCTTAAACTTAGGAGGCTAGGTTGGCTAGGATACTAGCAAGAAGGCCGCCATGGAATGGCGTGAGGAAAACGGATCTAGGAAGGGAGAGAATGTCGAGAAGAAAGGTGTTTGATTAGGAAGAGAGAGGAGTACAAGAAGGGGTTTGTACCCTCTATTGAAAGGTTCAGTAACAACCTACCAAGCCTATATCAAATTATAACTTATATAATTTTAACAGTCCTCATTTTGCCATGAAATTCAAATCACGGCACCCAAATGTGGTTCCCTGAAGAGCCGCATACGTTTTGCCTGCAAAGTTTTCTACTATAACATGAGCTTCCGCGGGAAATGCATGGCGCGGAATTTGGAGCTATACTAACTGTGCAGTTCTCTAAGGAGAAGTTTGCCCTCAGATTGTGTGTCTACTGGTGTAGCTCTTGCACAAACACAAAATTCACTAGAATCAGGATTGGATATGATACAACAAGGGCAAGAACTAGTCACATCTTCATGAAACATGCAAGAACGTTCTCTGCCGAACGTCGTCGAAACACCGCGCATGTGCACTCTGCCAAGTCAACATCGAGCAGCATAACGTTCTCTACCACTACTTGGATGCACTCTGCCAACACAGCATCGGCAAGGGCAATTCCCAAGTAGCACTGGCTTGTAAAATGCCAAATCAGCATTGGCAGGTGTTCACCAATCATGACAGTTGGACATGATAGTTCAGGATCTTAACTGTCTGATGTTCTGCACGTGTCCCCTGTTATGATTATGTGCACCACGTTCATATCGCAGATAGGTTCGATTTCACCCAGATTGGTTTCTCTTTCTACCGAAGAGAGAATTTGCGCCCTTTTGCGAAATCGCATCGTAAGGAGGTCTCAGAATTTAGGACACTAGCTTATTGAACTAGGAAGCTAGGATACTAGGAAAGGACGCCATGGAATGGCGGGAGGAAATTAGATCTAGGAACGTGAGGAAAAAGGTGTCGAGAAAGAAGAGTATTGATTAGGAAGAGAGAGGGGTACAAGGAGGGGATTGTACCCTCTATAGAAAGGTTCAATAATAACTATCAAGCCTATCAATTATATATAACTTATATAATATTGACACACCCCCTAGGCTTGATAGTCACACACCCACCCAACACACCCCCTAACCCCGCACACCCTCAAGCTCGTGCTTAGCCGGGTATCTGACCCTCGTGCTAAGCGTTGACACCCCCGGGCGAGAGACAGCCGACGGCGTCTGGGCGGCTCAGCGACAAGCAGCGGCGGAGCTCTGGCTCAAGGCAGCTGTGTCGCTGACAGCAGGCGGCGACTACCGCAGCTGAGGGCTCTCGGCGGTGTGGCAACGTCCGGACAGAAGACAGCAGCTGCGATAGGAGGAAGGGAAGACGCAAGGGGGAAGGGAGAATGGGGGGGGGGAGGGGGGGGCGCGAGGCGAGTCTTCAGCGTCGCGCCATAAATGGCGCGACGCTTACTGGAAGGAGGACGGCGTCCTGAGTGACGCCCGTGGCTGGCGAGCGAGCAGCAGGTCCGGCGGCGCCACAGACGTCGCTCGGCCGGCCGTAGCCCGACGATGCCGTCGGCTGCCCTAGACGCCGCCACAGCGCGGCGTCAATGCCGCAGCGGCGAGGCGGATAGGCGACGGCTGCACCATGAGCCCGCGGCGGCATCTCGTAACGGCCGTCACATCGGCACGAAGACGAGAAGCCGTCACGGTGGCGCGACAGCAGAAGGCCGCCACGGCGACAGGATAACAAGTGGCCGCCACGGCGGCAGGGTACTGAAGGGCCGCGATGGCGGCACATACGTGAACGGTGAAAACACGCAGCGGAAGCGCAGGGAGCAGGCCCAGTAACGGCCTGCTCGGATACCATCTCAGAACTTAGGACACTAGCTTCTTGAACTAGGAAGCTAGGATACTAGGAAAGGACGCCATGGAATGGCGGGAGGAAATTAGATCTAGGAACGTGAGGAGAAAAGTGTCGAGAAAGAAGAGTATCGATTAGGAAGAGAGAGGGGTACAAGGAGGGGATTGTACCCTCTACAGAAAGGTTCAGTAACAACTATCAAGCCTATCAATTATATATAACTTATATAATCTTGACAGGAGGACCCATGCCCTCTGTTGAGAACCTGCCGAGACTCGCACGCCCAGACTCTGCCGGGCCTCGCGAGCCCAGAATTTGCCGAGCATGAGCTCTTCATCTTCTACCGCTGTATACTACTTTCTGCAAGTGTACTATGCCGACACCTTTATTGGAGTAAAAACACGCATTTAGGGTGGTCAGGATCTAGATTTAGTGGAACCATGAGTAAAAGTTAGTGGAAGACTTTCGTTTTGCGCTAGGTGCAAGCCTCGAGGTAAAACTTCCAGGCATCATTTATACGGGCGAGATCTACAAAGCTGAGAACTCGGGTCATTCGATCCGTTGATACTTTGAGATATAGCACGAACGGTTCACGCATTGATACTAGATGTTGTAACTATTTGAATCGTATTAACCAAGAATATATAATTTCAATTCCTAAAATAAGTTATTCAACATGATACTATAAACATAGTTTGAGAAAGTATACTTTCCAATCATGTATTTAATCATGCCACGCTAAAAACGTCTTTGGCGTCACTTCGGTGAGCTGTTGTTATTTCAATTATTGACGAGGTTTGGAGGATGATATTCATATTTGACAGGCAAATTTGAGGTTCGTTATGCCATTTCCATTTCTGTCGCGCAACAGTTTCTCTTGCATGGTATTCTGTAACAGTCCTTATCGCACGCGCGGGAAAAATCAATGGAACGGGTAATTCACCCAGCCGGCCCCGTCGCCCAGCCGGCCCCGTTGCCCAACCGGCCCCGTCGCCCAGCCGGCCCCGTCACCTAGCCGCCTAGCCGGCCCCGTCGCCTCGCCGCCCGCGGCCCTGTCTCCTAGCCGCCACACAGCCCCTTTTGACCAGCCGCCCCTCGGCCACACCGCTCAGCCTCCTCACGGCCCCGTCCTTCAGTTGCCCGCCGCCCAACCCCCCCCCAGCTTCATCGACCCTTTTCACAGCACTCCACCGCCCTGCATCGCACTGCACCGCACCCTACCGTACTGCACCTCACTCTTCCGCAGTCTACCGCACTGTACCGCACTGCACTGTACACTACTGCTTTCCGCCGCACTCTCTCGCTCAGTCCAGCCCACTACCGCCTTTCTGCTGCTACGGAACCATGATGGCGGACTCGGTGCTGCGCTTTGACGCGGAGGGTCTGCCGGTTGAGTTCGACACATGGCTCGTCGACCTCCGCCGTCACCTCACTGGTCAGCGGCAGGACGGTCACTCCTTGGCCGTCCACATCAACGGTATGCTCCCCTGCCCTGACCCCCTGCTGCTCTACCCACTAACCCCACGTCTGCTGACCGTAAGTCCGTTGCCGCTGGTGCCCTTGCACATCTCGCGATTAGTCATGCCCTCCCCCTGTCTGAGCGCCCTCGCTTTAGGTCGGTCAGGACTATGCAGGAGTTCCTAGAGGCCGTTGTCACGTGCTATTCCACCCCGCCCTCTGCCTCTGTCGGTCGCCTGATCCTGCCCATCCTCTTTCCAGATCTCGCGCCTTTCTCCACTGTTGTTGACCTGGCCGCCCACTTGCGCACGCGAGACGCGACCTGGCGCGCTGCCTGCACTAAGGCCCAGCTTCGTATGTTTCAGCCCCCCATCTTCTCTACCCTCTACCTACTTGCCACCCGCCTCCCTGACCGCCTTGCTACCGCCCGCGATCACTTTCTTAGTCTCCACCCCGCTGACCTCACCCTCACTGACTTTGTCGACACCCTGTCTGCCATAGAGACTCGTCAGCGCTCTATCGCCCAGTCTAGTGGTACAGTGCCGGTCTCAATCTTTCAGGGCTGTTCCCCTGCTCAAAACACTTACTCCAATGGTTTTGCTGCTGTCACTGAGACAGCCCCTGCTGCGGAGACAGTCGTCGCGGCTGCTGCAGCGCAGTTTCGTCCGGGTAAGGGTCGCCGCCCCAAGGCTGGGAGCGGCGGAGGTAGCGGAGGAGGGGGTGGAGGCGGTGGTGGAGGTGGTTCGCTCGCTGCTAATACTGACGAGGGGGCTGGGACTAGTGCCTTGGAGTAGCAGCAGCAGCAGCAGCAGGTGCCGTAGCAGGACCAGCAGCACCAGCAGCAGAAGCAGCCGCAGCAGTAGCCGCAGCAGTAGCCAGAGCAGCAGCAGCAGCTGCAGCAACAGCAGCAGCGGCCGGTCGGTCGTCTCCTACCCGAGTGGCCTGGCGCCGGTGGTGGAGGTGGTCGCAGTGGTCGTGCATGCAGCGTGATGTCAGGTGGTGGTCCCAGTGATGGGCACTGCCAGTACCAGCTCCAGATTGGCCCTCGCCGCGGCCTCGTGTGCGGTAAGACCGGCCATACCCCCACTCGTTGTTTCAGTCGCCTAGACGATCTGTTTTGTCTCCGCTTCAGCCCGGCGCCAGACCTCCCCAACTGACACAGACTACTCCGCCATGGTGTTAGGATCTTTGATATAGAGATGGATGCGATAAGCTCTGCTTTGTATGTGCTGAATGTCGATGACTCTTGTGTGACTGGTTCCTATTACCCCATGTTGCCTAGTGTAGGTGTGCCTAGTGTGCCTAGTTCACACTCCCGTGCTGCGTCAGGCGTAGGATCCCTTGCTTTGTTTAGCCTTGGCTCCACCCTCGTTCCTCTGACCCCTGCCGCCACTGCCGTGCTCTCCTTCACCCTGGACTCCGGCGCTTCCCAGTGTTTCTTTCGGGACTCCACTACGCTTACGGTGCTTACCGCTCCCGCCGCAGTTGCCCTTGTAGACCCTTCCTCAGGCCCTGTAGTCGCCCGTAGCTCCACCACCCTTCCCTCTCCGGCGGTTCCTTCGGGCTCCCTTACAGGCCTGCACATCCCCTCGTTCTCTAGGAACCTAGTTGGTGTCGGCTGCCTTCAGGACCTTAGCGTCACTACTACGTTCCCTGGTTACGAGCGGTACGCTATCTGTACCGAGGCCGCCACTGGTGCTCCCCTCACCACGTTCCCCCGGGACCCGGAATTTGGCCTGCTCACGCTGGACACAGCGTTCCCATCAGGTGGGACGTCTCCCGAGGTGTCTGCGTCTACCCAGTTTGCTGCGGCCTGCTCGTGCCAGTCACTTTCTCACCCGTCGCTTCTGTGGCACCACCATCTAGGCCACCCTACCCTCACATGTTTTCGTCACATGTCTCAGCACGCTCTTGCATTAGGTCTCCTTGAGTCGTTCCCCGCGCTACCCTCTTCACCGGCGCCGCCGTGCATGCGCTGCGTTGAGGGCCGGATCCGCTGTGCTCCTCACTCCTCCTCGTTCCCCCCCACCGCCGCACCGCTGCAGACCCTGCACATGGACGTCTGGGGCCCCGCCCCCGTCCATGGGCCGCATCGAGAGCGCTACTTCCTAGTGCTTGTCGACAACTTTACGGGCTACACCACTGTGTCTCCCTTAAAGCAGAAGGCTGACCTGCCTGGCGTTCTTATCCCGTGGCTTGTCTCTGAGCGTGTTCACCGAGGTCTCCCTGTGTTGTGTCTTCACTCCGACCGTGGTGGCGAGTTTGCCTTTGGCTGCCTTGGTCGCTTTTGTCGTGCGTAGGGCATCATCCAGATGTTCACCCTGCCAGACTCCTTGCAGCAGAATGGGGTCGTTGAGCGACGCATCAGTTTGGTCATGGAGGTGGCTCATACCTCCATGATTCATGCCGGTGCACACCATTTTCTGTGGCCGTTCGCTGTTCGCTATGCCGCTCACTAGCTCAACCTGTGGCCGCACCCTCTGCGGCCGTAGGTTTCGCCGACCCTCCTCTGGACCGGGTCTCCTGGTGACGCATCTGCGTTCCACGTCTGGGGCTGCCTTGCTCACGTTCGTGCCTCCGGCATGGACAAGCTCACTGCCCGCACTGTCTCCTGTGTCTTCCTAGTTTTCCCCCTCGACTCGTCTAACTGGCACTTCTACCACCCGCCGTCTCACCGTTTCTTTCACTCTCGTGACGTCACCTTTGACGAGTCCGTCTCCTTCTACCACCGCATTCCCCACCGTAGTCCCCCGTTGACTCCCCCCAGGTCCTGGTTCCCTCCCCTCCACCGGTAGCCCCTGCTCCTCCCCCTCCCCACCCTGCCCCTTCTGGTGTGTCTCTTGCAGCCCCCTCCCGTCGGTTGTCCCTGCCGAGGAGTCTACTGACTCTCGCGGCTCGGCGGAGTCCGATCCCCTGCCTGTCTCCGCCCCGGATTCTTCTCCCCCGTTGCTGCCATTGCTGACACAGCCGCAGCTACATTCCAACGGCTAGGTTTTTGTCGACGACGTTTCTTGTGGAGACGACTTTTCTGTCTAGAATTTCGGATTTCTATTTTGAGTAATTCTAGCTCCAAAGTTCACCTAGACTCCGTCCTTAATCCCATCAGAAGGTTCTGGTGTTGGAGTTGGGCAGCACTCGTAGCAGTCGCTGCCGGTGTCCGCTCTTTGCCTCCTCAGTCTTCCTTCCCCAGACCGCCTACCGTTGCCTCCTCTGTCCGTTCCTGAGGGTGACCCTGACGCCCTTGACATCCCGACCCGTCCGTTCCTGTCTTGAGTCTATCGGCCCTTGTCTCTACGGTCACTGACCTTGCCGCTACCCGCCTTCTTGACTACTCCACCGCTCTGGTCTCTGACCCTGCCTGCCCTCCGTCCGTCAGGGGTGTGGCTGCCCTTGGCAATGACGTCCTAGAGGACAGACAATACGAGCTTGCTTTCCTGTCAGAGGCTGCTCCCCATCTATGTTCCATGCTGCTAGTCACAGAGGGTGACCCTGACGCCCTTGACATCCCGACCCCTCGCACCTACGCTGAGGCCACCTCGAGACCCTGGGCCTCTCAGTGGATAGCTGCCATGGAGCAGGAGATGGCATCTTGGAGATCCACCGGTACCTTCGTCGACGCAGTTCCCCCACCTGGGGTGAACGTAGTCGATGGCCGATGGCTCTTCAAGGTGAAGCGCCCTCCTGGAGAGTCGCCTGTGTTCAAGGCGCGCTACATGGCTAGAGGCTTCAGTCAGCGTGAGGGGGTTGACTTCTTTCTGACCTTTGCCCCGACCCCGAAGATGACTTCTCTTCAGGCACTACTACAAGTAGCAGCACAGTGTGACTACGAGCTGCACTCACTCGACAGCTCCACAGCTTTCCTCAAGGGCAGTCTACACTAGAAGGTCTACTTGCGGCGCCCCCAGGGCTTCTCCGATACCTTTCCCCCTGGTACGAGTGGCTCCTCTGGCGCCCCGTCTACAGCTTGCGACAGGCACGCCGTGAGTGGCATGACACCCTGCGTGCTACGCTTGCTGACGTGCAGTTCTTCCCGTCATCTGCACACCCCTCGTTCTTCGTTCATTCCCCCGTTCTACATCCTTGTCTATGTAGACGACCTGGTCTTTGCTACTGCAGACAGAGACGCGCTGGCCTCCGTGAAGGCCTAGTTGCTGAGGAGACACACCTGCACTGACCTAGGAGAGTTGCATCGCTACCTTAGCTTGCAGATCTCTAGGGACAGAGCAGCGCGCACCATCCCTCTCACACAGTCACACTTGGTGCGCCAGGTTCTTCAGATGTTTGGCCTTCATTTCTCTTCCGCACAGCCCACCCCTCTGCCTTTAGACCACAGACTCTCTGCGCCTGTTTCGGAGGAGGATGTAGAGCCTAGTGGTCCTTACGCAGAGCTGGTGGGGTTGCCTCATGTACCTGATGACTTGCACTCGCACACCCTCTCAGCATCCTGGCTCGCTTTGTGGCCACCGGTAGACACCGACCACAGCACTGGTCGGCAGCTAAGAGGGTTTTGCGTTATCTAGCAAGTACATCGGGCATGGGGCTAGTGCGCGGAGGATGTAGACCAGTGGTCCTTACCGGGCACACAGACGCTTCTTGGGCAGACGATGCCGAGAATCTCAAGTCCTCCCAGGGCTACTGCTTTAGCCTTGGTTCAGGTGCCATCTTGTGGAGGTCCAATCGCACCTCGTCTGATGCCCAGTCTAGCTGTGAGGCTGAGATCTACGCCGGTGCCATGGCGGCACAGGAGCTCCGCTGGCTGACCTTCTTGTTCACTGACTTAGGTGAGCGGCCTAGCTCTGCCCCAGTTTTGTACGCTGACAACATGGCCATGATCCTCCTGTGTCAGGAGCCCAGACTCGAGGGCAGAGCGAAGCACATGCAGCTGCGGTACTTCCTCCTGCGCGAGCTATAGCAGCGTCACCAGGCCCGCGTAGTACACATGGCCTCCGATGCCAACACAGGTGATATCTTTATGAAGGCGCTTGCGCCTAAAGATCATTAGCGGCACTGTGTACAGCTAGCCTTTCATTTGCTAGGACTTGTAGCCTTTCATTTGCTAGGACCTTGATTGTATACAGACCTCTATATACAGTGACGGAAACAATTGTCCAGATGTTTTGCATTTATTTGGGTTGTTGCGCTTTCCGACCACAGTACATAAAGTCTTAATGTTTTATTAAGATGGAGTCAATCGACTTATGTCATCTTTGGTCACACCTCAGCGTGGCTAGTCTCAGAGATAACATTCAGTAAGAATTCATTCACAATACTCTTGCATACGCTAAAGTCCTTGTATTTTTTCCTAGTGCTCACCCCCTTTTGCAGAAGCGTGGGTCCAGGAAGAGTGCGAGAAGATCGCTGCAAATGTTCGCACTAGCCTCGTAGATAACATGCCTAGGAGGGTGCGGGTGGTGATCAAGGCCAAGTGTCCGTGGACTAGGTACTAGAAACGCTGCTCGGAAGTTTGCTCTTTGTCCTGGGAAATAGTTGTCCGGATGTACTCTTTGTATATCTTTTGGCACTAAGTTAGATCCAGTGTACGATTATGGATTCTAGCGCTGTGAACAATGGGTGTCAATGGGTGTGGAAGTACAAGCACAACCCTCTTGATACCATTGAGAGCCCAAAGTCCAGATTGGTGGTGATGGGAAACACTCAAAAATTGGGAGCACACTATGAAGAAGTGAACTATCCAGTTAAAGCCCGACCGGCAGGTTGCAACTCTTGTTTTCTCAAGGTGATGGATCTTGAGGACCTGTAACCTACTCTACATGCAGCAATGGATGACGAGATTCCAACGCCTCAACTCTGTGCTTTGACAAACTTGGCAGGCTTGCACTCGTGCCAAGTACTGAAGTCTGCTCGAAACGTAATCACCCATTTTGTGTATGAATTTTGGGCGGTTTTTGTGCGTGTTTTTAAGTGTGAATGATTGCGCAAGTGCGAACTTGACCTAACAAAACATAAGTGTGGGTTGTTTGCGCAAAAAATGCACGCAGGAAAACGCTGTTGCAACATGGCAGAGAGGCCGACGTGAACCCATGCCAATCGACTGGGCTCCAGTCTGACACCTCTACCAGGTTTCGTAGCCCCTAGGGATCCCGCGACATTGATTAACTGGACGAAGGCAAAGATTTGCAGAAACAATTTCGCCCCCTTCTTATCTCGTCAGCCAATCACATTCTGCCGGACCACCTACCTCAGCAATGCCAAAGTGCAACCTGCCGGTCAAGCTCTAAAAAAAAGCATACAATCTGGAGAGGTATGCTTGGCATTTTAGCTGCTTTGGGGCTTGACATCCACCACATGGATGTCAAGACTACCTTCTACGTCACACCTGCACTCCCACGTCTTAGGCACATGTCCCAGCACGGTCTAGTCAGTGGTCTCCCTGCGTCGCTCCCCGCCCTACCTACGTCTGTTGCGCCACTGTGCACCTCCTGCGTCGAGGGCTGACAGCGCGCCGCCCTTCACTCCTCCTCAATTCCTCCTACCACAGCGCTGGTACAGACACTGCACATGGACGTATGGGGCCTTGCCCCGGTCCATGGTCTTAGTCTGGAACGCTACTTCCTAGTCGTCGTGGACGACTTCTTGCGCTTCACCACAGTATTTCCGTTGGAGCGGAAGACCGACTTGCCTTCCGTTCCCCTCGAGTGGTTTCTTGCTGTTTGCACCCACTACCACCTGCCTGTAGTTCCCTTACAATCCGACCGTGACAGCGGGTTCGCCTCTGGCACTCTTGGACAGTTCTGTCATGTGGAGGGCATCCGCCAGACGTACACACTGCCAGACTCCCCATAGCAGAATGGGGTCATTGAGCGATGCATCGGTCTAGTCATGGAGGTAGCTCTCACCTCCTTGGTCCACGCCGGTGCACCCCATTTTCTATGGCCGTTCGCTGTGCGCTACGCAGCGCACCAGCTTAACCTGTGCCCCGCTCTCAGCGGCCATAGGTTTCGCCGACCCTTCTTTGGACCGGATCTTCCATACCCAATCATTGTAGCCATCCCCAGAGAACTTCTCAACGGTGAAGTTTTTCAGCACCTCCTTAAGCAATGACCCCTGGCTTGTACGCGCTCCTCTTTGCGCTGCAATGCTTGAATCTTGCATTGAGCTGCCTCCTTGGGCTGAAGTGTCACCTCCACTAGAGTCCTCCTTATCTTCCAACGTAGTTTAGGTCTAAAAATAAGTGATTATGGGCTCTGATACCAGCTGTTGGTGAGAGAAGGCTATTAGCAGATGATTCAACGACTTCTTGGAAATTTCTGCACAGTTCGCGACCTTCGGGAAGCTATATTGAAAAATCGAATCGGTGAAACGATATGAAACCCAGATATGTTGTAGCTTATAGTTTCAGCTTTCCAGTGCAAGTATAATCACTCGATTCTTTAGCCTAGGGAGTGAGCTATCTAGGCGACTATCGCTTTCGGCGCAGCAAAAAGTATTTGGAAATACTCTTGGGCAAATATCCTCAAGGGCCTTGCCTCATAATCTGATCTCAAAGTGGTTGCAAGTTGTCAGTACACACAAGCATTCCACAAATTCCAATGAGATACAAAGCACACAAAAGCATACATATTTTTAGGCAAACAAGAAAGAACAAATGCGGTTCGTAACTGCGGTGTACGCTGCGCGTAAGTTTGCGCGCTTCATGATACGCCAAGTCACACACGCAATCGCGACTTCCTTGCTGAACACGCCGCTGGTCCGAAACGCCATTTTTGCTCCACGTCAATCTGTTTATCGCCACTTCCATTCCTTTCTTTCCACCAATCTTCTCACAACCTTCTCTACAGCTTCCCCCCTTTTCCGTACACCTTACGCTCATGCAACATTCATCACTTCCTCACGCTTTCTCCTCCCAAGCCCGAAATTCTCATTCCGTCGCCCCAAGTCTTGAGTGGTCCGTCATGGGTGCGGAACCACTCCAACAAGCTCTGGCATTTGGCGCACTGGGGGGTAGTGTGCCTTCGGAGAATTTGACAGTCCTCACAGTCACGTCCATTGAAGCTTACAAGTTTTCAGACATGATGGAAACATTGAAGCATGGTTGGAAGATGGGGAAGGAAGGGAATGATGAAAGGGAAGAACCCTGGTGGCCCTTGGTCAAGAACATGACAAGAGTCAAAGTCTTGACTCTCCATCCTCAGGTTCAACCAGCCTGCCAAGACAAAATTCACACTGTGTCAGGTGGGCATCCAAACCTCGAATGCTGCAGCTGCAAGGTGAGGACAAAATTCCCACACATGCTGGTCCCTCCTCGTTATAGGGCTCTCCAACTTTGGTATAGCAGCTGCCAAGGACTTCCAATAAGTTGTAACAAATCCATCAATCGTTTCTTCGTAACATCTTCATATGTGCTCCGATTCCAATCATTCTTGGCTCGTTGGAATGCGCTCGATGTCACGCACAATCCAAGTGCATCTGCACAAGCACAAGATGAACATGCAAAGACATTCAAACCCAACAAACCACACATACAACGTAGCACACGAAACACAAGCAAACGAAATGATGCGAACAGACGACAGGATGGCGTACAAAACGAATATGCACCAACACTTCTATCGCCTAGCTCCTTGAAAAACAACACATCATCGCATCTGCTATGGTTAGGGAAGCAGGGCAGCACAAAACTTTTATAATTTTCCGGCTCCATGGTACAGTACCGACCGCACACTGCACACGTTGGAAGAATTTTGTAGGTGCAACCCTATGGCTTGCACTCGGCTTGTCGTCCTTGATTGTGTGTGTGCATGCATGTCATGGAATGACTTGTGAGTCTATGGCATTGCTATCTAGTGCTTTTTCATGTGCTTGAATAGTGTATGACAATGTGGTTTGTGTCCGTCAAGACATTGGCAAGTTTTCACTACTCGCATGTCATGTCGTTGTTTGCGCGTCGCAGGTGTTTTCCTATTTTATCGAGTGTGAATTGTCCATTGCGTCATAGGTGTGTGCAGCAAGCTCTCATCAACTCAAGAAGAAATTATCTTGAAGAAATAAGGCCAAGAGCTCAGGATTTCAAGCCCAATGGACGCGGTTAATTGTCGAAGTAGTGAAAATAGTATTGGTACTTCGTGTAGTGTTACAGTACATTTGGTGTAGCCCCTTGTTGGGTTTGTTTCGAGTCTCCTCGTGGATGGGGAATCTATGGTGGTGTACCAATAACCTGGACCTTGACTCTTGGGGTTTGTAGAGGCTCGGAACCAGGGCCTCAGATTGGTTTTAAGGTACCCTGATTGCTCAGGGTCCCCCCCCCATGTTTACCCTGATTTTTCAGGCCTCCAAAAAAAAAATCCGCTGAGTAATCAGGGCTACTTCAGAATTTCACGCTGATTTGACGAAAATTGGAAGATGGGCAAAACGACATTCAGGGAGGGCAGGGATGGGACAAAGTGGGGGGGTTAATGTAGGGAGGGAGGATTCCCGCGGGAATCATGATGATGTTGAAGCCATCAATTTTTGTGGCGACACTTTCACGAAGCTGCGGCCAATCAAATTTCGCCGATCAATCCAATCGCGTAGCTGAGCAAGATTGCAGGGGCGGGAGGAGGAAATCTTGGCCTCACAAAGCCAAGCCAACACACGCCCAATCTGTGCCTCACACATGGCGCAACACACGCTAGCCCTAAATTTGGCGAAGGGCCAAAAAGTTCCCTCACAAATCCCCGAACATACGCCAGCCCTAAATTAGGTGAAGGGCCAAAAAGTCCCCTCACAAATCCCCTAGAAGCACTCTCTAGCCCTAAATTTGGTGAAGGGTCAAGTGCCCTCACACCAACCCCCAGCACACATCGAGCAGGGGAAACTTTCGGATATTATCACGCTAGGCTCCAGGGGTAGCTGCCCGTTAGGCAAAGGCTACAGGGCCTACTACAATTGCCACGCTGTACAAACAGAGTTTACTCATAAAAATACCCTGAAATTTCAGGGTTGTGTCTCAAAAAAATCCTAGCGCATCAGGGTCGGTACCAAAAAAACCTCTGAAAAAACCCTGAATCAGGGAAATTTGCCTGAAATCTGAGGCCCTCCTCGGAACCATCTGAATATCGATTCTTCTTGCTAAGTTTGTACTTCGAAGTCTGTAGTGGCTACTATACCTCCTGCCAGTCAAATCGTCATAGCGTCGTTAAACCTTCATAGAATTTCATGATTCAACTTGCTGCTGATAGAAGACAAGGACGCGCACCCGATCAACTTTATAGATGACCGTCTGAATCACAGATCAGATCGGTATCAGTATTTGAATCCGTCTGACGGAAATCTGACTGTGCACTCTATTTCTCATTTTAGGCACATCTAAGCCTAGTGTGGTTATAACAAGTGGTATCAGAGCCTCTTGGAGCCATTTCGACCATGCCTAGATCTGAGGAAGGGGGTGGCAGAAGTGCTGGAGGCAAAGATGATGCCCAAGCACAAGGTCAACACCAAGATCCACCCGGTACTCCCGTGCAACCTAGCCTTGGCCCCTCTAGGGACGAGACTAGAGTGTTTGGCCTTGACAAGTTCAATGGTGTCAACTTTGCTGAGTGGTCCTTCAATATGGAGAACATCTTTGACCACTATGATCTGCTGGAGGTGATGGAAGGAACGGAGAAGCGCCCCAAGAACAACCTGGAGATGAGCCCGTGGGTGCGGAAGAGCGCACAAGGCTATCTTCTACTTGGGCAAGCATTGGGGAGCAGCCAAATCTGTCACATCAAGCCTTTTCAGCGTGAACCAGCAAAGGGACCAAAGGCATGGGCTGCTCTCAAGAGTGTACATGCTCCTGCAACAGCGGCGGTGGCTGTGGTTTTGGAGCGGCAAATGGCGGCACTTCGGCAAGGAGAGTGGTGCAGCAGCCATAGATGGTGAAAATAAGGAGGAGAAGGCTAAGATCAACAAAGCAGCGGCAGCGAAGCAGAAAGGAGAGAGCTTGTGGGGCACAATTGCGAGTGCCACTTTCTCTAACCTGACTTCGGCTACCGGAGAGTGTGATTGGCTGACCTTGCATCGGAAAATGGGCCATGTGGCATTGCCCATTTTGCAGCAGATAGTTAAGCACAAGATGGTCAGTGGGATATGCGTCAAGGGGGAGCCTAATGAGATGCTTGGCAGTCCGACATGCATGCAAGCCAAGTTCACCCGCGACCCGTTTTATAACTCGGAGACAACGGTTAAGGCACCAATTGATGAGGTGGTGATGGATAAGGTGGGACCCCTGAAGCTTGGAGCTGCTGGAGCTGAGTACTTCCTCACTATAGTGGATGCCTACTCTCGCATGACGTGGGTGTATGTACTGCCTAAGAAGAGTGACGTAGCTGAAACGGTGAAGACCGATTGGTTGCCTATGGTGGAGCGGCAACAAGACCGGCTTGTGAAGGCGATTCGCTCTGACCGTGTAGGAGAGTTCATGAGAAAGGACTTTTCAACTTGGCTGAAGAAGCAGGGCATAAGGCACTCTCTTACCGTGCCCTACTCTCCTGCAATGAACGGCATCACCGAGCGTGCAAATCAAACACTCACAGAGACGGCATGAGGGCTTTCTCATTGAAGCTGGTCTACCCAACTTCATTTGGCCGGATGCGGTGCAGCATGCTTGTGTGGCCAAGAATAGATCCTTAACTCATGTGAGAGAAGACAAATGGGTGCCTTATGTGGAGTGGATTGGAAGGAAGCCGAAGGTGGATATGCTTCAGGTGTTCAGGTGCATGTGCATGGCACTTGTGCCTAAGAAACTTCGTCGAAGGAAACATGGGTCGTGCACCTGGGCATGGCTCAAAACAGCAAGGGATAGCTTCTTTGGGACCCATTTAACAAGAAGTTCTTGGTAAGCAGTGATTGCAAATTCATGGAGAACTTACCGTACAAGGAGTGGAAGGCGGAAAACAAAGCGAAGATTAGCGCGCGGCTCGGTGAGGTGAAGAATGACGGCTTGGAGCTTGTGGAGCTGCCCTTGGAACTGAGTAGTAGTAGTACAATCACAAGGCAATCTCCTGAAATAAATGGGGGGGAAGAGGAGGAGGAGGTGCAGCAAGGCGATGAGCGTGCACCGCCTCGTGCTAGAAGTGCTCGCCGGAACCCACTAGAGTTGCAGCAACACCATGTGAGCTTTCAAGTCCCTGTAGCAGAGGAGGAAGGAAGGGGGAGAAGGAGGATCCAGCCCCCCAATAGGCTGAGCTATGACCGGCTTGGAAAACCAACCAACTCAACCTTGACCATTTCGGCGAGGAGTGTGCCTTTGCCTTGTTCTCTCCGGTGGAGATGTCGGGGGAGGTTTGGGAGGGCCCGAATGGGAGGCCTCAGATGAAGAAATGGGGAGCATCAAAGAGAAAGACTCTTTTGACTTGGTGAACTTACCTCCGGGACGTAAGGCAATTTCTTCCAAGTGGCTTTTCGAGGTCAAGACCAGTGACGATGGCAACATTGAGCACTACAAGAGCAGACTTGTAGCCAAGGGGTACCAGCAGTAGGAGAAGAAGGACTACAATAAATTATATACTCCTATAGTGAAGGGTACGACCCTTGGAACTCTCTTCGCCGCGACGGCCATCAAAAGATGGGTGGTGAAGCAAATGGATATAGTGACGTCCTTCCTCAATGTCCTTTTGGAGGAAGAGACTTACATGGAGCAGCCAGAGGGGTATAATGATGGGAGTGGCAGAGTGTAGAAATTGAAGAAAGCACCCTATGGCTTCAAGCAAGCCCCTAGGCAATGGTACATCAAGCTGCGGGAAGTCTTGGTGGTTTATGTGGATGAAATCCTCATATTCTCACCCTCCTCTGACCTTTTTAAGGAGTTGATGCTGAAGCTAAAAAAAAAAATCCCAAGTGCAAGACCCTTCGTGACGTCAACTACTACCTCGGGCTTTGCATTGAGCGAGATGTGGAGAAGCGGTGGATGCGAGTGCATAAAACAAGGTACTTGGAAGTCCTGGCTACAAAATTTGGGAAGAGTGAATTCATGTGGCTACTGCTCTAACCTCTGGGTTCAAGTGTGTGAAGGGACCAGTGGAGGAGAGTGTTGGTAAAGAGGAGAGGCCCGTTTTCACTCCTTGGTGGGCAGCCTCATGTATGTGGACATTCACACAAGGCCGGATGCAGCCTTTGCTACCGGGTAGCTGGCTAGGATTGTCCAATGCCCTAATGAAGAGCAGGTAGCAGCTGGAGAGAGAGTGGCCAAGTACCTTGGCCAAACAGCAACTGTTGGACTGCAATACTCGGCAGCGGCACAAAGGCGGCAAAAGGGTGCGAATGGAGTCCAATCCAGGAGGCTCCTGAATAATGCGTATTGCTATTTGGTGTAGTTTGCTCTCGTTGGTTGTGGGCCATGGGGTTTGGGCAAAAGAACTTAGGTTCGTTGGCTAGGCTTGATCTTGCTACCTTTCCAACCCGTACCACCCCAAACCCACTACAACATCTTTGATGTTGCAGTTGTGGCAATTGAGATTCTTAGGGCTAGGTCCAAGGCGAGGGTTGTTGGTGTTTGACAATCTCATACCCAAACTTTTCCAGATCTAACTAGCTTCTCTTTCGTTTTGCTCGGAAGTTCATGGCTGCCTACAGTAGCTAAATAACCAATATATCCCCTCGCACTTATTTCATCTTAATCTGCGTCTCAGATCTTGGTTTTGAGCGTGCTTTACCATTCTGGAAAGTAGTGATTGCAACCTTTCTAGCACATATAAGCTCATTTCTATAAGTTTTTTGAGCTGCACGCAATGTTCCATTGAATGCGTCACACTTAATCTCTAATCATTTTCTCCATGATCGCACGCTTTCCATAAGTGGTATCGGAGCTACGGTTAGCGGACGTTCTTTCCTCCATTGGAAGACATCCTGATAGGCGTGAATTTCTCCAGATCTAGGGTTTCAGATGGCGCAAAAGTTGGATGGCCCTCCTAGGTTTACCGGCTCGGACTTTTCGCTATGGCGGTCCCAATTCACACTATGGCTAGGTATTAATGACCTAGAAAGTGTGTTGGATGGACCAGAGAAGCGACCACAAGCTGAATCTGGGGAGGTGTCTACTGGAGCAACCAGCCTAGTGGGATTTGAGGCTGGCGGAGCGTCCTTGAGTGGGGGGAATGAAGGAGGAACCGTTGTAACTCGAATCGGAAGGTCGCAACCAAGTAGCGAGGAGTTGCTCTAACCTCAAGAAGCTTGGGATCGGAAAGATCGACAAGTGTTTCAGTTCCTGTGTTGGGCTTAGGAGGGGCAGCTTGACCTTCTCTTAGGATGCTGATTGACCTGAAGGGGAAGGAAGGCGCAGCGGCTGAATCTTGGTAAAGAGTACAAGATAGGCACTTGCAGAAAGGCCTTCTATGTGTGCTTACTTGGCGGAAGCAGTTTTACACCATGGAGCGAAACTATGGTCAGGGGGAGACCATGGATCTCCAGAGGGTGGATGAGAATGTGAGGGCACTGGAGGAGTTGGATTACAGGGTAGATGAGAAGGAAATCATCTATAGTGCGCTCCAAGGGTTGGATCAAATAACCAATGAGGCATTACTACAGCACCTTCTCCTCGAGCAGCAGAAATGAACCAAGGCGTGGATTTGGGAGGTTCTAATTTCTGATGAGGCTCGCAAAGTTGATGTTGGAAGGGCCCTAGAAGGAGGCATTGGTGCAGCAGATAAAGCATCCTTCCGGAAAGGCTATCAACAGCAAGGAGTTGGGGGAAAGAAAAAATTGTTGGACAAATGCCTTGTGCCCGGATGCAACAAAAAACACTCTTGGAAGAGTTGCTGGAGTAGGCCTGAGGGATGGAAATGTCACGGCTACTCTGATGAGGCTCCACTAGTCACCAAGCCTAATTGGGTGAAGAAGGGCAGCAAGGAAGCAACTGCTGCAGCTGCTAAGGACGAGAAGGGGAAGGGCCAAGAGGCCTCCAGATGATGGTTCCTCATTTCTCATGCTATGGCAGGATGCAGATCTCGTTGGTCGTGCATTGGCTGATCCAAACTTCCTGGTTCTGGAATCTAGAGCAACTTCTGGGATGCTTCCCCTCCATAATCTCTTCACCTCCTACCATCCTCTCCCACCAAACTCTAGGAATGTGATTGTTGGGAGCGTAGGTTTGCAGCAAGCAATTGGCATCAACACGATCACCATTAAGGGGAAGGAGGGGAAGCTAGTGGGTTTGAAGGGGGTCCTTCACGTCCCTGGTTTGGCTGCAAACCTCCTTTGATGCTCGCAGCTGGCTAAACAGGGATACATCTGCACATTCACTGTGAGAGGGTGCACGGTTAGAAAGGGTGAAGCTGTGTTGATGGAGGCAAAGTTGGATAAGGGTTTATACCTTGTTCCAGCTTGTGTGCCTAATTGTGACAAGGCACATATGCGTTCATCTAAGGAAGCCACTTGTAGCACTCATTGGAGGCAGGTGGAAACAGTGTCATCGGAGTTGCTACACCTTCGCATGGGGCACTCGGGGAAGCAGCAATTGCTGGAGTGTGTGAAGAAGTGGGAGCTGAAAAGGGTGGAGGTCAAGGTTGGAGCTGGGCAGCAGAGCAAATGTCCTGACTGCACCTTTGGAAAGCTGCCTAGAACCTCATTTCCTATCTCCTCTGATCGTGCCTCGACCCCCCTTGAGCTGGTGCACATGGATGTGTGTGGACCGATGCAAACTCCTGACCGGGAAGAAGGCGGCATCAGGTACATTGTCACTTTTCTTGATGGCTTCAGCCGACTTAGCTGGGTCATTTTGGTAAAGACCAAGGATGAGGTGGCAAAGGTGTTAAAGCGGTGGATACGCTATGTGGAGAGGGAGTCACGGGCCAAGGTGAAGGTGTTAAGATCAGATCGGGGTGGCGAGTACCTTGGTAAGCAACTTCAAACCTTCTTCAAAGAAAAGGGTATCACCCACCAGCTCTCTCTACCTTACACGTCGCAGCAAAATGGGGCAGTGGAGCGGATTTACAGGTTCTTGACTGATTTGGATCGAGCCATCCTTGCCCATGCCGAGCTTGATAACACTTGGTGGGGTACAGCAGTGCTGTATGCCAACTGGATGAGGAATAGGATGGGCAGCAAGGGGCTTGGAGGCAAGAGCCCATACTCTCTATGGACGGGGAAGGTGCCTAATGTTTCCATGGGACCTGACCAGCAAAGTAGGAAGCTAGATCCTGAGGCACAGTGTGGGATTTTCCATGGGGTTTCTGAGAGGACCAAGGCTTGGGTGCTATGGAGTGTAGCTGACCAGTGTGTGATGGAGAGCCGTGATGTGGTTATCCATGAGGGGCTGAGCTAAAAGGGGTGGAAGGAGCGTGGTGCAAGCCAAAGGGGGACTTCCATTCAAGAGCCTCATACTTCCTCTATCTTTGAGGAGGCATGGGAGGAACCTGGAGATGAAGGGGAGGAGCAGCAGGAGGAGCCAGAACCAGCTGCACCTAACCATGAGGATTCCCCACAGAAGGACTCTACCCCTCAGCCAGCCACACAAGCCGATGCATGTGATGATCAGCCAATGCCTTCAACTCCGTTGAGAAGCAGTTGGCAGCAGTTCTTGAACCAGCAGCTGTCCAAGACACCAAGGACTCCAATGAAGAGGAGGCAACACTTTTGCGACGCAGTGCACGCATCTTCCAGCCACCTAACAGGTTTTCACAGGGTCACATTGCATGTATGCATGTTTATGTTGTGCATGATTTGGATGATTGCATGCTTGTGGACATGCATGGGCATGAGTATGCTCTTGATGTGTGTCTCATAGGTCAGGTGCATGAGCCTAGGTCAGTCCATGAGGCATTGGGCCATCCCGAACGAGTTGAGTCCATGCATGAGGAGCTTGAGTCTCACAAGGTAAATGGATCTTTTGAGCTGGCTGCTCCGCGATCGATGTTCCGTAAGCCGAAATCCCCTCACCGCAGCGATGTAAATTTTGCCATTGAACGGCCCTCAAATGGGTCACAAAAAGGGAAACAAAATTCGCCCACGACATTCATGAAATTGAGGTACATGTTTTTTCAAATAAATGGTTGATTTGGTTGGATTTCGGGGTGATCGCACTGCGCGTAACTTTCTCGACTTTGTTTGAGGCGAAATACGCTGGGTGTCCGTGTGGTTGCTGATATTGTCAAACATATTTGTATATGTTATAATAGGCTAGATAGGTGCATGCTCTTAGAGGGTACAAACATTTGAACAAAACCAACCTGTATGCCTCATTCTCCTTATCTTTTCTGCTATGAGATGGTATCACGCGCTAGGTTGGGTCCTCCCCGCCCACCCACGCTTCCGCTCTCGTCCTAGCCCTAGCCGCCCATTCCTAGCCGCCCCTTAGCGCCCCATCGGCCCCGTGCGCCCCACCGGCCCCGTTAACCACGTAGGCCCGTTAGCGCACCGTCGGCCCCGTGCGCCCTCACGGCTCTGTTAGCGCCCCGTTGTGCCTTATCGCCCCGCTGGCCCATTAGCGCCCCGCTGGCCCGTTCGCACCCCCACGGCCCCGTTAGTGCCCCGTCGGCCCATTAGCGCCCAGGTTGGCGGTACACCACCAGAGAGTCCCCAACCACAAAGAGACTCGAAACAAGGGGCTATACCAACTGAATTGTAACACTATACGAAGTTGCATTACTATTTTCACTATTTTGATATTTTTCCATGTCCCTTGGGCTTGAAATCTTGAGCTCTTGGCCTTGGTTCTTTAAGAGAATATCTTCTTGAGTTGTTGAGAGCTTTCTGCATGTGCGATGCGATGGACGATTCACACTCAGATAAGTAGGAAAACACATGCAACGCGCAAACAACGACTTGACATTTCAGTAGTGAAAACTCGCTGATGTCTTGACCGACACAAAGCACATTGTGATACACTATTCAAGCACATGAATAAGCACTAGATAGCAATGCCATAGACTCACAAGTCATTCCATGCCATGCATGCACACACACGAACAAGGATGACAAGCCGAGTGCAAGCCATAGGGTTGCACCAACAAACTCCCCTTAGAGTCTGCTCCGCTTAGTTCAAAGCCATTCAGCAAGCTTACAACACTTCGAATGCTGCTGCTCAACCATCCTCGTAGGCATCATATCAGCTGGGTGTGCCGTTGTCTTCACGCAGTGCAACTCCATTTTACCCGCGGTTACCATGCTCCTCATCCGATGCTACTTCACCTTCATGTGCTTGGTAAAGCCATGAAGATCGGGGTTCTTGGCCAATGCAAGCACCCTGGCTATCACAATAGAGTGGGGTAGGTCCTTGCTGCTCCTCCCCCAATTCAGCTATCAAACGCCGCTGCCACACAACCTCCCTTATGGCACGATAGAGTGCCACGTACTCGGATTCCACCGAGCTCAATGCTTGGTCCACTTGTTTCTTGCTCTCTCAAGCTGTGGGCCTCCACAAACACAGCAGATTAAGCCTCCTACACTTTTCATATCCTCTGGTTCTGGTGTCCAAGATGGATCAGAGAAGGCGGTGAGAAAGAGCTGATGGAAATCGAGCGATTCTGGAGAAAATAATTAGAGATGAAGTCTGACGCATTCAACGGAACATTGCGTGCAGCTCAGGTAACTTCTAGAAATGAGCTCATACGCATTGAAAAGATCTTAATCTCTACTTTCTACAATGGTAAAGCACGCTCAAAACCAAGATCGGAGCCGCCGATTCTAACGAAATAAGTTTGAGGGTATATTCTGGCTATTTAGCTCGGCAGCCATGAACTTCCTAGCAAAACGAAAGAGAAGCTAGTTAGATCTGGAAAAGTTCGAGTATGAGATTGTCAAACACCACCAACCCCACGCCTTGGATCAAAACCCAAGACTCCCAAGTGCCACAAATGCAACATCAAAGATGTTGTAGTGGATTTGGGGTTGTACGGGTTGGAAAGGCAGCGAGATCAAAGGCGGTGGTGTGTTTGCAGCCAAACCAGGGACGTGAAGGACCCCCTTCACACCCAATAGCTCCCCCTCCTTTCCCTTAATGGTGATCATGTCGATGCCAACTGCTTGCTGCAAACCTACGCTCCCAACAATCACATTCCTAGAGTTTGGTGGGAGAGGATGGTAGGAGGTGAAGAGATCACGGAGGGGAAGCATCCCAGAAGTTGCTCTAGATTCTAGAACCAGGAAGTTTGGATCAGCCAATGCACAACAAGCAAGAGCTGCATCCTGCCATAGCATGAGAAATGAGGAACCATCATCTGGAGGCCTCTTGGCCCTTCCCCTTCTCGTCCTTAGCAGCTGCAGCAGTTGCTTCCTTGCTGCCATTCTTCACCCAATTAGGCTTGGTGACTAGTGGAGCCTCATCAGAGTAGCCGTGACATTTCCATCCCTCAGGCCTACTCCAGCAACTCTTCCAAGAGTGTTTTTTGTTGCATCCGGGCACAAGGCATTTGTCCAACAATTTTTTCTTTCCCCCAACTCCTTGCTGTTGATAGCCTTTCCGGAAGGATGCTTTATCTGCTGCACCAATGCCTCCTTCTAGGGCCCTTCCAACATCAACTTTGCGAGCCTCATCAGAAATTAGAACCTCCCAAATCCACGCCTTGGTTCATTTCTGCTGCTCGAGGAGAAGGTGCTGTAGTAATGCCTCATTGGTTGTTTGATCCAACCCTTGGAGCACAGTATAGATGATTTCCTTCTCATCTACCCTGTAATCCAACTCCTCCAGTGCCCTCACATTCTCATCCACCCTCTGGAGATCCATGGTCTCCCCCTGACCATAGTTTCGCTCCATGGTGTAAAACTGCTTCCGCCAAGTAAGCACACTTAGAAGGCCTTTCTGCAAGTGCCTATCTTGTACTCTTTACCAAGATTCAGCCGCTGCGCCTTCCTTCCCCTTCAGGTCAATCAGCATCCTAAGAGAAGGTCAAGCTGCCCCTCCTAAGCCCAACACAGGTACTGAAAGGAGGTTTGCAGCCACGCCAAGTGTATCGAGTTGTTGCATGGACGAAGGTTATGACGAAGTTCAGGTCTGGTCTACCGACATACCATAGTTTGTAAAGAGAATGTATTCTCTGACTGTCTCTCATACCATTTGACAAAAGGATTGGCAAGTGTCGTCGTGGCTTGCCGGCGTACAAGCGACCATGCCAGATTAGTCCTCAGTCTAGCAAATCGAAAACAAAACAAATGTAGGTACACGACAATGACAATGATATGCAGAAAGACAACCACTCGGTCACACGATCTGCAAGTAGGGTCTGGAAACCTATGTTGCGAGACATAGGAAAACCCGAACAGAAAATAATAGAACACTTGCTGAACCCATAAAAGACTTGTCTCCGTAGGAAACTAGCTGGCGTACCTGAAACTAGGTGCGGTGACTGAAACAGCAACGTGAGGAGCGATGGGAAGGGAGAAGCGAGAAATAGAGAGAACAAAGGCCTAGGGGGAGTTATGATTTGTTGCAAAGACACAATACTCAACTCTACGTATTAACTTTAGAACAAAGCTGTTATAGCGAGTAGTGGATCTGTCTCTTTTGGAGATCCGTGCTCGATACGCGACGAGCATTGTTTCGCAGGGCATTGATTTTCGAGCTAGCTCTGTCTAACTTAAGAATATCAGCTGCACTCTTACAACAAAAGATGTACAGTGCTGAGAAAAAAGGGGCGTATACAAACAAAATAACACATAACTGTACAACTGTACACAACTGTACTCGTACGGTAATTGTGTAAGAATAACGAGATGAATTTGTGACTAGGAAGAGGGGAGGGGAGATACAAGTACAAATAGTTGTACCGCAGCTGGATATGCTTTGCCATGCCCTCTAGTCGAGCCTCCCGACACAGGAGGATCATGCCCCTGTTGTCAGCGAACAGGACCGGGGCAGACCTAGGCGGCTCATCTAAGTCAGTGAGCAAGAACGACAGCCAGCGAAGCTCCTGAGCGGCCGTGGCCCAAGCGTAGATCTCGGCCTCACAACTAGACTGGGCTACAGACGATGACCTAGTGGACTTCCACGAGACTGCACCAGCACTATGACTAAAACAGTGGCCCTGAGACGGCCTGAGCATCTCCAAGTCTTCAGCCCACGACGCATCTGTGTGTCCAGTGAGCACCACTGGCTTCCGTCCTCCTAGCACAAGCCCCAGTCCTGATGTACTCGCCAGATACCGCAGTACCCTCTTGGCAGCTGACCATTGTACTGGTCGGTGATTGCCTATCACAAAAAAGTGAGCCAGGAGACTGAGAGGGTACGCTACATCTGGTTGAGTGCAGGTCATCAGGTACATCAGGCACCCCACCAGCTCTGCGTATGGACCACTAGCCTCAACCAGCTCAGCCAGAACAGGAGCAGAGAGCTTGTGATCCACACGCAGAGAACTGGAGAACTGGGTGGTGCTAAGGAGAACTAGAGACTGAACCTCTGAAGGATCTACTGCACCATATGGGCCTGGGAGAGTGTAATTGTGCGAGTGGCACGGCCACAAGAGATCTCCAAGCCCAGATAGCGCCTCAGCTCCCCCAAGTCTGTACAGGTGTGCCTCCTAAGCAACTCGACCTTCACTGAGGCCAGTGCGACTCTGTTAGGAGTAGCAAGGATAACATGTGCCTAAGAAACTATCGAACTAGAAACAGTGGCCAAAGGTCGATGGGCTAGGAACTAGAAATGCACTTTTGAATTTTGCTCTCTCTGCTTGGAACTATTTGTCCGGATGTACCCTTTGTTTATCTTCTGGGATATCAGTTAGATCCAATGTACTATTCTGGATTTTTGTGTTGCTAACACATCCACTATTAGCCACTCCCAAATCGTACCACCATTAACCATTAAGGCTTAATGTAAAGTGGTCTTAAAGCCTAAAAATCCAAATTGATGCAAAACATACGGACAATTGTTTCCGTCACTGTAGGCAGGGCAGGGAGCGACGCGGGGAGACCAGTAACTAGACCGTGCTGTGACATGTGCCTAAGATAGGGGAGTGTAGGGTGGCCTAAGCGGTGGTGCCACAGAAGGGTCGAGTGGGCTAGTGAGAGACAGAACAGGATGCGGGGACCTCGGTAGACGCAACAGCCAGCAGGGACTCAGTGTGCAGTGTAACGAGACCTGACCCTGGGTCACGCGCAAAAGTGGCTAGGTGGCGACTGGTTGCTGTGTCTGTGCAAGCGGCGTGTCTCTCGCGGCTAGGGAACGTAGTGGTGACGCCTCGGTCCTGGAGGTGATCGACACCCACTAGGTTCCTGGCAAACGAGGGGATATGCAGAGCAATGAGGGAGCCGGAGGGGATAGTTGGACAACGGAGAGTGGTGGTGCTAAGTGCGACAACTGTGGTGGAGGAGTCTGCTAGACGCGCAGGGAGCGGGGTGAGAGCAGTACTGTCTCTAAAGAAGCAATGAGACGTGCCACAGTCTAGGATAAAGGAGAGGGCCGACGTGGCGGGGCCCAGCGAAGAATCTGTAACAGATCCTACGTGTGACGCAGGAGGGGATCCTACACTTCACACAGCATGGGCTCCTAGGCTACAAACAACAGGATAATAAGAACCAGCAACACTAGAAGCATCACAATACTGAGAATACAAGTCCGGATCCATATGAATCATATCTACATCAAAGATAGGAACCCCACGACAAAGCAAGGCAGGCCGGAGGGGTACCTGAACCCGCGGGCCGAAATGACGGCGGTAGAGGTCGTCCACATGGCGAAAGCAGCGAGCGGCGGTGTGCCCCGCGCGCCCGCAGGTCAACGAGCCTCCAGAACCACCAGCATTCTGGCTCACAGAAGAGCCACGCGACCCCCAAGGCACCGACTGTGCAGGGGCCCAACCCCCTCCGCCTCCACCACAACCACCCCCAGGGCCCGCCAGCCCCCACGGCAGCAGCAGCTGCTGCTGCTGCACAGTCCAAGACTCCGACTGACTACACTCTCCGTCCGCATTTGCACCCCCTCCACCCGCTGCTGCCAACCCTCCACGACGGGTGGGAGGGGTGCGGTCGGCGGGGCAGGGACGAGGAAGAGAGGAGGAGGCACTGGAGTGCTGCGTAGTAGGGGAGTGTAACGTCGAAGGTAACGTCATGAGAGTTGTAGAAGCGGTGGTGTGACGGGTGGTAGAACATCAAGTCAGTGGTGTCAAGCAGATTCCCCAGGAAGACATAAGGAAGGGTGCGGGCTGAGACCTTGTCCGCGTGAGACGTGGAACATAGAGGCATCACAAGGAGACCCGGTCCAAAGAAGGGTCGGTGAAACCTACGGCCGCTGAGAGCGGGGCCCAGGTTAAGCTGGTGCGCTGTGTAGCGCACAGCGAACGGCCACAGAAAATGGGGTGCATCGGCATGGACCACGAAGGTGCGAGCTACCTCCATGACTAGACCGATGCATCGCTCAGTGACCTCATTATGCTATGGGGAGTCCGGCAGTGTGTACGTCTGGCGGATGCCCTCCACATAACAGAACTGTCCAAGAGTGCCAGAGGTGAACTCCAAGAGTGCCTCGGATTGTACGGGACCTACAGGCAGGCGGTGGTGGGTGCGAACAGCAAGAAACCACTCGAGGAGAACGGTAGGCACGTCGGTCTTCCGCTCCAAAGGAAATACTGTGGTGAAGCGCGAGAAGTCGTCCACGACGACTAGGAAGTAGCGCTTCCGACTAAGACCATGGACCAGGGCAGGGCCCCATACGTCCATGTGCAGTGTCTGTAGCAGCGCTGTGGTAGGAGGAAATGCGGAGGAGTGAGGGGTGGCGCGCTGGCGGCCCTCGATGCAGGAGGTGCACAGTGGCGCAACAGACATAGGTAGGGCAGGGAGTGACGCAGGGAGACCCATGATTAGACCGTGCTGGGACATGTGCCTAAGACATGGGAGTGCAGGTGTGACCTAAGGGATGGTGCCACAAAAGGGTCGGGGGGCAAGTGAGCGTCAGGAGCAGGACGCTGCGACCTCGGCACACGCAGCAGCAGGCGAGGACTCAATGTGCAGTATAAAGAGACCAGACCCTGGGTCACGCTTAAAAGTGACGAAGTGGTGACCGGTGGCTGTGTCTGTGCAAGCGGCGTGTCTCTCGCGGCCAGGGAACGTAGTGGTGATACCTCGGTCTTGAAGGTGAGTGACACCCACTAGGTTTCTGGCAAACAAGGGGATGTGTAGACTGGTGAGGGAACTGGAGGGGACAGCTGGACAGGGAGAGTGGTGGTGCTACGTGCAACAGCTGTGGCGGAAGAGTCTGCTAGTGCGACGGACAGGCACAAGATGTGTGGTGAGGGCAATACTATCACGAAAGAAGAAACGAGATGCTCCAGAGACTAGGATAAAGGAGAGGGCTGACGTGGGGGGGCCCAGTGAAGATTCTCTAGCAGGTCCTACGCCTGACGCAGCCGGGATCCTAGACTGCATACGACAGTAGCTGCTGGGCTACAGACAGCACGATAGTAAGAACTAGCTACACTAGAAGCATTTGAATACAGAGAATACAAGGCAGGATCGATCTGAATCATATTCATATCAAAGATAGGAACCCCACGACGAAGCAAGACATGCCAGGGGGGTACCTGTACCAGCGGGCTAAAATGACAACGGTAGAGGACGTCTAGGCGACAGAGGCAGCGAGCGGTGGTTTGCCCCGCGGGCTCGCACATCCGGCCCACTTGCGGGCCGGTCAACAGCTGGTACGTGCAGGTCACCGTTCCACAAGAACAACCAGCACCCTGGCTTACAAAAGAGCCATGCGACCCCCAGGGCACAGACTGCCCTGGGCCCCAACCCTACGGCCTCCACCACGACGACCACCCCCAGTGCCTGCCGGCCCCCACGGCAATTGCGGCTGCTGCTGCTGCAGCGACTGCTGCTGGTGCTGCTACTGCTACTATTGCTGTTGCGGCTGCTGCTTCTGCGTAGTCCACGATTCGGACTGACCACCCTCTCCATTTGCATCCACACCCCCTCCACTTGCTGCTGCCGACCCTCCACGTCCCTTGCTACCAGAGGAGCAGCCGAGGGCAGAGGCAGCCATTGCAGTCTCTGCTACAGAGGCGGAGGCAGGACGGACAGTCATCTGGGAGGAAGCACTGCCCTAAAAGGTAGGTACAGCCGGCGCGCCAATGGAGCCAACGATGGCGAAGAGGCGGTCCTCTATCTCAGTCAGAAAGGTTGAGAAGAGATGAAGGGTGAGCTCAGAGGGGTGATGAGTGAGGAGCCTCGTCGCGGGCAGGGCCAAGGCGGTCAAGGAGGCCGGTGAGAAGGAAGTAGATAATGGCGAAGAGGGGGGGTGGAGCGAGCGGTAAGTGGCCCTCAATGTTAGAAATAGATTGCAAATCCCACTTTTGTATTTGTACTTTTATATCCTAGTTTAGGTTAGGAATGGATTGGGGTGTACTCACAAAATCCCAACCTCACCCAATTATGATCCCCCCAGTCTCGAATTACCCAATTGGAGATTCCGGAGATCCCATTATGGATTCCCACCGATTCCCCCTTCATCCATTCTCTCTCACCTTGCCATGTACTTATAGAGCCTTGGGCTCCTTACCTAATCAACCCTTTCAGCTCTATTTCTTACATGGTATCGGAGCAACCTATCCGCACACGTGGATCAAGGTCCTAATCTTAATCTGCCCGCGCTACGCGCACCTCATCGTCGCGACATTCATCTCGAGTCGTCAGATTTTTCAACGTGCTCCACAATTCAGTCGCGCCTCTCATTGTCGACCGCCTTCGCGCTCGACCTCATTTAATTTCTCATCTTGAAAGCTTTCACGCCTCTCATCGTCAATTTCCTCGGTTCTCCTTGGTCGAATCTCAATTTCGACCATCTCTTAAAACTCGTTTTCGAGTTTCCTCTCGGACCCCGCCAGAAAAGTCGAACTCCCCTCGTGGAATCGCCTCCACAAACGTCACGCGTCAAGCAAGAGCAAGTACACAGGTGGAAGCGGAGCGGAGCTGGTTGCGGAGCTGTGTAGCTGCGGGACAGGGCCTAGGGGTGCGTGAGGGGGGTGTGTGGGCCCGGGGTTAGACATAGTCTCAGATTAAGTTTCAAGTCGGCGTTGTAACAAATTTTCGCCGACGCCATTTCCTTCTTAGCGGCATTTTAACAAAGCCGCCATAGTGATTTTCAGCAATTTTTGTCGACCGATTTCCAGAAGTGCCGTGCTGCACACTGAAGTTCCTATTGGAGACTTAAGAGCATCGCTTCGCGAAAATCAAGCGGCAATGGCTTACTCGACCACTTCACTCGCCAACCCGATCCCGCTCCTTCGTCTCGAGCCGGACGGTACATGCCCCAACTACAAGGCTTGGCACTATGGTGTCGACAAGCACCTCCTCAGCCGCTAGTGGAAGGGGCTCGAGCTCACCGACATCCTTCTCAACATCGGTGACGGCAAAGAACCTCCTAAACTCGAGAGGTCTGCCGATCCGGCCAATGTTGCCGCGGCAGCAATTTTTGCTGCTGCACTGCTCAAGTATAAAAATTGGGAGAAGGTTGATGGTGTAGTCATTAGTGTCTTCATGGGCACCACTCATCCCGAACTCGTAGAAACCTACCACAACTACCCTTCTGCCAACACCATTTGGCTCTACGTCGAAGATCGCTTCCTAAACAAGACTGCAGTGGGAGTTGCTATAATCATCTCCAGCATGGTCCAAGTGCGGCTCAAGGACTCGCCAGGCATGGCGGACAATGTCACCAAGGTGCAGTCCATTCATGGTGAACTCAAGCAGTTGGGGATAGTCTTCCCCGAGCAAGCCCCTGCAACCGCTCTCCTAGTCGGCCTCACAACGGCATACGAATTCACACGCAAGATGCTTTTGGGCCTTGCTCCTGCAGACCTCACAATTGCCAAGGTCTCATCTACGCTCCTTTCTGCCAAAAATGACAACAGCGCTCAAGCCAAGGCCAATGCAATCCACGCTCCCGTGCCTCAGGCCTATGCCGCTTCGGCACCATTCCAGCGCAACTGCTTCCCTCCGTGTCCCTACGTCATCAAGCGCGGCCCTCATGCCGGCCAGGTGTGTGGCGACACGAACCACGCCCTCGCCTCCTACTTCAAGAAGAAGGATGACGAGTAGTATGTCGTCAATGGGACCCCCTCGAAGCCACAAGTTGCCAGCACCACTCCGTGTTCCTGTCGAAGCTTTGCCAACCCAACTATCCTCTACCACCATCGCTTCCAAGAATTTTCTTCTTGGCCTCCTGTCGACACTTCCTCCACCAACAGACTCACCTGCACCCACCTGCCTGGACTGCACCAAGAGCAAGCTTAGGCAGTAGCCACACCCTTCCTCCCCATCCGTCACAGCTGCTCCGCTGGACCTAGTGCACATGGATGTCTGGGGCCCAGCTCCAGTCGCATCCCAAAGCGGTCATCAATGCTTTCTTACACTAGTTCATGACCACTCGCGGTATGTTTCCGTACACCTCCTGCATACCAAGGTGGAGGCACCTGACCACATCATGGCATAGGTGCGCTAGGCTCAAGTCACGTTCGGAACTCCTCTGAAGTGCCTCCATTCTGATGGCGGAGGAGAATTTCGCAATGTCAAACTCGATAACTTCTTCGCGGCCCAAAGGATTCGGCAAACCTTCACACTCCTTGAAAGCCCGCACTAGAACGACATTGTAGAGAGCCGCAACCACACCTTGGTTCAGATCGCTCGCTGCCTCCTCTGTCACGCCAACGCTCCACGGTCACTCTTGGGATATGCCCTCTTCCATGCGGCATTCCTCAACAATTTTTATCCGCATCTCCACCGGCTCGACACCACACCTACCACTCTCTGGCTTGGGGCCACGCCTTCCGCCTGCTCTCTACGTGTTTGGGGGTGTACCGCGTATGTGTTGCTCAACCCCCATATGCGCAGGAAGCAAGGTGGCAAGCTTGGTTGATGAGACACGCCCCTTCCACTTTGCGACCACGGACGAGCCTCCTCCACCTCCTCTGACGCTTGTATGGGCAGACTTTGATGCCCCACCTCCGGCCGCTGCCCCTTCTCCAGGGCCTTCTCCGTCCGGCGTGTCTCACCCGGCCTCCCCGGTATCCTCCGCATCGGCACCTCCTCCTGCTCCGCCTTCCCCACGCATCAAGCCTACTGGAGGTGCCTTGTCCCTCTGGTCCCACCGCAGCCGCCTTCGTGTCCGGTCTCTAATCGCACTCGTTCCAAGGGACCGGCTCCGCCTCTCGCCTGGAGACCAGCCGCCTTCTCCATCCGGTGTTCGGTCACCCCGCGTCCTCCTGCCGGGGGTGATGTCCCCTCCATCCGTATTCCCCCCCGTACACTTCTGGAGGACAGGCATGAGGAGCTGTTTGACCTTCATGCGGTTTACCAATTTCTCTCTCACATCTTCCCGGACATTACTGACTGCCCTTCCCTCAACTTCACCGAGAACTCGACCATTCCGACTCCTCGCACAAAAGAGGAAGCTCTTTCGGGGCCTTATAGTAAGGAGTGGAAGGCAGCAATGGATGTGGAGAACGAGGCGTTCATTCGCAACAACAGCTTTGACGATGTCGTTCCCTTTTCCGGTGTTATCATCGTCGGCGGAAAATGGATCTTTCGAGTCAAACAACTCACAGGCAAAGCTCCACTGTTCAAGGCACGATGCATGGTGAAGGGTTTCACCCATAAGGAGTATCTCGACTTCTTCGAAACCTTCTCGCCCATGGCCAAGCTCCCGACTGTGCGCGCTCTTCTTGATATAGCCGCTCGCAGCAACTTCGAGATCAAGTCCATGGACGCCTCCTCCGCCTTTCTCCAAGGCCAGCTCAAGGAGGATGTTCACATGGAACGCCCACTGGGGTTTCCTGGCACTTACCCTGCCAGCACAGTGTGGAAGCTGAAGCACCTCGTGTATGGCCTCAAGCAGGCTCCTCGTGAGTGGAACAACAAGGTGAAGGAAGTCCTCCTCGCACTTGACTTCCATCCCTCCGCCTCAGGTTCCAGTCATTTCATTCGTCACTCCTCCGAGCCCTTCTACATCCTCGTCTACGTCGATGACTTCATTCCAGTTGCCAGAGATCCAGCCGACATGGCAGCTGTCCAGTCTGCTCTCAGCTCCGCCCTTCTCATGAAGGATCTTGGTGACCTCAAGAACTACCTGGGGATGGAGATCACTCGTGACCACCAGGCTTGCACGATCACCCTCTCCCAGGAGTCCTACATTGACAACCTTCTCAAGCGGTTTGACATGGACTCCAGTAACTCTGTCTCCACTCCACTCCCACTAGAGCATCAGCTTACAGGCACTCCGATTCCTTCTCCTGACACCAACAAGGACCCGTACCCTGAGCTAATCGGTTCACTCATGTATGTTATGATGTGCACTCGACCATACTTGGCTTACCCGGTTAGTGTCCTCTCTCGGTATGTCTCCCCCGGACGCTACACTGCTTCGCATTGGTCTGCAACCAAGAGGGTCCTCCGCTATCTACAAGCCACCAAGTCTCACATCCTCACTCTTGGTGGTACCTCTCCAGTCAAGCTCGAGGGATACACAGACTCCTGATGGGCCAATGACCTGACTGACAAATGCTCCTCCCACATCACGCACAACCTCCTGCACGGTGACAACAAAACTGCCCTGTCCCACGTCACTCACATCGAAGAACTCATCAACAAGCACTTCGAGGTGCTTTGGGTGGCAGACGAGGCGGGCTTCGAGGCGGCGGACCATTTCTAGTTGTACCAGTCGAAGAGCGTGCTCACCTCCCGCTCCTACAAGCTTGCCATTGCAGACGTGGCGGCCCTCAAGCGCGCACGCACCGGCTACACGCGCGGTCCCCACATTGGTTGCCGGGAGGGTGACTTGGAGGGCAAAAGTGTTGGCACTGCTGGCTGCCAAGAACCCTGTTTCAAGGGGGTTTGTTTTCGCTGTGGCCAGCCCGGTCACATGGCGAACGCCTGCCCCATGGGGGGGCGTGGCGCGCAAGGTCCCTCACCTGTGGTTGTTAGGGGACTTAGGGGTGGTGCCCCGCGCTCATATGCCTGGAGCATATGTAATGTGCACCAATGGTGTGGGGCTGGTTGTGAGCCTTGGGAATAGGCATGGGGACCAGAGGGTCCTACAAGCTTCAGCCCTAGGGGCAGAAATGGCTACAAGGCCTAAGTGTTTGATGCAACATTTGTGTGTAGAGCACTTTCGCTCATGGTTTAAGTGCCAAACACATTTGTGTGTGATGTTGTAGACCATATAGGGTTGTGCCTTAGAGAGTACAGCCCCCTAGGTTGTAATGCCTTGTACTCTCACATTCTAGTCATTCTTTCAGTTTGATATGGTATCATGAGTAGGTTAGGTCCCCTTCGCCCACCAGCGCTTCCACCGTAGGTCCTAGCCGTCTCGCCTACCCCGTCCCCTAGTAGCCCCTCGGCCCCGTCGACCAGCGGCCCCGCGGCCTTGTCCCCTAGTGGCCCCTTGGCCCCGTCAACCAGCGGCCCCGCGGCCCCGTCCCCTAGCGGCCCCTTGGCCCCGTCAACAAGCGGCCCCGTGGCCCTGTCCCCTAGCGGCCCCGTCCCCTAGCGGCCCCTCGACCGCGTCGACCAGCGGCCGCGCGGCCCTGTCCCCTAGCGGCCCCGCGGCCCCGTCACCTAGTGGCCCCTTGGCCCTGTCGACCCGCTGCCTTGTCCCCGTAGCCGGCCCCATCTTGCCGCCGGCCCGTCCCCTAGTCGGCCCCGTCCTGAAGCCGGCCCCGTCCCGTCGCCGGCCCCATCCCGAAGCCGACCCCATCGCGTAGCCGACCACGCCGAGCCGACTCCGCCACGTAGCTGGCCCCGTCACCTAGCCGACCCCGTTATTGCCTCGGCTCGTCGCCGAGCCGGCCTCGCCTTCCAGCCGGCCCACGCTGACCCCGCACCGCACTGCACCGCCCTGCAACGCCCTGCACCGCACTGCACTGCACTGCACCGAACTGCACCGCCTTGCACCGCATTGTACCGCACTGTACCGCATTGTACTGCACTGCACCGCACTGCAATATACTGCCCCGCATTTCTGCCGCCGCACCGACCCTGATGGCGGACTCGGTGCTGCGCTTCAACGCGGAGGGCCTGCCGGTCGAGTTCGACACGTGGCTCGTCGACCTCCGCCGTCACCTCACTGGTCAGCTGCAGGACGGCCACTCCTTGGCCGTCCACCTCAACGGTACAATCCCCTGCCCTGACCCTCCTGCTGCCCTACCGCCTGACCCCTCGTCTGCTGACCATGAGTCCGCTGCCGCTGCCGGCCTTGCCCGCTCAGACTGGCTGTCGCGTCACGCAGTCGCACTGCTCGTGATCAGTCATGCCCTCCCCTTGTCTGAGCGCCCACGTTTTCGGTCAGTCAGGACTGCGCAGGAGTTCCTTGAGGCTGTTGTCGCGCGCTACTCCACCCCACCCGCTGCCTCAGTCGGTCGTCTGATCCTTCCTATGCTCTTTCCCGATCTCGCGTCTTTCCGCACAGTTGCTGACCTGGCCGCCCACCTGCGCACGCTAGACGCCACATAACGCGCTGCCAGCACTGAGTCCCAGCTTCGTGTCTTTCAGCCACCCATCTGCTCTACCCTCTACCTGCTTGCCACCCGCCTACCTGACAGCCTTGCTACCGCCCACGATCACATCCTTAGTCGCCACCCCGCTGACCTCACCCTCACTGACTTTGTCGACACCCTGTCTGCCATAGAGACCCGCCAGCGCTCTATCGCCCAGTCTAGCGGTACTGTGCCGGTCACTATCTTTCAGGGTTGTGCCCCCTCTCAGTGAACCTTCTCTAACGGTTCTGCTGCTGTCGCTGAGACAGCGCCTGCTGTGGCGACAGCCGCCGTAGCGCACTTCCGTCCGGGGAAGGGTCGCCGCCCCAAGGATAGGCGCGGCGGCGGTAGTGGAGGAGGTGGTGGAGCCAGGCCGCCTGCTGGTAGTACGGACAAGGGGACTGGGGTTGGTGCCTCTGAGCAGCAGGACCAGCAGCTGCAGCTGGTGCCGCAGCAGCAGCAGCGGCGGGCTGGTGGTCTCCCACCCGGGTGGCCTGGCGCTGGTGGTGGTCGTGGACGTGGTGGTCGTGCGTGCAGTGTGCCGTCGGGTGGTAGTTCGGGTGACAATCGCTGTCACTACCAGCTCCAGACCGGTCCTCGCCGCGGCTCCATGTGCGGTAAGATCGGTCACACCCCCGCCCGCTGTTTTTGTCGCCTGGATGACCTGTTTCGTCTTTGCTTCAGCCCGTCGCCCGACATCCCCGACTGGCACAGCTTGCTTCGCCGTAGTGTTCAGATCTGTGATATGGACATGGATGAGATTAGCTCTACTTTGTATGTGCTGTATGCTGATGACTCTAGTGTGATTGGTTCCTACTACCCCTTGTTGCCTAGTGTAGGTGTGCCTAGTCCGGCCTCCCCTGC
Source organism: Closterium sp. NIES-67 (assembly GCA_027943415.1). NCBI lineage: Eukaryota > Viridiplantae > Streptophyta > Zygnematophyceae > Desmidiales > Closteriaceae > Closterium > Closterium sp. NIES-67. The sequence continues at coordinate 44,855 of BQMB01000327.1, read as the reverse complement.
TGCGTCGAGCGTAGAATCCCCTGCCTTGTTTAGTCTTGGCTCCTCCCTCACCACTCCGACCCCGGCTGCCACTGCTGTGCTCTCCTTTATCCTGGACTCAGACGCTTCCCGGTATTTCTTTTGCGACTCCACTACGCTGACGCCGCTTGCCGCTCCCACCGCAATTTCCCTTGCCGACCCCTCCTCAAGTCCAGTAGTCGCCCGTAGCTCCACCACCCTTCCTTGTCCGGCGGTTCCTTCGGGCTCTCTTACAGGCCTGCACATCCCCTCGTTTTCCAGGAACCTAGTTGGTGTCGGCTGCCTCCAGGACCTTGGCGTCACCACTACGTTTCCTGGTCACGAGCGGTACGCTGTCTGTACCGAGGCCGCCACTGGTGCTCCCCTCACCACGTATTCGCGGGACCCAGCATCTAGCATGTTCACGCTGAACACCGCGCCCCCCTCGGTGGGGACGTCTCCCCTGGTGGCTGCGTCTACCCAGGTTGCTGCGGCCTGCTCGTGTCGGTCGCTTACTCGCCCGACACTTCTGTGGCACCACCGACTAGGTCACCCCGCGCTCCCGCGTCTGCGTCACATGTCTCATCACGGTCTTGTCCTAGGTCTCCCAGAGTCATTCACTGAGTTGCCCTCCTCCCCAGCGCCGCCGTGCACGCCCTGCGTCGAGGGCCGGCTCCACCGTGCCCCTCACTCCTCCTCGTTCCCCCCCACCACCGCACCGCTACTGACCCTGCACATGGACGTCTGGGGCCCTGCCCCCGTCCATGGGCCGCGTCGACAGCGCTACTTCCTCGTGCTTGTCGACGACTACACGCGCTACACCACGTTTTTTCCCCTGGAGCGGAAGGCCGACGTGCTTGACGCTCTTATTCCGTGGCTGGTTTCTGCACGTGTGCACCACGGTCTCCCTGTCTTGCGTCTTCACTCCGACCGTGGTGACGAGTTTGCCTCTGGCGTCCCTGGTCGTTTCAGTCGTGCGAAGGGCATCAGCCAAACGTTCACCCTGCCAGACTCCCCGCATCAGAATGGGGTCGCTGAGCGACGCATCGGTTTGGTCATGGAGGTGGCTCGTACCTCCATGATCCATGCCGGTGCACCCCATTTTTTGTGGCCGTTCGCCGTTCGCTACACCGCTCACCAGCTTAACCTGTGGCCGCACCCCCAGTAGCCGCAGATTCCGCCGACCCTTCTTTGGACCAGGTCCCCTGGTGACGCGTCTGCGTTCCACATCTGGGGCTGCCTTGCTCACGTTCGTGCCTCTGGCACAGACAAGCTCACTGTCCCCTGTGTCTTCCTCGGTTTCCCGCCCGACTCGTCTGACTGGTACTTCTACCACCCGCCGTCTCATCGTCTCTTTCACTCTCACGACGTCACCTTTGACATGTCCGTCTCCTTCTACCACCGCTTTCCCCACCGTGGTCCCCCGATTACTTCCCCCCTGTTCCTAGTTCACCCTCCCCCAATCGCCCCTGCTCCTCCCCCTTCCCGCCCTGCCCCGTCTGGTGTGTCTCACGTCACCCCCCTCCCGTCGGTTGTCCCGATTGAGGAGTCTGCTGACTCTAGTGGCCGTGCGGTGCAGTCCTCACTGCCCGCCCCTCCCCCGGTGTCTCCTCCTCCGTCTTCGCGTCAGCCGTCGTCGTAGCCACCGCCGCTGCCGCAGCCGTCGTCGCAGCCGCAGTCACCGCAGTCGTTGTCACAGCAGTTCGTCAACCCAGGGGGTGCGGGCGTTGAGGAGGGTGCTCGTCCTGGGGTTCCTATCGTGGCTTGTCCCGGCGGGCCTGGGGGTGGTATGGGTGATGGAGAGGTTCCTGGTTCCGGGGTTGCTGGACTGGAGTGTTCCAGAGTTGGCCATGGAGCAGCTGGCAGTCCCGGTGATGTCGTCGTGCCGCCACCGCAGCAGTCGCCGCCGGTGTCAGCCCTTCGCCTGCTCGGCCTTCCGTCCCCTGACCGCGCGTCTGTGCCTCCTCCACCGTCTGCTCCCCTTCCTGTTTATGGCCCCGTGTTCCCTCCTCCGGACTCGTCTCCGGCTCATCTTCCCCCGCGTTCTCCTCCTGTGTCCCCTCCTGTCTCCTGACCCGACACCTACGTCTCAAGTCTGGTCCCACTGTCCCTCTCGTGCTCCTCCTGCCTCTCCAGTTCTGCGCTCTCACCCTATATTGCTCCGTTCCCACGCATCTCGTCCTCCCCTTCTGCCGTCGCCTCCTCCGTCCTCCCTTGTTGTCGCGCCTCCCCCTGTGTCTGACTACCTTCGTGCAGCTCGTCCTCGTGTTCCTCGGGTCCTTGCCTCTCTCGTTACCAACCCGTCTATTCCTGTTTCGCGTCTTGACGCTCTTGTCCCTGCGGTCGCTGACTTCGCCTCTACCCGACGCCTTGACTATGCCACTGCTCTGGTCCCTGACCCTGCTCATCCTCCGTCCGTGGAGGGTGCTCCTACCCTCGGCAGTGACGTTGTGGAGGACCGGCAGTACGAGCTTGCTTTCCTATCCGAGGCTGCTCCCCATCTCTGTTCCATGCTTCTAGTCCCTGAGGGTGAGCCAGACGCTTTCGACATCCCGACCCCTCGCACGTACGCTGAGGCGACCTCGGGACCCTGGGCCTCTCAGTGGATAGCTGCCATGGAGCAGGAGATTTCATCTTGGAGATCCACCGGCACCTACGTCGATGTAGTTCCCCACCTGGGGTGAACATAGTCGATGGCCGGTGGATCTTCAAGGTGAAGCGCCCTCCTGGAGAGCCGCCTGTATTCAAGGCGCGCTACGTGGCTGGAGGCTTCAGTCAGCGTGAGGGGGTGGACTTCTTTCAGACCTTGGCCCCGACCCCGAAGATGACTACTCTTCGGGCGCTGCTACACGTAGCAGCACAGCGTGACTACGTGTTACACTGCCTCAACTTCTCCTCTGCGTTTCTTCAGGGCAGCCTACACGAGCAGGTCTACCTGCACCACCCTCAGGGCTTCACTGGTACCTTCCCTCCTAGGACCCAGTGGCTACTGCGGCGCCCAGTCTACGGCTTGCGACCGGCGCCCCGTGAGTGGCACGACACACTACGTGCTACCCTTGTTGACCTGCAGGTTTTTCCATCCTCTGCAGACCCCTCGCTCTTCGTTCGTGCTGGCCAGACCCCGTTCTACATCCTTGTTTACGTAGACGACCTGGCCTTCGCCACTACAGACAGAGACGCACTGGCCTCCGTGAAGGCAGAGCTGCTGAAGAGACACACCTGCACTAACCTAGCAGAACTGCGCCACTACCTTGGCCTCCAGATCTCCAGGGACAGAGCAGCGCGCACCATCACTCTCACCCAGTCACACTTGGTGCGCCAGGCCCTTCAGAGGTTCGGTCTTCCAATTCTCCTCCGTAAAGCCCACACCTCTGCCAGTAGATCACAGTCTCTCTGCTCCAGTTCCTGAGGAGTCAATAGAGGCTAGTGGTCCTTACGCAGAGCTGGTGGGTTACCTCATGTACCTGATGACTTGCACTCGTCCAGATCTCGCATACCCTCTTAGCATCCTTGCTCGCTTTGTGGCCATAGGTAGACACCGACCACAGCACTGGTCGGCCGCTAAGAAGTTTTTGCGTTTTCTAGCCAGTACATCGGGCATGGGGTTAGTGCTAGGAGGACGTAGGCCAGTGGTCCTTACTGGGCACACAGACGCTTCTTGGGCAGACGACGCTGAGACCCTCAGGTCCTCGCAGGGCTACTGCTTTAGCTATGGTTCAGGTGCCGTCTAGTGGAGAGCTACTCGCTCCTCGTCTGTTGCCCAGTCCAGCAGTGAGGCCGAGATCTACGCCGGTGCCATGGCGGCACAGGAGCTCCGCTGGCTGGCCTTCTTGCTCACTGAGTTAGGTGAGCAGCCTATCTCTGCCCCGGTCATGTACGCTGACAAGAGGGCCATGATCCTCCTGTGTCAGGAGCCTCGACTCGAGGGCAGAGCGAAGCACATCCAGCTATGGTACTTCCTCCTGCGCGAGCTACAGCAGCGCCGACAGGCTTGCGTAGTACACTTGGCCTTCAGTGCCAATACAGCTGATACCTTTACGATGGCGCTTGCGCCTAAAGATCATCAGCGGCACTGTGTACAGCTAGGTCTCATTCCTGTAGCCTCTCACTTGCTAAGGCCTTGATTATGTACAGACCTTTATATATATTTTACCCTGACTGGCCTTGTGGCCTCTCCCAGTGGCTGGACTAGTAGTGCCGCCCTGGTCTTGCTCTTTCTTTAGTTTGTACTTGTTTGACTGGTCATTAGACCCTTGCCTCAGAGGTTGGACTAGTAGTGCCACCTTGAGCCGCTTGTCTCTCAACAGACACAGCCTCTATCCATTTGTGTGTGATGTTTTAGTCCATTTAGGGTTGTGCCTTCGAGAGTACAGCCCCCTAGGTTATAATGCATTGTAATCTCACATTCTAGTCATTCTTTCAGTTTGATAATAAGTTGATAGTCCAGGCTTTCATTATAATCACTATCAAAAAAAAAAAAAAAAAAAAAAAAACACTCCTTGAGGTTGCTGGCTGAAAACATGCAATGGGTCATGGGTAAGCCACGATGCACACACTAACGGAACCAGCACAAACAATCGAAACAGCAACAAGCAAAAACAGCATGGATATTTGTTGGGAGGCAATAATTCTTCACTCATGCCTCGAGCCATGCTGAAAGACACCAGCAACAACAGAAAAAGGATAAGGACAGGGAGGGAGAGCAAGGAAAAAGGGAAGCAAAAGAGAAAACGAGATATAGAGAGAGATAGATAGAGAGAGAGAGAGAGAGAGAGAGAGAGAGAGAGAGAGAGAGAGAGAGAGAGAGAGAGAGAGAGAGAGAGAGAGAGAGAGGGAGAGAGAGAGAGAGAGAGAGAGAGAGAGAGAGAGAGAGAGAGAGAGAGAGAGAGAGAGAGAGAGAGAGCAAGAGAAAGAGAGAGAGTGAGAGCAAAAGAGCGAGAGAGAGAGAGAGAGAGAGAGAGAGAGAGAGAGAGAGAGAGAGAATGAGAGAGAGTGAGAGGGAGAGTGAGAGAGGGCCCGTCTGATGATCAGACGGCAAATTTTTCAGTTTCTGAAAAATCAGAGGAATCATAATGAATTTTCTAAAACTTTAGAAGTTCCTAATTTCATTTTCTAAGCTAAACTACAAGGGCCATATTAACCTCGACGTGCAACTTTTGAGTACGCTTCGTAGTGCCCGAAGTCCTTGGGCAGCTGGGGCGTGCGCGAAAGAAGGGTTGGGGGGTCGCGTGAGGTTCTGATTGGTGGGATGGGATGAATGTCTGCCAAGGCGATACAGTAAATCAGAGCTGCGGGCGCGGGAAAACGGGAGGGCCCTAGCGAGAAGAACCCTGTGTGAAGGAGGGGGGGGGAGGGGGGGAGATTGAAATTGAATGGGGTGGGTGGGAGGCAATGCCCTCTCAAGTTAGGGCGGGGTACATGAGGACAAGGGTCAGGGTCGCAGCAGGGTCACGGTGCAATGATTACGCTTCACCGAACTGAACTCTTTTCAAACACGTGTTGAACTGCACTAAATCTCATTGCAACCTTTGAACATTTGAGCCTGAGGCCGTGACCCTGGCTCGTTACCCTGGAAACCTCGCACTTACGTCACGCACATTGGTGAGGGTCATCCAGCGCTAGCCCCCGCGACCCCCCTCCCCCACACGAGTTCCGGCATGCTGCACGTCACGTGCTGCTGATCTGGCCAACTGGCGAACTCTCACAGCCTCCAGCACGCATTGGGATTGCGATGGCGCTAATTGGCCCTTAGACAAATTTTCTTCATAGGGCGATAATTTTGTTGAAGTCCCTGTTGGCGCCACTCACACCCCCTCAAGCAGGTACTGTATCGGGTGGTCATTTTGTCTAAGGGCCAATCAAGGCCCTCACACAACCTACAGAGATCGGTTTCAGATGAGAAATTTCGCTAAGTCTGTAATATCAGAAGGACATGTACACCCAGTCTAAAATATCATAAGGATACAAAATCACTTTCTAGGGCATCAGAAATTCAATAATTGGGTTTCTAAAAAATCAGATGAACACCTAAAAAAAAGTCTGAAAATCATATAAACAGATGGATTTTGTCTGATGTCGAGGACCCTGGAGCCAAGGCAGGGAGCGAACATTGCGCTTCTGGTTTGGGAGGCACTAGGGGGGTTACGAGTTAGACTTCGATATGAAAAATCCGCGTTTTACCAGTTGTTTTACAAAAATAAGATGCTCTTATATGAAATACATTTTCAAAATATGGGTGCACTTATTTTCAAAAATATGGGTGCGCACTTGCACTCCTTAAGCCCGGTGGGCCAAATAAAGGGATTTGGGGGATTACGGTACCTCAAAACCAATCTGAGGCCCTGGTCGAGAGGTTTAGCTAGGGGGCAGAATTACGGTACGAGAGAATAGAGTCACTAGGAAAGACAAAGAGATACAAGAAGGGGGGGTTATCCCCTCTACAATAGGATCCAGCAATGTAACACACCTACCAGGCCTAAACAAATATACAGTGGCAGGAAAAATTGTCCACATGTTTAGCATATTTTTACATTTTGACGAGCTGTACGCTATAAACATTAAGCCTTAATTCATGGTGGCCATACACGTAGAGCGGAGAAGTTAGAGCACTCACTCAAATCTTCTAAAACCAGAGTAGTATATTTCATGGTCCTTCAACACGACAGCATTTAATAACAGCACATCCGGACAATTTGTACCGAGGACATGCAGCAAACTAGTTACTAGCAAAACTAGTACCTAGTCAACCGACACTTGGCCTTGATCACCACCTACACCCTCCTAGGCATGTTATCTACGAGGTTAGTGCAAACCTTTACAGGGATCTTCTCGCACTCTTCCTGGACCCAAGCTTTTGCATAAGGGGGTGAGCACTAGGAAAATCGCGAAGTATTTGAACGTATGCAAGAGTACTGTGCACGATTTCATGTTGAATGTTTCCTCTAAGACTAGCCATGCTGAGGTGTGGCCAAAGATGCCATACGTCGATTGGTCTCGTCTTATCATGGATCGTCTTCATCGTACCGTTGTAGGTAAAAAATACGAGCAGAGTGACGAAAACTAGCGTATCTGCTACGAAACTTAGGGTAACATAGCACGGTCGACAGTGCATCGTTGCACTCTTAGAATCGCGCTAGGATCCATAGGTCTCGTTACGGTGCAGCAGTCGAAGTAGTCGCGACTGTTCAGAAAGAATTTCCGGGTTGAGATCTGGTGAGGAAAAGGGTCACTCGAGCGTAACATACTCGTGTTCTCTAAGCCATTCTAAGCCATGTGTCCCGCCTAGCCTTGGAATGGCTTGGAGAGCATGAGTTTATAGTACTGGAGTGACCCTCTTCCTCACCAGACCTGAACCCGGATATTTTTCCCCACCAATCGGGGCTTCTTCGACTGCTGCACTGTGACGAGACCCGTAGATTTTAACGCGATTCTAATAGTGCAAGGATGCACTGTCGACCGTGCTATGTTACCCTAAGTTTCGTGGCAGATACGCTAGTTTTCGCCACTCTGCTCGAAATTTTTACCTACAACGGTACGATGAAGACGATCCATGATAAGACGAGACCAATCGAATAATGACATCTTTGGCCTCACCTCAGAATGGTAACATTCAACATGAAATCGTGCACAGTACTCTTGCATACGTTCAAATCCTTCGCGATTTTCCTAGTGCTCACCCCTTTATGCAAAAGCGTGGGTCCAGGAAGAGTGCGAGAAGATCCCTGTAAAGGTTTGCACTAACCTCGTAGATAACATGCCTAGGAGGGTGTAGGTGGTGATCAAGGCCAAGTGTTGGTTGACTAGGTACTAGTTTTGCTAGTAACTAGTTTGCTGCATGTCCTCGGTACAAATTGTCCGGATGTGCTGTTATTAAATGCTGTCGTGTTGAAGGACCATGAAATATAACACTCTGGTTTTAGGAGATTTGAGTGAGTGCTCTTACTGCTCCTCTCTATGTGTATGGCCACCATGAATTAAGGCTTACTGTTGATAGCATATAGCTCGTCAAAATGTAAAAATATGCTAAACATGTGGACAAATTTTCCTAGCCGGCCCCCTCTTCCTCACCAGACCTGAACCCGGATATTTTTCCCCACCAATCGGGGCTTCTTCGACTGCTGCACCGTGACGAGACCCGTAGATTTTAACGCGATTCTAATTGTGCAATGATGCACTGTCGACAGTGCTATGTTACCCTAAGTTTCGTGGCAGATACGCTAGTTTTCGCCACTGTGCTCGAAATTTTTACCTACAACGGTACGATGAAGACGATCCATGATAAGACGAGACCAATCGAATTATGACATCTTTGGCCACACCTCAGCATGGCTAGTCTTAGAGGAAACATTCAACATGAAATCGTCTGCTGAGCGTGAGTTCGCTGCCGCTGCTGCCCTTGCTCGCTCTGTCTGGCTGTTGCGTAACGCTGTTGCACAGCTTGCTATCAACCATGCCCTCCCACTCTCTGAGCGCCCTCGCTTTAAGTCCGTCACGACTGCGCAGGCGTTCGTGTTGGTGCAACCCCATGGCTTGCACTCGGCTTGTCGTCCTTGTTTGTGTGTGTGCATGCATGTCATGGAATGACTTGTGAGTCTATGTCATTGCTATCCAGTGCTTGTGTGTGTGTTTAAATGGTGTATCACAATGTGGTTTGTGTCGGTCAAGACATTAGCGAGTTCTTACAACTCGCTTGTCAAGTCGTCGTTTGCATGTCGCATGTGTTTTTTTCTATTTTGTCGAGTGTGAAGTGTCCATCGCGTCGCAGGTGTGTGCAGCAAGCCCCCATCAACTCAAGAAGAATTTATCTTGCAGAACCAAGACCAAGAGCTCAAGATTTCAAGCCCAAGGGACACGGACAAATATTAAATAGTGTAAATAGTAACGCTACTTCGTGTAGCGTTACAATTCACTTGGTGTAGCCCCTTGGAGGGTTTGTTTCGAGACTCTTCATGGTTGGGGACTCTGTGGTGGTGTACCACCAACCTGGACCTCGGCTCTTGGGGTTTGTAGAGGCTGGGAACCATCTCCCTCTCGAATTCTTCTTGCTAAGTTTGTACTTCCAAGACTATAGTGGCTGCTATACCTCCTTCCAGTCAAACCGCCATAGCGTCCTCAAATCTTCATGGACATTCATGATTCAAAGTGCTGCTGATAGGCAACAGCAACCCGCTCTAGATCCAATTTACACATCACCATTTGAGTCACAGATCGGATCGCTATAAATATTTGAAGCCGTCTAACGGAAATCCGACTATGCTCTCTATCTCTCATTTTAGGCACATCTGAGCCTATTGTGATTATAACAAGTGGTATCAGAGCCCCTTGGAGCCGTCTCGACCATGCCTAGACCTGAGGAAGGGGGTGGCAGAGGTGCTGGAGGCAGAGAAGACGCCCAAGCACAAGGTCAACACCAAGATCCACCCGTTGCTCCGGTGCAACCTAGCCGTGGACCCTCTAGGGATGAGCCTAGAATGTTTGGCCTTGACAAGTTCAACGGTGACAACTTTGCTGAGCGGTCCTTAAAGATGGAGAACATCTTTGACCACTATGATCTGCTGGAGGTGATGGAAGGAACGGAGAAGCGCCCTGAGAACGACCCAGAGAAGAGCCCGTGGATGCGGAAGAGCGCACAAGGCTATCTTCTACTTGGGCAAGCATTGGGGAGCAGCCAAATCCGTCACATCAAGCCTTTTCAGCGTGAACCAGCAAAGGGACCACAGGCATGGGTTGATCTCCAGGGTGTACACGCTCCTGCAACAGCGGCGGTGGCTGTGGTTTTGGAGCGGCAAATGGCGGCACTTCGAATTGACGAAGGCGAACCGGTGGAGGAAGAAGTGCAGAAATTGTTCGACTTGTTGACACGGCTCGAAGGAGCTGACCTGAACTACAGTGACCTTCAAAAGAAGACCAAGCTGCTGGCCTTAATTTTGGACTCATGGTCTTTGCTCATCATCAATCTAAATCGAGATCTGCCTCGCCTCTCACTCGAAGATGTGAAGCGGGAAATCATACAAGACGTTTTCCGCCGTCGCGAATTGGCGGGTCCCGATGGTGCCGGAGTTGCAAGCATGGGCCGTGGGCATGGCCATGGAAGGGGCAGAGGGAGAGGAGGCAGATTTGGCAGCAGTAACTTCAATGGAGGCCGTGGTAATGGAGGATATGGCAGCAACAACAACAACAATGGCTACGGGCGTGGGCGTGGTCGATTTGATGGCGAATGCCACTTTTGCCACAAGACCGGCCACATGTGGAGCGATTGCTTCAGATTGCCTGATGGATGGACCCCTTCTCAAGGCCAAGAGGGCAGAGGAGCAAGGGGAGGAAGAGGCAGAGGTCATGGAGGCCGTGGTGGTCGTGGAAGCGAAGCGGCAAGCATGAAAGGTGGAGACTACGACAAGGACTCGAGTGAAGATCGATACCCGGGCCAATTCTTCTTTGTCTCCACGCAAGCGGCAGCTGCAACAAGAGGTGTGGAAGGCTTTGAGGAGCCAGCTACTGTGGGAAAGATCACCCTTCACTCTCTGGACTTTTGGGTGATCGATCGCGGCGCCACCTATAGCATGATATCTCGTGGGGACTTGCTCACCGAACTCGAACCGTCGCCGGTCAAGCATGTTACATCGGCTTTGGGGCAGCGAGCAGAGGTGAAAGGCATCAGCAAGGCCATGTTCAAGGGTGCTGATGGTGGGCCTCAAGAACGTTCTTTGGGTGCCCAACCTTGCAGCCAACCTGTTTTCTGTGCGGCATTTGCAAAAGGCCGGCATGGACACATCTTTCAAGGGATCAAAAACCTATGCCGCGAGGCTTGGAGAGCGGAAGCTTTGGGACCTTCATGAGGACAGGGACATCTACAATGAGATGTGGCAAATCCCAGTGGTCCCCATGCCTAAGGGAGAGGCAAGTGGCAGCAAGCGTCAGCACCAAGAGTGAAGCGGTTGGTGGCGGTGATCACGGAAAACAAAGTGACATCAAGAGTGACCCGAAGGAGTGCAATCTTGGAGAGACTAGCAAGGCGTGTTAACCGAAGGAGAGTGGTGCAGCAGCCAAAGAAAGTGGAAAAGAGGAGGGGAAGGCAATGATAAGCAAAGCAGCAGCGGCGAAGGAGAAAGGAGAGAGCCTGTGGGGCACAATTGCGAGTGCCGCTTTCTCCAACCCGACTTCCGCTACGGGAGAGTGTGATTGGATGACCTTGCATCGGCGAATGGGGCATGTGACATTGCCCATTTTGCAGCAGATTGTTAAGCAAGAGATGGTGAGTGGGATACGTGTTAAGGGGGAGCCCAATGAGGTGCTTGGCTGTCCAACATGCATGCAAGCCAAGTTCACCCGCTACCCGTTCCATATGTCACAGGATCGAATGACTCGAGGAAAGATTGCACTATTGATCAATACAAGGCGCTTTTATACTTCCAGAGTACATCAGATAACCAGGTTTATCTTATCCCAAGGGAATAGACCCTTCTAGAATACAGAATCACCCGGCGTATAGCTGTTGGTGCAACCCTATGGCTTGCACTCGGCTTGTCGTCCTTGTTTGTGTGTGTGCATGCATGGCATGGAATGAATTGTGAGTCTATGTTATTGCTATCCAGTGCTTGTGTGTGTGTTTGAATGGTGTATCACAATGTGGTTTGTGTCGGTCAAGACATTAGCGAGTTTTTACAACTCGCATGTCAAGTCGTCGTTTGTGTGTCGCATGCGTTTTTTCTATCTTGTGGAGTGTGAAGTAACCATTGTGTCGCAGGTGTGTGCAGCAAGCCCCCATCAACTCAAGAAGAATTTATCTTGCAGATCCAAGAACAAGAGCTCAAGATTTCAAGCCCAAGGGACGCGGATAAATATTAAATAGTGAAAATAGTAACGTTACTTCGTGTAGTGTTATATTTCACATGGTGTAGCCCCTTGGAGGGTTGGTTTCGAGACTCTTCATGGTTGGGGACTCTGTGGTGGTGTACCACCAACTTGGACCTCGGCTCTTGGGGTATGTAGAGGCTGGGAACTATCTCCCTCTCGAACTCTTCTTGCTAAGTTTGTACTTCCAAGACTATAGTGGCTGCTATACCTCTTGCCAGTCAAACCGCCATAGCGTCGTCAAATCTTCATGGAATTTCATGATTCAACTTGCTGCTGATAGAGGACAGCCACGCGCCTCAGATCCAATTTATAGATCACCGTTTAATTCAGCCACCAGATCGTTATCAACATTTGAAGCCGTCTGAAGGAAATTCGACTGTGCTCTCTATCTCTCATTATAGGCACATCTAAGCCTATTGTGATTATAACAATAGCCACGCGAGGCTATTGGCTTGAAGAGATTACGGCAGGATTACGCTAGATAGAGCGTGCCAGTACATCTTAAGCCTGGTCGGTGATATAATTATAATAACAAGATAACCCAAAGGATAAGGGAAAATGGAGAATAGGAAACCAAATGAGATGGGATAAAAAGAGAAATGGAATAGAAAGGAAAGAGAAGAAGGGACAAGTGGTGTAACGGGGTCGTACTCTCACACTTCTTCCCCTCAAAGCCGGGTGGTACACGTAACACCGTGCTTGATAAGGTAGTCATGCAGAGGACGACGGGCGTTACCCATGTCGGTCTCAGGCACCCAGCTGTCCTCAGAAGGATCATAACCCTTCCAACAAATAAGGAGCTCCACGGTGCCATTCCGACAACGGTGGTGTGCAAGCACAGACTCGACCTCGTACTCGGGTTCATTCTGGACGAGGACGGGCGGCGGCGGCGGCGGTTGGCGTCCGACGAAAATCGTGTTGGCGTCCTACGGCGGCGGTTGGCGTCCTACGGCGTCTGTCCCGTAGCGGCATGTGTAGCGTTATTGTAAGCAAACTCTAGGACGGGCAGATGCAAGTCCCATTTGGAGATGTCGTCCTTGCACGCTGCACGGAGGAGTTGCTCACAATCTGGTTGAGGCGCTCGGTCTGTCCGTCTGTCTGCGGATGGCAGGCGGATGACATGGCGATTTTGGTTCCGAGGAGAGACATAAGTTCCTTCCAGAACTTGCTGGTGAACTTGGGGTCTCGGTCGGAGATGAGTGTGGTTGGAATGCCATGCTGTGAGATGATGTAACGAACGAAGAGTTGTGCTGTCTCCTCGGTGCATGCTATCGTGTGTGTCGGGATGAAGTGTCCCATTTTGGAGAACTTGTTGATGACGACAAGGATTGCGTCATGACCGCTGGTGGTAGGTGGTAACCCGATGATGAAGTCCAGGCTAACCACTTGCCATGGTTGTTCTGGGACAGGAAGAGGCTGCAGTAGTCCCGCCTTCTTCTGCTTGCTGCTCTTCATCCGCTGACATGTATCACACGAGGTGACAAAATTCTGAACATTTTCTGCCACGTGGGGCCAGTAGTAGTGTTTGGCGATACCGGTTAGCGTCATGTTGCTACCAAAGTGTCCGGCGTAGAGGACGTCGTGGTATTCTTTGAGTAGTAACTGGCGCAAAGGAGGGTAATTGGGTACCCAGATTTTCGTTGATCCTTTCCGGTACGCGATGTCAATGTCCCACTGTAACAGATGTCGCTTTTCTGCTAAGGGAATTTCGGGGTCGAGGGCGTACCCGAGTATGAAGAGTCCCTTCAGTAGTGGATTCATCCCTTCGACCTGAATAGCGGCAATGTGTGCAAGCCGGCTGAGAGCGTCTGCTTTGTTTTTGTGGCCGAGCTTGTCCACGATGTCGTAGTGGAAGTGTGTCTCGAGGAAGTCGATCCATCGGACCTGCCGCCTAGAAAGGTTGGGTTGTGTCTTCAAGTATTTCAGGCTGCAGTGGTCGGTGTAGACGGTTGTTCTTCGTCCTTCGAGATAACATCTCCACGCATTTAAGGCGATGACGATGGTAAGGGCCTCCTTGTCGTGTATCGGGTAGTTTAGTTCTGCCTCGTCTAGTTTCTTACTCAGGTAGGCGATTGGTTGCAGTCCATTCCCCTGATCTTGCATTAAGACTGCTCCCACTGCCTGGTTGCTGGCGTCAGCTTCGATTACGTAGTCGCGTTCGGGATCTGGCAAGATGAGTACTAGTGTGAACCCGGTATCGGTTCGCTTCACGTCCTTCTCGAATCGCGCGAGTGTCTCCACTGGGATATCTCCTGTATCGTCCCAGTTGGGTAGCCGTACTCTCCGTCCATTGTTGTAGATGCTTGCGGTGCGGTTTACCCAGTTGATCTCGGGGTTGAATCTCTTTAGAAAGTCTCGCCCGAAGATCAAGTCAAGCCCTTTAATGTTTGTGATGGGGAGTGCAGGTCTCCAGCGCAGTGGTCCGATTTGTAGGTGTAGCACTGCTTCGCTGTGTACTGGTAACTTGCTTCCGTCCACCATCGTTTCTGAGAATCCTGAAGGCTTGTACTCTTCCCGAAGTCGGTCGATTACTGCCGTGTCGTAGACGGTGTGTGATGCTCCGCTGTCCACGAATGCTTGGAGGCGTCGTCCTTTGCAGATGACCTCGAGCACGAGGGGCAGGCATTACTCGGAGTAACCAAAGATGGTTTCATTGATTCGGTCATAGGGTACATCCCAATATTCCGTACACACCTTTGTGTTGCTATCTACTCCGAAGCTGGCAGCTGGCCGAGGCTGCTTAGAGAACGGCTCTTCTCTAGGGCCTGGAGTTTCCTTGACGACTATGCGCGTCATTGATGCCAAAGAACTGGATGCATCCGGAGGAGGAGTTCGGGGTTTGTGCAGCTTCTTGTATACCCCCAGCTTCCTCTTGAGCTGCTTCAGCTCCACCGACGTCCTCCCTGGGAAAAGGGTAGTCGTTGTGGGCTGGTGTTGGGAGAGGACGTTGACTCCGTGGAAAGGTCGGCTTCTTTCCACACTCCTTAATTTTTTCCCCAACTTGTCCGGTACCGGTATAATCTCCACAGCTGTCTGCTTCTTTTGGAGTCCCTCCCAAAATTTCTCCAAGGCTCTAACCCCTCGAAAATCATAAGTTTTCATTAAACCATCTTTATAAGATAGCTTTAATGAATCCTGATAATTTCTTGGGTCTTCAAGGAGTTTCCCCGTCCCGGCAGAGTCTTGTTTCGCGGAGTTAGATTTTTCCTCGGCGATTTTCCCTGGCGAAGATTGGTCGTGGGGTGGAGATTTTCCCCCATCATTTTCTCCTTCTCGCGTCGAATCAGCTTCGTCGAAGTTGATTTTCCCAGAATCCCGCGACCATTTTCAGATATTTTCTTTTTTCGCCAGCTAGATCCGCGATCACTGGCGACCCCCGTTTTATTTCTTTTGATTGGCCGAAGGGATTCCGCCACTGTTGCGTGCCCGATACTCTGCGCGTGCGGCTTTCATTTTGTTGTAGTCGAAGATTCGATGACCCGGCACCCCGTAAAAATCACACGTGTAGTTGGTGTTTTTCGGACGTGGCCGCCCCTCGAACCTGTCGACTTCCATCGGGTCGGCGAACGTGGGGTGAGCCGAGCGGTCGCCCTGTCGCATACTGCCGATGTGCGTCCGTCGTGTCCCAGCGTTGACCATGTCGAAGCCCTCCGCTGCCGAAGCGACGTCACTGTAGTTCGCGTAGTTTGACGCTGCCACTTGTCGTTTGACTTCGGTCTTCAGCCCGGCGAGGTACGACTGTAATTTTTCCCCTTCGGTCAGGTCGGAAATTTGGTTATAAAATTCCTCCATCTGCTGCGTGTACTGCGCTACACTCCGGAACTGTCGATGGCGATAAATTTTTTCCCGGGCGAGGAAACCCGAATTTATGGGCTCGAAACGTTTCAGCAAGTCAGTGCGGAACTGCTGCCACGTGGCTTCACCGTGGATGAAGGTGCTGTTGCCGCCAATCCACTGAAGTGCCGCCCCTCGCATTAGTGTCACCGCGAGTCGTACGCGTTGTCCGTCCCAGACTTGCGAGCTCCATCCGACGGCTGCAAAGTAGATCTCCATCCCGGCGATCCATCTGCGGGCGACGGAGTTTCGATCGCTCGGATCGAACGGCTCAGGTGGGCGCGGTTTCGGAGCCTCGAGAAACTGCTGCGACTGCTGCGTCGTCGCCGTTGTCGAGTCGTGCTGCGCTCCGGCGAGTCGAGTTACTCGCTCGAACTCGTTTCGCCACGCTTCGTGATCCGCTCGCATCTCCTACTGAAGGGCTGTGATGCGCGCGAAGAGCTGCTGGGTAACCTCAGCGTTATCGAAGGTTGCCACCCTGTTCAAAACACGCGCAAGGGGGGAAATTCGAAAAATCGCGGAGCTGGTGCTTACCTGAATCGGCGTCAAATTGGTCGCCCCAGGCGGTTTTTGGAGGAAGGTTTTCCCCGCTGCTGCTGCGTTGTTGAGCATGGCCGGATGAGAAGAGCTCTGATTACCAAGTGTCACAGGATCGAATGACTTGAGGAAAGATTGCACTATCGATCAGTATAGGGCGCTTTTATATTTCCAGAGTACATCAGGTAACCAGGTTTATCTTATCCTAAGGGAATAGATCCTTCTAGAATATAGAATCACCCTACGTATAGCCACGCGAGGGTATTGGCTTTAAGGGATTAAGGCAGGATTACGCTAGATAGCGCGTGCCATTACATCCCAAGCGTGGTCGGTGATATAATTATAATCACAAGATAAAACAAAGGATAAGGGAAAATGGAGAATAGGAAACCAAATGAGATGGGATAAAAAGAGAGATGAAATAGAAAGGAAAGAGAAGAAGGGACAAGTGGTGTAACGGGGTCGTACTCTCACACCATAGCTCGGAGACAACAGCGAAGGCACCACTTGATGAGGTGGTGATGGATGTGGTGGGCCCCTTGAAGCTTGGAGCTGCTAGAGCTGAGTACTTCCTCACCATTGTGGACGTCTACACTCGCATGACTTGGGTGTATGTGCTGCCCAAGAAGAGTGACGTAGCTTAAACGGTGAAGACCTATTGGTTGCCGATGGTGGAGCGGCAACAAGACCGGCTTGTGAAGGCGATTCGCACTGACCGTGGGGGAGAGTTCCTGAGCAAGGATTTCTCAACTTGGCTGAAGAAGCAGGGCATAAGGCACTCTCTTACCACGCCCTACTCTCCTGCAACGAACGGCATCGCCGAGCGTGCGAATCGGACACTCACGGAGACGGCTCGGGGACTTCTCATTGAAGCCGCTCTACCCAAATACTTTTGGCCGGATGCGGTGCTGCATGCTTGTGTGGCCAAGAACAGAACCTTCAATCACGTGGGAGAAGACAAATGGGTGCCCTGACAACAAGCTTGATGCCAAGGCAACATGGGCCATGCACCTGGGCATGGCTCAAAACAGCAAGGGATGGCTTCTTTGGGATCCATTTACCAAGAAGTTCTTGGTGAGCAGAGATTGCAAGTTCATGGAGAACTTACCGTACAAGGAGTGGAAGGCGGAGAACCAAGCGAACATTGGTGTGCGGCTTGGAGAGGTGAAGGGTACCGGCTTGGAGCATGTGGAGCTGCCCTTGGTGCTCAGTAGCAGCAGCACAATCACGAGGCAATCTCCACAAATGAATGGGGATGAGGAGGAGGAGGAGGAGGTGCAGCAAGGTGATGAGCGTGCATCGCAACTTCCGCCTCGTGCTACAAGTGCTCGTGGGAACCGACCAGATTTACCGCAATGCCATGAGAGCATTCAAGTCCCTGCAGTAGAGGATGAAGGAAGGGGGAGAAGGAGGACTCAGCCCCCTAATAGGTTGAGCTATGACCGGCTTGGAGGACCAGCCAACTCAACCTTGACCGGTTCGGCTCTCATGCTAGGCGATGATGCGGAAGATGAAAGCGAGGAGTGCGCTTTTGCCTTCTCTCCGGTGGAGATGACGAGGGAGCCTACAAATCCCAAGGAGGCTTGGGAGGGCCCCAATGGGAAGGAGTGGAAAAAGGCCTCAGATGAAGAAATGGGGAGCATCATAGATAACGACACATTTGACTTGGTGAACCTTCCTCCGGGGCGGAAGGCGATCTCTTCCAAGTGGCTCTTCAAGCGCAAGACCGACGCCGACGGCAACATTGAGCGCTACAAGAGCAGACTTATAGCCAAGGGGTATCAGCAGCAAGAGAAGAAGGACTACAATGAAGTGTCTGACCCTCTGGTGAAGGGTACAACCCTTCGAACCCGCTTCACCGCGGCGGCCATCAAAGGATGGGTGGTGAAGCAAATGGATATAGTAACGGCCTTCCTCAACGGCGTTTTGGAGGAAGAGACCTACATGGAGCAGCCAGAGGGGTACAATGATGGGAGTGGCCGAGTGTGGAAGCTGAAGAAAGCATGCTATGGCCACAAGCAAGGTGAAGAGGAGAGGCGCCGTTTTCACTCCTTGGTGGGCAGCCTCATGTATGCGGCCGTTCACACAAGGCCGGATGCAGCCTTTGCTACCGGGTCCAACCCCCTAATGAAGAGCAGGTAGCAGCTGGAGAGAGGGTGGCCAAGTACCTTGGCCAAACAGCAACTGTTGGACTGCAATACTCCGCGCGGCACAAAGGCGTAAAAAGGGTGCGGATGGAGTCGAACCCGGGAGGCTCTTTCTCACCGCCTTCTCTGATGCGTCTTGGGCATCAGAACCAGAGGATATGACAAGTGTGGGAGGCTTCATCTGCTGTGTTGGTGGAGGCTCAACAGCTTGGGAGAGCAAGAAGCAAGTGGACCAAGCATTGAGCTCGGTGGAGTCCGAGTACATGGCACTCTTCCGTGCCATAAGGGAGGTTGTGTGGCAGCGGCGTTTGGGGGAGGAGCAGCAAGGACCTACCCCACTCTATTGTGATAGCCAGGGTGCTATTGCATTGGCTAAGAACCCGGTTCTTCATGGCGTTACCAAGCACATGAAGGTGAAGTGGCATTGGGTGAAGAGCATGGTAACATCGGGTGAAGTGGAGTTGCACTACGTGAAGACGACGGCACAGCCTGCTGATATGATGACCAAGAGGCTGGTTGAGCAGCAGCATTGGAAGTGTTGCAAGCTTGCTGTGATGGCTATGAACTAAGGGGAGCAGATTCTAAGGCCAACAATCCGAGGGTTTGTTGGTGCAACTCCATGGCTTGCACTCGGCTTGTCGTCCTTGTTTGTGTGTGTGCATGCATGGCATGGAATGACTTGTGAGTCTATTTCATTGCTATCTAGTGCTTGTGTGTGTGTTTGAATGGTGTATCACAATGTGGTTTGTGTCGGTCAAGACATAAGCGAGTTTTTACAACTCGCTTGTCAAGTCGTCGTTTGCATGTCGCATGTGTTTTTTCTATTTTGTCGAGTGTGAAGTGTCCATCGCGTCGCAGGTGTGTGCAGCAAGCCCCCATCAACTCAAGAAGAATTTATCTTGCAGAACCAAGACCAAGAGCTCAAGATTTCAAGCCCTAGGGACACGGACAAATATTAAATATTGAAAATAGTAACGCTACTTCGTGTAGTGTTACAATTCACTTGGTGTAGCCCCTTGGAGGGTTTGTTTCGAGACTCTTCATGGTTGGGGACTCTGTGGTGGTGTACCACCAACCTAGACCTCGGCACTTGGGGTATGTAGAGGCTGGGAACCATCTCCCTCTCGAATTCTTCTTGCTAAGTTTGTACTTCCAAGACTATAGTGGCTGCTATACCTCCTGCCAATCAAACCGCCATAGCGTCGTCAAATCTTCATGGAATTTCATTATTAAAATTGCTGCTGATAGGCAACAGCAACGCGCTCCACATCCAATTTACAGATCACCGTTTTACTCATAGACAAGCTTGCTATAAATATTTGAAGCCGTCTGACAGAAATTCGACTATGCTCTCTATCTCTCATTTTAGGCACATCTGAGCCTATTGTGATTATAACAGTTCCTAGATGCTGTTGTCCAGCGCTATTCCACCCCGCCTGCTGCCTTTGTAGGTCGCCTGATCCTGCCGATGCCTTTCCCTGACCTTGCGTCTTTCCCCACTGTTGCTGACCTTGCCGCCCACCTGCGCACGATAGACGCGACCTGGCGCTTTGCCTCCACTGAGACCGAGTTTAGAGCCCATCAGCCGCCCCTCTGCTCTGCCCTTTACCTGCTAGCCACCCGCCTCCCTGACCGTCTTGCCACTGCCCGCGACCGCTTCCTTAGCGTCGACCCCGGTGACCTCACCCTCACTGACTTTGTCGACACCCTGTCTGCCATAGAGACTCGCCACCACTCTATCGCCCAGACTAGCGGTATTGTGCCGGTCCCCATCTTTCACGGTTGTGCCCCTGCCCAGTGAACCTTCTCCGACGGTTCTGCTACCGTGGCTGAGACTGCTGCTGCAGCGCAGCTTCGTCCGGGGAAGGGTCGCCGCCCCAAGGCTGGGCGCGGCGGAGGGGGTGGGGGTGCAGGTGGAGGTGGTAGTGGAGTTGGGGCGCCTGGTGGTGGCGCAGACGAGGGGACTGTCCCTGGTGCCACCGAGCAGCCGTCCCAGCAGCCGCAGCCATCGCATCCGGACCAGCACCACCCGCAGCCGCAGCCCCAGCTCCAGCCGCAGCAGTCGCAGCAGCCACAGCAGCAGAGGCGGGCGAGTGGTCTCCCGCCCGGTTGGCCTGGCGCTGGTGGCGGCGGTGGACGTGGTGGTGGACGTGCGCGTGGTGTGCTCCCGGGTGGCAGTTCGGGTGACGGGCACTGCCACTACCAGCTCCTGACCGGTCCTCGCCACGGCCCCGTTTGCGGTAAGACCAGTCACTCCCCTGCTCGCTGCTTCCGTCGCCTTGACGCCCTGTTTCGTCGTCGCTTCGGCCCGTCACCCGACCTCCCCGACTGGTTCAGCATGCTTCGCCGTAGTATTCCGATTTTGATATGGACATGGATGAGCTTAACTCTGCCCTGTATGTGCTGTATGCTAATGACTCTAGTGTGACTGGTTCTTACTACCCCGTGTTGCCTAGTGTAGGTGTGCCTAGTCGTGCCCCCCCTGCTGCGTCAGGCGTAGGACCTCCTCCCTTGTTTAGCCTAGGTTCCTCCGTCGCTGCTTCGACCCCGGCTGCCACTGCTGCGCTCACCTTCACCCTGGAATCTGGCGCTTCCCGGTGTTTCTTCCGCGACTCCACTACACTGTCCCCGCTTGTTGCTCCTGCTGCGGTTTCCCTTGCTCACCCCTCCTCCGGTCCGGTAGTCGCTCGTAGTTCTACCACCCTTCCCTGCCCGGCGGCTCCTTCGGGCTCGCTCACAGGCTTGCACGTCCCCTCGTTTTCCAGGAACCTAGTTGGTGTTGGCTGCCTCCAGGACCTTGGCGTCACCACTACGTTCCCTGGTCACGAGCGGTTTGCTGTCTGTACTGAGGCCGCCACTGGTGCTCCCCTCGCTACGTTCCCCCGGGACCCGGTGTCTCGCCTGTTCACACTGGACACCGCGGCCCCCCCCGGTTCGGACGCCTCCCCAGGTAGCTGTGTCATCTCAGGTTGCAGCGGCCTGCTCTTGCCGGTCGCTTACTCACCCGACCCTCCTGTGGCACCACCGTCTAGGTCACCCTGCGCTCCCGCGTCTCCGTCACATGACACAGCACGGTCTTGTCCTAGGTCTCCCAGGGTCGTTCCCCACGTTGCCCCCCTCCACAGCGCCACCGTGCACGCCCTACGTCGAGGTTCGGCTCCGCCGTGCCCCTCACTCCTCCTCTTTCCCCCCCACCACCACACCGCTAAAGACCTTGCACATGGAAATCTCGCGCCCCGTCCCCGTCCATGGACCGCGTCGTGAGCGCTACTTCTTCGTGCTTGTCGACGACTACACACGCTACACCACGGTTTTTCCCTTGGAGCGGAAGGCCGACGTGCCTGACGTTCTTATCCCCTGGCTAGTCTCTACGCGTATCCACCGCAGTCTCCCTGTCCTGCGTCTTCACTCTGACCGTGGTGGCGAGTTTGCCTCCGGTGTCCTTGGTCGCTTCTGTCGTGCGGAGGGCATCACCCAGACGTTCACCCTGCCGGACTCGCCGCAGCAGAAAGGGGTCGCTGAGCGACGCATCGGTTTGGTCATGGAGGTGGCTCATACCTCCATGATCCACGCCGGTGCACGCCATTTTCTATGGCCGTTCGCGGTTCGCTACGCTGCTCACCAGCTTAACCTGTGGCCGCACTCTCAGCGGCCGCAGGTTTCGCCGACCCTTCTTTGGACCGGGTCTCCTGGTGATGCGTCTGCGTTCCACATCTGGGGATGCCTTGCTCACGTTTGTGCCTCCGGCACGGACAAGCTTACTGCCCGCACTGTCCCCTGTGTCTTCCTTGGTTTCCCCCTTGACTCGTCCGACTGGCACTTCTACCACCCGCCGTCCCACCGTTTCTTTCACTCCCGCGACGTTACCTTTGACGAGTCCATTTCCTTCTACCACCGCTTTCCACACCGTGGTCCCCCGGTTACCCCCCCCCCTGTTCCTAGTACCCCCGTCCCTGGTAGACCCAGCCCCGCCCCCCCCCCTGTCCTGCCCTGTCCGGTGTGTCTCACGTCACTCCCCTCCCGTCGGTTGTCCCGGTAGAGGAGTCTGCTGACTTTGGCGGTCCTGCGGCCCAGTCCTTGCCGCGTGCCTCCCCCCCCGGTGTCTCCTCCTCTGCCGCCGCAGCAGCAGTCGTCGCCGCTGCCGCCGCCGTCGTCGCCGCCGCACGAGCCGTCACTGCCACAACAGCCGTTTGTCGCCTCTGGTGGTGCTGGATTTGGGAGCGGTACTGGTGCTGGTGGGGTTTCTGGCTCTGGGGGTGTTGCCTTTGGGGGTGCGGGAGTGGAGTGTTCTGGAGGAAGCCGTGGAGCTGCTGGCGGTCCAGGAGTCGGTGTTGTGCCGCAGCAGCCGCAGTCCCCGCCGGTGTCAGCCCTTCGCCTGCTCGGCCTGCCGTCACCTCCTCCGTCCTCCCTTGTCCTTGCGCCTCCCCCTCTGTCTGACTTCCTTCGTGCCGCTCGTCCTCTTGTTCCTCGGTTCCTTGCCTCTCTCGTTACCGACCCGTATGTTCTGGTTTTGCGCCTTGACGCTCTTGTCGCTGCGGTAGCTGACTTCACCTCTACCCGCCACCTTGACTACGCCACCGCTCTGGTCTCTGACCCTGCCTGTCCTCCGTCTGTCGGCGGTGCTCCTGCCCTTGGCAGTGACGTCTTGGAGGACCGCCAGTACGAGCTTGCTATCCTGTCCGAGGCTGCTCCCCATCTCTGTTCCATGCTGCTAGTCCCTGAGGGTGATCCAGACGCCTTCGACGTCCCGACCCCTCGCACTTACGCTGAGGCGGTCTCGGGACCTTGGGCCTCCCAGTGGATAGCTGCCATGGAGCAGGAGATGGCATCTTGGAGATCCACCAGCACCTACGTCGACGCAGTTTCCCCACCTGGGGTGAACGTAGTCGATGGCCGCTGGCTCTTCAAGGTGAAGCGCCCCCCTGGAGAGCCGCCTATATTCAAGGCGCGCTACGTGGCCAGAGGTTTCAGTCAGCGCGAGGGGGTGGACTGCTTTCAGACCTTCGCTCCGACCCCGAAGATGACCCCTAGTCTCCTTCTACCGTCGCTTCCCTCACCGAGGTCTCCCGGTTCATCCCCCCCTGTTCCTTGCCCCCTCTCCCCCGGTAGCCCCTCCTACCCTCCCGCCGCGACCTGCAGTTCTTTCTGTCCTCTGCTGACCCCTCATTGTTTGTGCGTTCCGGCCAGACTCCGTTGTACATCTTTGTCTACGTAGACGACTTGGTCTTTGCTACTGCTGACAGGGACGCACTGGCCTCTTTGAAGGCCGAGCTGCTGAAGAGACACACCTGCACAGACCTTGGAGAGTTGCGTCGCTATCTTGGCCTGCATATCTCCAGGGACAGAGCAGCACGCACCATCACTCTGACATAGTCACACTTGGTGCGTCAGGTTCTTCAAAGGTTCGGTCTTCAGTTCTCCTCCGCACAGCCCACACCTCTACCTATAGACCATGGGCTCTCTGCTCTAGTTCCTCAGGAGCTAGCAGAGCCCAGTGGACCCTACGCAGAGCTGGTGGGTTGCCTCATGTACCTGATGACTTGCACTCGCCCAGATCTTGCATACCCTCTCAGCATCCTAACTCACTTTGTGGCCACTGGCAGATACCGGCCACAGCACAGGTCGGCCGCTAAGAGGGTTTCGCGATATCTAGCAAGTACATCGGGCATGGGGTTAGTGCTAGGAGGACGCAGGCCGGTGGTCCTCACTGGGCACACATCGACGCTTCTTGGGCAAACGACTCTGAGACTCTCAAGTCGTCTCAGGGCTACTGTTTTAGCCGTGGTTCGGGTGCTATCTCTTGGTGTTCCACTCGAGGGTATGCAAGATCTGTTGCTCGGTCCAGATGTGAGGCTGAGATCTACGCTGGTGCCATGGCGGCACAGGAGCTCCGCTGGCTGACCTTCTTGCTCACTGACTTAGGTGAGCGGCCTAGATCTGCCCCGGTCCTGTACGCTGACAACAGGGCCATGATCCTCCTGTGTCAGGAGCTTCGGCTTGAGGGCAGAGCGAAGCATATCCAGCTGCGGTACTTCCTCCTGCGCGAGCTACAATTGCGTTGCTAGCAGGCCTGTCGCTATATGGGTATTTTACCCTGATTCCCTGATTTTACAGGGTATTGTTTTTGCCAACCCTTAATTTTCAGGGTTGGGTTTTTTTGGCCCTAACCCCTTCAGAGTTGTATGTCTGTGAACACTTAGAATTTCAGGGTTTGCGTTATCCCAAAACTGATTTTTCAGGGAGTAACGCGTACGAACCCTGAGTGCGACATCCATGTGGCTCACAACGCGGAAATTTAGGCGAAGTCCCCAATCTCCAGAGACATTCCCCGCCACACACAACAACCTAGAAAAATCGGTGAAGTCCTCAAACATTCCCTCACACACCAAGCAATCATTAAAATCGGCTAAGTCATGTGTCGCCAAACATCCCCCCTACACACCTATCAACAACCCACAAAAATTAGCTAAGTCTTGATAAGCAGTGACAGCACCAAAAATAAAAAAACGGCTTAGTCCTATTGTACACAAGTTATCTCCCCTCCCACACTCCCACACCACAACCCATAGAAAAGGCTAAAGGTCAAGTCATAGATGTCAAACAAGTGTATCTCCTATGTTTGCGTAGACTGTATAGGGCCATCTCTTAGAGGGTACAACACTTAGGTATATTCACATGTACTCTCTCACTACTCAATCATTCAGTTCTCATTCTAACATGGTATCACGAGTAGGTTAGGATCCCCCACCTACCGCTTCCGCCCGTACCCTAGATAGGCCCTAACGCGCCTCCTAGCCCAGTCGCGCCCCTCCTGGGCCCTGCCGCGCCTCTTAGCTCAGTCGCGCCCCTCCTGGGCCCTGCCGCGCCCCCTAGCCCCGTCGCGCCCCTCCTGGGCCCCGTCGCGCCACTAGCCCGGTCGCGCCCCTACTGGGCCCGGTCGCGCCCCTACTGGGCCCCGTCGCGCCCCTCCTTGGGCCCGTCGCGCCTCCTGGCCCCGTC
This sequence comes from Closterium sp. NIES-67, assembly GCA_027943415.1. NCBI lineage: Eukaryota > Viridiplantae > Streptophyta > Zygnematophyceae > Desmidiales > Closteriaceae > Closterium > Closterium sp. NIES-67. The sequence continues at coordinate 19,488 of BQMB01000327.1, read as the reverse complement.
GCGCCTCTCCTGGGCCCCGTTGCGCCTCCTAGCCCAGCCGCGCCCCTCCTGGGCCCGTCGCGCCTCCTAGCCCAGCCGCGCCCCTCCTGGGCCCTTCGTGCCTCCTAGCCCAGTCGCGCCCCTCCTGGGCCCCGTTGCGCCTCCCAGCCCAGCCGCGCCCCTCCTGGGCGCGTCGCGCCTCCTAGCCCAGCCGCGCACCTCCTGGGCCCCTTCGTGCCTCCTAGCCCAGCCGCGCCCCTCCTGGGCCCCGTCGCGCCTCCTAGCCCAGCCGCGCCCCTCCTCGGCCCTTCGTGCCTCCTAGCCCAGCCGCGCCCCTCCTGGGCCCCGTTGCATCTCCTAGCCCCTTTGCGCCCCTTCTGGGCCCCTTCGCGCCCCGCCTGGTCCTGTCACAGCTGGCCCCGCGCCCGACCTCCCGACCTTCCCGCACGTCCGAGCCGGCCCCGCGCCCGTCCCGGCCTGGTGCCTGCTGCTCCTGGCCCCCACGCCCGTCCTGCCCCGAGCTGGGTGCGGCCCGCTCGCCGTCACTGCCCCGGCCCTGCACCTCCCTTGGTACTGTTCCTCATCACCTGCACCACACTACACTGCACGGCACCGCCCTGCACCGCCCTGCACCGCGCTGCACCGCACTGCACCGCCTTGCACCGTACTGCGCCGCACTGCACCGCGCTGCACCGCGCTGCACCGCGCTGCACCGCACTGCACCGCACTGCACCGCCGTGCACCGCCCTGCACCGCACTGCACCGCGCTGCACCGCCCTGCGCCGCGCTGCACGGTCCTGCACCGCGCTGCACGGTCCTGCACTGCTCCTGATGGCGGCGGAGCTTCATTTCGATGCTGAAGGCCAGCCCCTGGAGTTCAAGGCATGGCTCGCCGACCTTCGCCGCCACCTCACCGGTCATCGGCAGGATGGCCACCCGCTTTCCGCCCACCTTGACGGTACGCTCCCCTGTCCAGACCCACCTGCTGTGCTGCCCACTGACCCCACACCTGCCGAGCGTGAGTTCACTGCAGCCGCTGCCCTTGCGCGCTCTGTCTGGCTTTCCTGAGATGCTGTTGCTCTGCTCGCCATTAGAAATGCCCTTCCCCCGCCTGAGCACCCTCGCTTTAGGTCCATCACCATCGCCCAGGCTTACTTAGATGCTGTCATCAAGCGCTATTCCACCCCTCCTGCTGCCTCAGTAGGCCGCCTGATCCCTCCGATGCTCTTTCCCGACCTTGCATCTTTCCCCACTGTCTCTGACCTAGCTGCTCACCTGCGCACGATAGATGAGACCTGGCGCGCTGCCTGCTCTGACGCACAGCTTAGAGCCCACCAGCCGCCCATTACCTCTACCCTCTACCTGCTTGCCACCCGCCTCCCTGACCGCCTTGCCGCCGCCCGCGACCGCTTCCTTAGCATTCACCTCGGTGAGCTCACCCTCACCGACTTTGTAGACACCCTGACTGCTGCGTCAGGCGTAGGATCTCCTGCTTTGTTTAGCCTAGGTGCTTCCGCCGCTGGACTCTGGAGCTTCCCGGTGTTTCTTCCGCGACTCCACTACGCTGACGCCGCTTCCTGTTCCTGCTGCAGTTTCTCTTGCTGACCCCTTTGGCGGATCGGTACTCGCCCGCAGTTCCACCACCCTTCCCTGTCCGGCGGTTCCCTCGGGCTCTCTCACAGGTCTGCATATCCCCTCGTTCTCTAGGAACCTAGTTGGTGTCAGCTGCCTCCAGGACCTTGGCGTCACCACTACGTTCCCTGGACACGAGCGGTATGCGGTCTGTACCAAGGCCGCCACCGGTGCCCCCCTGTCCACGTTCCCCCGGGACCCGGTGTCCGGCCTGTTCACTCTGGACACCGTGACCCCCCCAGCAGGAACGCCCCCTCAGGTGGCTGCGTCTACCCAGGTTGCTGCTGCCTGCTCCTGTCGGTCCCTCACTCACCCGACTCTCCTTTGGCACCACCGCCTAGGTCACCCTGCGCTCCCGCGTCTGCGTCACATGTCCCAGCACGGTCTCGTCCTTGGTCTCCCTGGTTCTCTCCCCGCTTTTCCCTCCTCCCCAGCCCCACCTTGCACGCCTTGCGTCGAGGGTCGGCTTCGCCATGCCCCTCACTCCTCCTCGTTTCCCCCTACCGCCGCGTCGCTGCAGACCCTGCACATGGACGTCTGGGGCCCCGCCCCCGTCCATGGGCCGCGTCGAGAGCGCTACTTCCTTATGCTTGTCGACGACTTCACTCGCTACACCTCGGTCTTTCCCCTGGAGCGGAAGGCCGATGTGCCTGCCGCTCTCATCCCCTGGCTTGTCTCTACCCGTGTCCACCGAGGTCTCCCTGTCTTGCGCCTTCACTCCGACCGTGGTGGCGAGTTTGCCTCAGGTGTCCTTGGTCGCTTTTGTCGTGCGGAGGGCATCACCCAGACGTTCACCCTACCGGACTCCCCACAGAAGAATGGGGTCGCTGAGCGACGCATCGGTTTAGTCATGGAGGTGGCTCGCACCTCCATGATCCATGCCGGTGCACCCCATTTTCTGTGGCCGTTCGCCGTTCGCTACGCCGCTCACCAGCTTAACCTGTGGCCGCACCCCCAGCAGCCGCAGGTTTCGCCGACCCGTCTTTGGACTGGGTCTCCTGGTGATGCGTCTGCGTTCCACGTCTGGGGCTGCCTTTCTCACGTCCGTGCCTCCGGCATGGACAAGCTCACTGCCCGCACCCTTCCCTGCGTCTTCCTCGGTTTTCCCCTTGACGCGTTCGACTAGCACTTCTACCACCCGCCGTCTCACCGCTTCTTCCACTCTCGCGATGTCACCTTTGACGAGTCCGTCTCCTACTACCGTCGCTTCCCCCACCGCGGTCCCCCGGTTACCCCCCCCCTGTTCCTGGTCACTCCTTCCCCGGTAGTCCCTGCCCCTCCCCCTCCTCCTCCCCGTCCTTTCCCCTCAGGTGTGTCCCACGTCACCCCTCTTCCGTCGGTGGTCCCGGTTGAGGAGTCTTCTGACTCTGGTGGTCTTCCGGCGTAGTCCTCGCCGGCCGCCCCTCCCCAGGTGTCCCCTCCCCCACCGCCTCTGCCGCCGCTGTCGCCGCCGTTGTCCCCTCCGGCACCGCCGCCGCAGCCGTCGTTGTCGCCGCCGCCGCCGTCGTCGTCGCAGCACCCGTTCGTTGACTCTAGGGGTGATGGCGTTGGAGTGCGTGCTAGTCCCGGTAGCCCTGGGGGTGGTACCGGTCCTCGTCGGGTTTCGGGCCCTGGAGGTGTTCCCTCTGGGGGTGCTGGTGTGGAGTGTGCCGGTGGTAGCCGAGGAGCAGCTTGCGGTCCAGGTCTTGGCGCTGTGCCGCTGCAGCAGCAGTCCCCGCCGGTGTTAGCCCTTCGCCTGCTCGGCCTTCCGTCCCCTGACCCTGCGTCTTTTCCTCTCCGACCGTCTCCTCCTCTCCCCGTCTACAGCCCTGTGTTCCCTCCGCCGGACTCGTCCCTGGCGCGTCTTCCCCCTCGTTCCCCTCCCCTGTCTCCTGACCAGACTCCTCCGTCTCACGTCTGGTCTCACCGTCCCTCCCGTGCTCGTCTTGCCTCCCCTGCCTTGCACTCCCACCCTATGTTGCTTCGTTCCCACGCGTCTCGTCCTCCCCTTCTCCCGTGGCCTCCTCCGTCCTCTCTTGTTGTTGCACCCCCCCCGCTGTCTGACTACTTTCGTGCCGCTCGTCCTCTTGTTCCTCGGGTCCTTGCCTCTCTCGTTACCGACCCGTCTGAGCCAGTCTCGTGCCTAGACGCTTTTGTAGCTGCGGTCGCTGACTTTGCCTCTACCCGCCGCCTTGACTACGCCACCGCTCTGGTCTCTGACCCTGCCTGTCCTCCGTCTGTCGGGGGTGTTCCTGCCCTCGGCAGTGACGTCCAGGAGGACCGCCAGTTCGAGCTTGCTTTCCTGTCCGAGGCTGCTCCCCATCTCTGTTCCAAGCTGCTAGTCCTTGAGGGTGACGCAGACGCTTTCGACATCCCGACCCCTCGCAGTTACGATGAGGCGACCTCGGGACCTTGGGCCTCGCAGTGGATAGCTGCCATGGAGCAGAAGATGGCATCTTGGAGATCCACCGGCACCTTCGTCGACGCAGTTCCCCCGCCTGGGGTGAACGTAGTCGATGGCCGCTGGCTCTTCAAGGTGAAGCGCCCTCCTGGAGAGCCGCCTGTGTTCAAGGCGCGCTACGTGGCTAGAGGCTTCAGTCAGCGTGAGGGGGTGGACTTCTTCCAGACCTTCGCTCCGACCCCGAAGATGACTACTCTTCGGGTTCTGTTACACCTAGCTGCTCAGCGTGACTACGAGCTCCACTCCCTCGACTTCTCCACTGCCTTCCTTCAGGGAAGCCTACACGAGCAGGTCTACCTGCGTCGCCCTCAGGGATTTACTGGCACCTTCCCTCCTGGGACCCAGTGGCTCCTGCGGCGCCCCGTCTACGGCCTGCGCCAGGCTCCCTGTGAGTGGCACGACACGCTGCGTACTACCCTTGCTGACCTGCAGTTCTTTCCGTCTTCTGCAGACCCCTCACTCTTTGTTCGTGCTGGCCAGACCCCGTTCTACATCCTTGTTTACGTCGACGACCTGGTCTTTGCCACCGCAGACAGGGACGCACTGGCCTCACTGAAGGCAGAGCTGCTAAAGAGACACACGTGCACTGACCTTGGAGAACTGCGCCGTTACCTTGGCTTGCACATCTCCAGGGACAGAGCAGCGCGCACCATCACCCTGACTCAGTCACACTTGGTGCGCCAGGTCCTTCAGAGGTTCGGCCTTCAGTTCTCCTCTGCACAGCCCACTCCTCTGCCTGTAGACCACAGACTCTCCGCTCCAGTTTCTGAGGAGTCGGTAGAGCCCAGCGGTCCCTACGCAGAGCTGGTGGGTTGCCTCATGTACCTGATGACTTGCACCCGCCCAGATCTCGCATACCCTCTCAGCATCCTGGCTCGCTTTGTGGCCACAGGCAGACACCGACCACAGCACTGGTCTGCCGCTAAGAGGGTTTTGCGTTATCTTGCTAGTACATCGGGCATGGGGTTAGTGCTAGGAGGACGTGGGCCAGTGGTCCTTACTGGACACACAGACGCTTCTTGGGCAGACGACACCGAGACACTCAGGTCTACCCAGGGCTACTGCTTCAGCCTTGGTTCAGGTGCCGTCTCGTGGAGAGCTACCCGCTCCTCGTTTGTTGCCCAGTCCAGGTGTGAGGCCGAGATCTACGCTGGTGCCATGGCGGCACAGGAGCTTCGCTGGCTGACCTTCTTGCTCACTGACTTAGGTGAGCGGCCTAGCTCTGCCCCGGTCCTGTTCGCTGACAACAGGGCCATGATCCTCCTGTGTCAGAAGCCTCGACTCGAGGGCAGAGCGAAGCATATTCAGCTGCGGTACTTCCTCCTGCGCGAGCTGCAGCAGCGATGCCAGGCTCGCGTAGTATTGCTGGCCTCAGGTGCCAACACAGCTGATTTCTTTACGAAGGCGCTTGCGCCTAAAGATCATCAGCGGCACTGTGTACAGCTTGGTCTAGTTCCTGTAGCCTCTCACTTGCTAGGGCCTTGACTTTGTACTGTCCTTTATATGTGTACTCAGACTGGACTTGTGTCCTCTCCCAGTGGTTGGACTAGTAGTGCTGCCCTGGTCTTGGTCTTGCCTTGTCTGTACTCCTTCTGACTGGTCTTTTAGACCCTTGTCTTAGAGGCTGGACTAGTAGTGCCGCCCTGAGCTGCTTGTTCAGGACCTGCCCCTATGCAGTCTAGGGGGTGTGTCAAACATGTGTAGCTCCTATGTTTGCATTGACTGTATAGGGCCATCTCTTTGAGGGTACAACACTTAGGTATATTCACCTGTACTCTCTCACTACTCAATCATTCAGTTCTCATTCTAACAATAGAAGGTACCGTAGGTTTTGCAGCTGGCAATGTACCTAGCCCTAAATTTGAAGGGTACTAGCGACAATGTTCCCTTCTTAAGGAAATGTTTTTTATTGCCCGTGTGGTCAACTGAAAATCCATCAAACTTTGACGCACACGATCAATCGCGATCGTTTCGACAAATTTCAGCCGTTAGATGATCGCATACGATTAACGTCCTCGATTTGCCCATGGCGCTGCAAGCGCGGGGGGTTTCTGCCACTGCTCCATTCGCCTCGATCCCCACCTCTCCCTCCGTTTCGCTTCCCCTCTATTTCGATTCCCCCTCCCCCCCCGTTTCGCTTCTCCCATTCCTCTCTACTGTATTTCGAAACCCCCCCCTCCCCCACTTTTTCCCTCCTAGTTTCGCTTCCTCTCTTCCCCTATGTTTCCATCCTCCCCCTTCCCCTCCGTTTCGCTCTTCCCCTCCCCTCGGTTTGATTCCCTCCCCCTTTCCCCCCCATTTTTTATTCCCTCCTCGTGCTGAAGGCAACCCTGAACGCGCTCGGTGAGCCCTGGGATTTTCAGGGTTCTTGATTTCTGAACACTTACAAATCAGGGTAGGCAAAATTTGAACACTGAGCCCTCAGGGTAAAATTTTTTTTTTAGTCAACAGCTCAGGGGGGGTTTTTTCGAAACGTCAGGCCTGGTCGCCAGGCCCGTGTAGTTCACTTGGCCTCCGGTGCCAACACAGCTGATATCTTTACGAAGGCGCTTGCGCCTAAAGATTCTCAGCGGCACTGTGTACCGCTTGGTCTTGTTCCTGTAGCTTCTCATTTGCTAGGGCCATGATTGTGTACTCTCTACTATATATACCAGTTTGACTGGCCTTGTGGCCTTACCTCCAGTGGCTGGACTAGTAGTGCCGCCCTGGCTTGCTTTTGTCTTGTTTGTACTCTAGCAGACTGGTCTCCGGACCCCTGCCTCAGTGGTTGGACTAGTAGTGCCACCCTGAGCTGCATGCTTCTTGCTTAGCACCACCCCTTATCTAGCCTAGGGGGTGTGTCAACTTATACATATTATCTATGTAGAAGTTATAGGCTAGACTAGGTGTGTGCTTCTAGTGAGTACAACCAAGTGGTATTTGTTCTCTGTTTCTCTTCTAGTTATTCATTCGTTCTTACGTTAACACCCTCTACTCAACCACGGTGAGCACGAGCAGCGGCTGCACCACCTTGGCAGTGAGGCTCTCTCGGTACAGGTCGTCTGGACTGCTGCTCACCTTGAAGTTGACTCAACACATGGTTTTTGAGACACAAATCAGACTTCTCCCCCGGCCTTGTCGTCCACGGCGAGCACGAGCAGCGGCTGCGCATCGCCAGCAGTTGAGTTCTCTGTGTAGAGGTCCTCCAGGCTGCTCACCCCGAACACGTCCAGCAGGCGCCACCCCGCGAGCAGCAGCGGCATGCGGAGGGGCCCGTAGATGCGGTGCGCGTTGTACACCAGCGTGTCATTGCCCACCGGCACTCCCAGGAACAGCAGCCCGCCTGGCTTCAGCAGACTCTTGATCTGGGGGGGGGCGTGTGGGGTGGGGGGAAGAGGAGAGGGGGAACATGGGATGGGAGGAGAGCTGCGAGTCAGGTGAGGTGAGGGTGTCAAGTAGGAGCAGTGTAAGCGGCCATCAGCCCTCATGACATGTGTCAAGCAGCAAATACAGACAAGTGAGAGCGCCCCAGCCCTCTCCGGCACACCCGATGACATGTGCCCACCTGCGACAACACGCATGGCAGATGGAGGGACCCATCTCTTGCACTCAACGAACTCACCCTTCCACTCACCCTTCCACCCACCCTTGAACTCACCCTTCCACTCCACTCACCCTTCCACTCACCCTTGAACTCACCCTTCCACTCACCTTTCCACGCACCCTTCCACTCACCCTTCCACTCACCCTTCCGTTCACCCCTCCACTCACTCAACTCCTGCCACCTTGTGCATGCGCCCACCTTGTGCATGCGCCCACCTTCTGCATGCGCTGGAGGTCGCCGTAGGGGTTGATGGGGTCGCCGTAGCGGCCCAGCCCGTCGTGCTCGAGCGATGAATACGACACGGCCACGTCCCACGTCTCGTTGCTGCCCTCCAGCTCGCCCACCACCAGCTGCCGCAGCTTCGGGTGCGACGCCATGGGCCGGTTGAAATCAACGGTGGTGATCGCGTCCGCGTCGAAGGCCAGGCAGATGGCCTCCACCCATGGCCACTGGCTGCCGATCACCAGCACGGACTTGTTGCGCAGCGGGTACTTGTCAAACGCCGAGAAGAACACTGCTGTGCCATTGGGCGCGTACGACCCGAAGTTGGCATCACAGCGGCGTGCCATAGCGACCTGCTGCTCGATGCTCTCGTTGGTCCACTCGGAGGGTTTGGCGCCCAACTTAGGTGCTTCCTCGACCAAAAACCAGCTTGCCAACTGGCAGGGAGGAGGAGCAGGGAGCGGAGAAGGGAGGGGGGAGGGGAGAAGGATGGGTTTAATGCTAATGGAGGGCACACGCAATGACGTGGCAGGTGTCAGTGGATTCCACGTCTTCCCCACCCCCTCACCCCACCCGCTCCCCGTGCCCCCTCTTCCTTCCTCTTTTCCTCCCTACATCTTGCACCCCCCTCGCTGCCCTCTGCCCCAACTTCAACCACCCTGTCCCAGGCAACCCTTCGCTTCCTCTTTTCTCCTTTCCCCGTCTCTCCATTTCCATCTTCCATCTCCCTCACGTTGCTTTTCTCTACCTCTCCCCCTCTCCACGCCCCCCTGTCCCTCTCCCGTAGCCTCGCCTCTCCCCATGGGTGTGTCTTCCCCTCAACCCATCCCTCCCTCCCTATCCCTGAGAGCACGCGCCACCAACCCTGCAGCCCACTGCTCCCACCACATCCCCCTCCCCACCCCCACACCCGCGCACCTGCACGCGCCCCCCCAGAGTGAAGTGCTGCTGCACGCTGTCTCGGATCCACTCCCACGGCACAGGGCCCGGCAGGCCGAAGTTGCCGATCACGAACCGCGTGCCGTTGCCACTGCCACTGCTGCCGCCAGGGTCCACGCGCGCGAGGTCCAGCAGCAGCCCGCTACCGCCCCCCTGCGCCGCGCCCACGTCCGCCTGCATGCAGCTCGCTGCTCCGCCCAGTGCTGCATGGTGTTGGGGGGAAGGCGGGGGCGGAGGAGGGCTTTCAGTGGGGGGCGCGGAGGGCGCGGGGAGGAAAGCAGGAGGGAGTAAGGACGCAGGGTGTGTGGTCAACAAGCAGGTATGGGGGGGAGGAGGGGGCTGTTCAATGCGCCAGTCAACGCGGGGCAGGCCAGTGTGACGGGAAGCGCGAGGGGAAAGGGGGGCGGGGCTCGGGCGGGAATGCGGGTAGTCGAGGGGAAGTTGCTGCGCTTCACCAAAGGCCAGAGCGAGATCATCGGACGGTGAATGGCGGCGCGTGGGGAAATCGGCGGGGGCGAGGGGTGCCGGCTTACGGGAGTCGGGGGAGGCGAAGCGGATGGCGACGGAGGCGGCGAAGAGCACGGCGGAAGCCGCGAGGAGGAGGAATGGCGCAAACTTGGACCACGCCGCGGGATTCATTCTCTCGGACAGCAGCGCGCCCGGACCCCGCCCCTGCCAATGCCCGACTGCCATCTGTAATGCCGGCCACGAGTACACCTGGTGCAGGGCTTATTTTTGACGGGTAATTACCCGGATTTTGGCACAATAACGGGTGGTTTTTATCCCACATTCGGAATCTGACGTGTTCAGATTTTATAAACCCTGATTCTGACGGGTGTCTTTTGACTTATACCCGTGAAGTGACGTGTAAGGTTTGCCAAGTACACTTATTTGACGGGTACGATTTTCGAAAACCCGAATTCTAGCGCTGGCGAATCCCCCCTCCCCCCCCCTCAAGCCCCCTACCCCCCCCACCTCTACCCCTCTGAGGGAGAGGGAGAGTTGCTGTCGAGGCTCAAGAACAAGCCTCCACGTGAGTTATGTCAAGTACAAGTGCTGGTTCTCATCCGTAGGCATTAGACTGAAATTTGTTCACGCTTGCTCTCAGCTGTGTCTAATTCCGTCAAGTCTTTTAGCTTGAGCAGGTGTCTCCGAATCTGTGGCAAGATGCCCATGTTCACCAACACTTTGAGCACATGCTGAAAGGTAGGTGTCATAGCAAGTGGATGAGGTCGGTGTGCTAGTGTGTTTTCGTGCTGAACATTAAATCTGGTCGCACCCCTTGGTTCTTTTTGTTTTCTGTCAATCAAGGCTTATTCACATAAAACCGTGCTTTTCGACATTACGAAACAAAACCCGGAATCTGACGTGTATGTCTTTTACATACCCGGATTCTAACGGGTGACTCTTAAAAAATACCCATGCTGTCCGGGTCGCGAGGGAGCAGAACCCGGATCTGACGTGTAGGCAAAAACCCTAAGGTAAGCCCTGACCTGGTGGCGTCGTCACAAAAATTATGGCGCCCAAAGAATCTTCGCACAATCATCCAACTTTGCACAGGGTATTTCTGGGGAGTCAATGTTTCATCATCATGAGCAAGGTCTGAGACTCTGAGGCCACAGAGTGTTCGGGGATTGGTTACGGGGATTCCCCCAAGAAAACCCCCCAGGTTTGGCAGGGAATGTTCGAGGAGGGAATAACTAAAGCCCGAGGAAGGCACAACCAATGACAAGCCTCGCTACAGTCAACTCGCTAACTTCTATTGAGCCTGGTAACCGGGATGTTACAAAAAACACTCGCGCAGGTCGATGGTGTAAAGATGATGGTTAAAAGTCTCATCCACGCTAGGACCAGGTTTCAAGAGCACCCAATGACCCATTGCCTACGATTTCTATGTAAATAGCTTGTCCGCAATGATAACGGCCAACACAATGTCGGCTCATACAAGGTCCTGCGTTAATGTGCTAGATCAACTTACAAAAGGGCATCAACACCAGGGCTGACGTTAAAAAAAAAAGCCACTCCGAGCCAACCCAAAAAAAAAAAAAAAAAAAAAAAAAAAGGTCTGAAGGGCCTTTAGCCAATATTTCGGTACTCTGAAATGTCAGAGTCCAGAATAGGGCCCTAGATTGGTTTTGAGGCTTCCTGATCCATCAAGATTGTCCCTGCAGATAAGACTGAATTTTCAGGGTCCCCTAAAAAAAGTTCCTGAGCCATCAGAATTACTTCAAAAAAAATTCCTGATTTCTCAAAGTTTCTATACATGTTATAGTTTATGAATTATGTGTGTTCAAGTCTTGATTGTTGGGGCTGCTGGAAATTCGTAGCAAATTCGCACGTGGGGGGCGAGATTGGGGGGTGGGCAGGAAACGACAATTGGTGGGGAGGAGAGGGGGGAGGGGTTGAGTAGGAGGGGAGGCGACGAGATTGCAGGGGTGGAGGGAATCTCTTCCCTCGCAGAGCCCCAGGGCAGGCACATATCAAGCAAATTTGACCACGGGCCAGCAATTGCCCTCACACAGCCTCCAACACACATCGAGTCGAATATGGGTAAGGGCCGATGACCTTCCTCACACGACCCCCAACATACAGCGCGGAGATTTTCTTGACCAAGGGCCAATCAGCGCCCCCTCACACAGCCTCGGGGGGTGGGGGGGGGGGGGGGAGTGGGGTTGGGGTGTTAGAAGGCTAGCTTAGCTAGGAAGCTAGGAAAGACATAAGGTTTAGCTAGGAGGAGCCATGAAGTGGCGTGAGGTTTAGGAAGGAGAAAAGTTGAGGAGAGAAAAGGGGTTGGAATAGAAAGAGAGAGGCATACAAGGAGGGGATTGTACCCTCTACAGTAAAGTTCGGTAACCTACCAAGCCTAACAATTATATAACTCTATATAATTTTAACAGAGGGGTGGGGAGAACCTTGAAAATCTTGATTGCCCCCTTTAGACACGCTTTTGGAAAGGACTAAGACCTGCTACAATGCTGAGAAAAGCAGGGTTCGCTAAGAAACCTTGCTGAGCAGGCCTTCAGATTGGTTTTAGGGAGGCTGATTGCTCAGGGTCACCCATGTGAGAGCCCATGTTTTTCAGGGTCGGGTTTTGGGCGTGGCATGTTTTTTCAGGCCAATTGTTTTTTTTTGTCTGACTTATCAGGCCTACATTTTTGTAGTTTCTGATTCTTAGGTCGAATCGGACTTCACTGCGTACAATTCTTCTCGTCAGATTCCTGCCTGATTTTAACTAAGGACCAATCAACCCCCTCACACCTCCTCCAGCTCGCCTGGAATTTGTGTGATTCTGGTCAAGGACCAATCACGCCCCCCACACCTGTTGTAGCTCGCCTTGAAGTTCCGTGATTGTGGTTAAGGACCAATTACGCCCCTCACACCTGCTCTAGCTTGCCTGGAACTTGCGTCATTTTTTGTGAATGACCAATCACGCCCCTCACACCTGCCCCACCTCGCCTCAAACTTGCGTGATTCTGGTCAAGGACCAGCCATGCCCCTCACACGTGCTCTAGCTCGCCTTGGCAGATAAGATTCAGATTCAGGGCGAATTTCGAGTAAGACTGATTCGTCAGGCTTGGTAAAACAAGAACATGCTATTTTTCAGGCCTTAGAAAATGGGAACACATAAATTTCAGGTTTGATAAAAATCAAAACCTGAAAAATCAGGGTATGCCCTAGAAAACACCCTGATATACAGGCTTTCAGGCCTTTTTGGCCTGACTTCTGAGGCCCTGTTGCTGAGCCATCAGAGTTAATCCTTACAAAAAGCCTGAAAAAACAGGATGTGTCATTCACAAAATACTGCACAATCTGGGTAAGTACCGAGAAACTCCCTGCTTTTTTTTTTTCTGAATCAGGAAAATTTTCCTGACATCTAGGGGCCTGGTCCAGAACTAAGCTTGTCTGATTTTCTCAGAGTCCAGCGAGTACAACAAGAGTTTAAAAGAGTAGAGAAGGAAATTTACAAAACTTTTAAGGATATTGACGACGATGCCAGAGCGTGAAAATGTTTTGGCCCCTAGACAGGGAGAGACGAAACAACTTTTTTCTAATAGTCGTCCCTTTTAGGGACATTCTTGTCCGTTGCCCGTTTAGTCAACCGAAACTCTTTCAAACTTTGACGGCCTCGATCGGTTGCGATCATTTCAACATGTTTCGACCGTTCGATGGTCGCTAAAGATTGACGTCCAAGATCTCCCAACCGGGGCGCTGCAAGGGCGCGAAGTTTCTCCCACCGCTCTATTCACCCAGCTTGCCCCCTCTCCCTACGGGTAGTTTTGATCCCCCCCTCCCCCTCCATTTTTGATCCCCCCTCCCCCCCCGTTTCGCTTCCCCCCTTCCACCTGTTTCGATCTCCCCCTTTCCCCTCCATTTCGCTTGCCTACTCCCCGTGCCCAGCTCATCCTCATATCTGTTATAGTTCTGTTTCTGACTTAGCCGAAATTTTGGGCTGTTTGGGTCGGGGTGTTAGGGTGAGTATGTCTGATAACCCCACTTAGCCGAAATTTTCGATGTGTTGTGGGGCGTGTGGGGGATGTCTCTAGTGTTCGGGGACTTAACCAAAATCTTCGATGGGTTGTGGGGTGTGGGGGGGGATGTCTCTAGCGTTTGGGGACTTGGCCGAAATTTTCGATGGGTTGTGGGGTGTGTGGGGAATGTCTCTAGCGTTCGGAGACTTAGCCAAAATTTTCTGGGTCGCAGGTAGAAGGTACATCTGGTTCAGGGTCTGTACGCGCTGTGCTCTGGAAACTCAGTACTGGGTTAGCAACAAGTCTGAAATTTTCAGGATCCCTAAATTCGTACTCTGAAGTGATCAGGATTGAAAAGATGGGTAATCTGATAATTCAGGTTTGGCCAGAAAAAGGGTCTGAAATTTCAGACTAATCAGACTAAATAGTCTGATAAAATCAGCCCTGACCAACACTTACTATGACACGTACAATTTCATCGCTTACAATAGGGCATGTGCGTTATACAAATACAACCTGCATGTTGGATACCATAAAGATTTTTATTGAACGGAAATGATTCCTGCGTCCTGCTACCAATGCAATCAATGAGGCACCAATAACAGTAAACACCCGGATATAGCCGCATATGGGCTTATTATGGAACCCCTGTCAAAATTGCCTGCGCTTATAAATCGAATAAATTGTGTAAGCCCATGCACTTATTAGAAGTACACTAAGGAAAAAATATTTGAATGCATAAAAATGTAGCTCTCTGGATTTGTGTTCGGATGGAACGTTCTCCTTAGGGGGTCGTGTTCCTAGATTATGTGGAATCGGCTCGCGACTGTTCTGCCAGCAAATCCTTGCTGCAATCAAGCCAATCAGAGCCGACTCTACTAAGCAGAAATAGCGCAGCTTACTCGCGATGCACTTGGTGTTAGAATAAGCTAGCTAGGGGGAGAAGACATGGAATGACATGACGTTTAGGAATGAGAAATTGACGAGAGAGAAGAGTGTTGATTAGGAAGAGAGAGGGATACAAGAAGGGGGCTGTACCAGGGCTTATCTTTGGTTTTTCACCACTCTGATTTTCACGAGTGACTCCTGACCAAACTCTGATTTTCAGAGTGCCCTAGAGCTCGAACTCTGATTTGTCATGGTTTTTTCACACTTTTCAAATAAAAACTCCGATGACCAGGATTCACTCCCCACGACTATTTCGCAACGTGGTGCTTTATCCCGGAAGACTGCCAAATCGCACCACAGTTTTTTTCTAGGCGCGTGCCGTATACACAACCCCTACAATTCCGTGCCCAAGACTTGTGCTGAATGAACGCTGAAAAGTGTAGCTTTATAGAGATTTGGGCCGAAATCTGCCCAGTACAGTCGGCTGGAAACTGGGATGTCTCGGCCGGGTTCTGCCAAAAAAATCATCCAGGCTCTGCTCCGAAATACTTCGACAGGGCACGTTCCGTACTCGGGGAGTCCCTAGGCAGGACTTCGGGGCATCAGTTTGACGGACCAGATGACCCAAAGTGCTGGCTTAGGGGATCTCGCTGTACCTATATTTGATGTCCCGAATTCTTCCCTTGGGGCTCGCCTCAGGTACAAAACGCGTCCTCAGTCAGCACTGCATCTCGCGCTGGCAGGCATTTCGCATGGGAATAACAACAGCCAATCCTGTCTGCCTGTGAGCGAAGTACAGAAACAATACGCCAGTGATTGGCTGGCGCATGTGCTGTACCAATCGCCTTTGCTGCAATGTTTACGTGTCAACCCCGTGCCAAGTTACACACGTGAAATGTAGCGTGATTGACGGTAAGGGCCCGTCAAACAGCACTTAACACAGCTGGGCTAGGTTGGGATGGGTGTGGGAAGGAGGAATGTGCCTGGGTTGCGTGGGGTATAAGTGTGTTGTGACTGGTTACAGAGGACTTAGCCGAAATTTTCCAGGTTACGGCGGGTATGAGGCGGGATGTGACCAGTTGCGAAGGACTTCGACAAAATTATCCAGGGTACATGGGGTATGGGAGGGGTGTGATTGGCAGTCGGAGGACTTAGCCGAATACCAAGAGAACAGGGAAAAATCTAGGAGCATCCCCCCCATTGAAGACTCTTCAAGGTGGTACATAGGCCAACTCTAATCAATCAGAGAAAAATTATACTTTCAAAATTTTACCCAGGACCATCAGAGTGGTTTTCAAAAACGACTCTGATTTTCAGAGAATCAGAGTGATTTACTCTGATAAAATAAGCCCTGGGCTGTACCCTCTACAGTAGGTTTCAGTAACACCTACCAAGCCTACAATTATATATAACCTATATAATTTAACACACCCCCTAGGCCGCCGCCGCCAACCAGCTCACCGCTGGCCTGCGGGTGTCACCACCCGATCGCCAGCTAGCAGCCGCCACTGCTACCGAGCACCTGTCCCTACTGTCCCTATAGCAGCTGCCGCCGCTGTCCCTGATTATGCCGCCTCATTCTTCGCGGCCGCAGCTGCCACCACAGCCACTACCATGGCGTCGCCCAGCGTCTTCGTTCTACGCCTGGATGGGGAGGGGCAAGCGGTCAGTTTCGCCGCCTGGCAGGAGGCAGTTCTCCTGCAGCTCACGAGTCAGCGCGTCGACGACGAATCCCTCAATGCCCACGTCATTGGTGAGCTCCCTGCTGTTCCCCGCCCGGGCGCTCTTGCTACTGATGCGACATCTGTGCAACAGGCTGTGCACGCTGCTGCTCGTACCACCTACTCTGTCTGGGTGTCCCGCAATGCTACTGCTCGTGTCACCATCCTCAGGTGCATGACGCTTAACAAGCACTCCCACTTTGTGGGTGCTGCGTCAGCACATGCCCTCTGGCTGGCTACCCCCACTAGGTACTCCACCCCGTCGTCTGCCACTCTTGGTCGTCTCCTCCCTTTCATCCACCCCGACATGACGTCCTTCTCCACTGTAGCACACTTAGTCGAGCACATGCGCTCCCTCGAGGCCTACTGGCGTGCGGCCTGTACTGAGTGTAAGAAATAGAGCTGAAATGATTGATTAGGTAAGGAGCCCAAGGCTCTATAAGTACATGGCAAGGTGAGAGAGAATGGATGAAGGGAGAATCAGAGGGAATCCCCACTGGTATCTCCGAAATCTCCAATTGGGTAATTGGAGATTGGGGGGATCACAATTGGGTAAGGTTAGGATTTTGTGAGTACACCCCAACCTACTAGAACATTCCTAACCTAAACTAGGATATAAAAGTACAAATACAAAAGTGGGATTTGCAATCTATTTCTAACACACCCCCATAGACTGCAAACCCGGTCAAGGAGCACATAGCCCTGTTGGTGCAACCCTATGGCTTGCACTCGGCTTGTCGTCCTTGTTTGTGTGTGTGCATGCATGGCATGGAATGAATTGTGAGTCTATGTCATTGCTATCCAGTGCTTGTGTGTGTGTTTGAATGGTGTATCACAATGTGGTTTGTGTCGGTCAGGACATTAGCGAGTTTTTACAACTCGCATGTCAAGTCGTCGTTTGTGTGTCGCATGTGTTTTTTCTATTTTGTCGAGTGTGAAGTGTCCATCGTGTCGCAGGTGTGTGCAGCAAGCCCCCATCAACTCAAGAAGAATTTATCTTGCAGATCCAAGAACAAGAGCTCAAGATTTCAAGCCCAAGGGACGCGGATAAATATTAAATAGTGAAAATAGTAACGTTACTTCGTGTAGTGTTACATTTCACTTGGTGTAGCCCCTTGGAGGGTTGGTTTCGAGACTCTTCATGGTTGGGGACTCTGTGGTGGTGTACCACCAACCTGGACCTCGGCTCTTGGGGTATGTAGAGGCTGGGAACTATCTCCCTCTCGAACTCTTCTTGCTAAGTTTGTACTTCCAAGACTATAGTGGCTGCTATACCTCCTGCCAGTCAAACTGCCATAGCGTCGTCAAATCTTCATGGACATTCATGATTCAACTTGCTGCTGATAGACGACAGCAACGCGCTCCAGATCCAAGTTACAGATCACCGTTTGATTCAGCGACCAGATCGTTATCAATATTTGAAGCCGTCTGATGGAAATCCGACTGTGCTCTCCATCTCTCATTATAGGCACATCTGAGCCTGTGACTATAACAAGCCCCATGGAATGAAGAAGACGATTGTGGTCAGCCTTGCCGAGAGCCTTGGTAAAGAGGTCGGCGAGGTGCAATCTGAGGCAATGTACCGTACCGTCCGCAGGTCACTCTGAACAAGATCTCGGATGAAGAAATGACGAAGTTCGATGTGCTTGGTGCGAGAGT
The DNA here is from genome assembly GCA_027943415.1 of Closterium sp. NIES-67. Classification (NCBI taxonomy): domain Eukaryota; kingdom Viridiplantae; phylum Streptophyta; class Zygnematophyceae; order Desmidiales; family Closteriaceae; genus Closterium; species Closterium sp. NIES-67. Next base: position 1,956 of record BQMB01000327.1, on the reverse strand, counting down.
GGAACGCAGGATCCTTGTGAGGTGAATGGCACTCTGGTTGTCACACCATAGGGTGGGCGACTGCTGGGGGTAGCCTAGCACTGCGAGGAGAAATGAGAGCCAGTGTGCCTCTTGTGCAGCCATTGTGCCTGCGTAGAGCTCGGCCTCGCAGGACGACAGGGAGACTACATAGGACCGAGTGGAACGCCACGTGCTTCAGGTGTGCTTGGATGGTGGCAAAGACTTCCGCCTGGTCCCGCACCCCCTTACGGATGAAGGTGGTGGCCGCGGACGAGGGGTTAAGGGGAGGGAGAGGGGGGGCGGAAGGAAAAAAGCAATGACGAGCGATATTATTGGGAGCCTCACCATCGTCGTTGTCAGAGTCGTCGCTGTCGGCAGGTGCAGGTGCAGGTGCAGGTGCAGGTGCAGGAACAGGTGCAGGGGCCGGGTCGTCGCTGCATGGAGTCTTGTTGGCGCGAGGAGGGAGCATGGGCGATTTCTTCTTATCATTTTTAGTCGGAGCAGAAATGTTATCGGAAGTTCTGACCGTAACATGGGCTTGCTGGTGTAACAGCGCCAGGAGCGCCTGCAGCTGCTGCGCAGTGAGCGTGGGGGCGGTGTTGACTGGCGTGTTGACTGATGCGTTGACCTCGGATGGTGCCACAGGGCGCCTTGACGAGGTGGGGCCCGCCTGGCCCCCTGACGCGCCAGCGACGTTGTCCACGTCAGCGTGCGTCAACTTGGTAGTGCAGCAGCGCGATCCTCCAAGTTTGACGCCACACGCTGCTGCTTTGCACGAGCGCGTGTTTCTTCCGACGTGCCGAGGAGGACCTCGACACCAGAGGGGCCCTCGCCAAAATTTTCGGCTAGGCGTTTCTGGCGGCGGTCGGTTACCCAGGGCGAACTTCCGAGCTCGGGAGCGACGGCGGGTGTAGATGGCTTGTTAACCTCCCGGTTAGGAGGCGTGTTCGTCGGCGCCATATTTGCGAGGATGCGCTGGAGAAGTGTGAGTAGTGTGGCTGGAGCCTTGAAGCGGGGGAGGGATTGGGTCTTCACCAGGTTGGACGAGAACTAGGAACTCAAACTAGAAACTGGAAATGAAGAACGTAGGCGAGGCTAACTGGCCTCACGTCCCTCTTTTGTAGGCAAAAAGAGGGTGAGTAGCGGCGCGCCGCTACCTTTGCTGTGCTGGCCATGTTTCCACTTTCACAATACACAATTTTAGAAAGGGAGCCTGATCGGTTGGCCGTATTCTGGAATAAGGATGAAGTCAAGCAATTTCTCAGGGCTGGCTCGAAAGAGGCTTAAAGCCAACCAATCTTTTTAATCACACCAAACCTCATGGAATAGAGGTGTGTAACGATCACCAGAATAAGGAAGGCTGGAATACGGAATGAGGAAAGGGCACCTAGCAGGGCTGACGTTTCAAAAAAAGGCACTCCGAGCTAACCCCCCCAAAAAAAAAAAGTCTGAAAGGTCTTCAGCCAGAATTTAGGGACTCTGAAATGTCAGAGTTCGGAGATAGGCAAGTCTAAAATCCGCAGGATCGCGCAAGTACATTCAGGGTTACAACTTACATGTTATTAAGAAGGCTTCTTGTATCTTACATTTTCCTACACTGGACAGGAGCCTACAACAACTACCGTACTACTACTACCAGTCTACCACCAAGCAATCACTAACTAACAAGCTCCTAGAACTCCGGCGCATCTACTGTAATCTCATCATCACCCCCCTCATTGTCTGACAGGAAAGGGTCATCATCTATTCTTGGAGCCGCATCATCCTCATCATCACCCCCATCCTCCTCAGCCCGCCCCTCCCCCATGTACTCTAGCACCTCCCCCTGTCCATCACCCGTTGTGTCTCCCGCCACCTCACCCTCCAGGGCCTTTCCCTTGCGCTTACGTTCCGCATATGCGAAGACAACAGATCGTGCTGGGCGTCTCAGCTTCTCTCGCCAGGTCGCCAGGGCTT
>BQMB01000326.1:0-200271 GCA_027943415.1 Closterium sp. NIES-67 | reverse complement strand
TCCAGAATGGCTTGGGAGTGGTTGCCACCCCCCCGAGTGGCGTGCGATTCTTTGCCACCCCCTGAGTGGCGTGCAAGAGGCTTGCCACCCCTCAAATGGTGTGCGAGTGGTTTGCCACCCCCGAGAGTGGCATGCGAGTGGTTTGCCACCCCCTGAGAATAGCGTGCGAGTGGTTTGCCACCCCCTGAGAGTGCGTGCGAGTGGTTTGCCACCCCCCAAGAGTGGCGTGTACGTTATTTGCCACAACCCGAAAGTGGCGTGTCAGTGATTTGCCACCCTCCAAGATTGGCGTGCTAGTGGTTTGCCACCCTCCGAGAGTGGCGTGCGAATAGTTTGCCACCCTGCAGTGTGACGTACGAGTGGTTTGTGACCCCGCAGTGTGATGTGCGATTGGTTTTTCACCCCCGTGACTGGTGTACGATTTGTTTGCCACCCCCGAATTGGCGTGCGAGTGGTTTGCCACCCCTCCGAGTGGCGTGCCAGAGGTTTGCCACCCCCTAGAGTGGCATGCGAGTGGTTTGCCACCCCTCGAGAGTGGCATGCGAGTTGTTTGCCACCCCCTGAGAGTGGCATGCGAGTGGTTTGCCACCTCCCAAGAGTGGCGTGCGAGTGGTTTGCCACCCCCCAGGAAGAGTGGCATGCAAGCGGTTTGCCACCCACCAAAGTGGCATGCGAGTTGTTTGCCACCCCCATTAATGGGGTGCGAGTGGTTTGCCACCCCCACGAGTGGTGTGCGAGTGGTTTGCCACCCCCCGAGAGTGGCGTGCGAGTGGTTTCCATCCCCCCGATTGGCATGCGAGTGGTTTGCCACCCCCCAGAGTGGCATGCGAGTGGTTTGCCACCCCCTGAGAGTGGCGTGCGAGTGGTTTGCCAACCCCCGAGGGTGGGATGCGAGAGGTTTGCCAGTCCCCAGATTGGCGTGCGAGTGGGTTGCCACCCCCCAGAAGAGTGGCGTGCGAGTGGTTTGCTACCCACCAAAGTGGCGTGCGAGTTGTTTGCCACCGCCTGATAGTGGCATGCGAATGGTTTGCCACCCCCTAGAGTGGCTTGGGAGTGGTTTGCCACCCACCAGAGTGGCGTGCGAGTGGTTTTCCACTCCCCAGAGTGGCATACGAGTGGTTTGCCAACCTCCGAGAGTGGCGTGGGAGTGGTTTGCCACCCTCCGAGAGTGGCGTGCGAATTGTTTGCCACACCTTAGAGAGGGTTGGGAGTGGTTTGCCACCCCCTAGAGTGTCGTGCAACTCGTTTGCCACCCACTGAGAGTGGCGTGCGAGTGGTTTGCCATCCCCCCGAGTGGTGTTCGAGTGGTTTGCCACCCTCCAAGATTGGCGTGCGAGTGGATTGCCACCCTCCAAGAGTGGCATGCGAATAGTTTGCCACCCCGCAGTCTGACGTGCGAGTGGTTTGCCACCCTGCAGTGTGATGTGCGAGTGGTTTTTCACCTTCCGAAAGTAGCGTGCGAATGGTTTGCTACGCTCCAGAGTGGCTCGGGAGTGGTTTGCCACCCCCTCGAGTGGCGTGCGATTTGTTTTCCACCCCTGAAGTGGCATGCGAGTGGTTTGCTACCCCCCCGAGTGGCGTGTGAGAGGTTTGCCACCCTTCCAGAGTGGCGTTTGAGTAGTTTGCCACCCCCCGAGAGTGGCATGCGAGTGGTTTTCCACCCCCAAAGAGTGGCGTGCGAGTGGTTTGCCACCCCCCAGAAGAGTGGCGTGCGAGTGGTTTGCCACCCACCAAAGTGGCGTGCGAGTTGTTTGCCACCCCCACGAGTGGAATGCGTGTGGTTTGCCACTCCTCAGAGTGGCGTGTGAGTGGTTTGCCACCCCTCAAGAGTGGCGTGCGAATGGTTTGCCACCCCCCAGAGTGGCTTGGGAGTGGTTTGCCCCCCCCTCGAGTGGTGTGCGAGTGGTTTGCCACCCCATGTGAGTGGCGTGCGAGTGGTTTCCCACCCCCTTGACTGGTGTGCGAGTGGTTTGCCACCCCCCAGAGTGGAATGCGATTGGTTTGCCACCCCCCGAGAGTGGCGTGCGAGTTGTTTGCCACCCACCGAGGTTGGCATGCATGTGGTTTGCCACCCCCCCTATTGGCGTGCGAGTGGTTTGCCACCCCCCTAAGTGGCGTGCGAGTGGTTTGCCACCCTCCGAGAGTGGTGCGTGAGTGGTTTGCCACCCTCTGATAGTGGCATGCAAATGGTTTGCCACGCCCAAGAGTTGCTTGGGAGTGGTTTGCCACCCCCTCGAGTGGCGTGCGATTTGTTTTCCACCCCTGAAGTGGCATGCGAGTGGTTTGCTACCCCCCCGAGTGGCGTGTGAGAGGTTTGCCACCCTTCCAGAGTGGCGTTTGAGTAGTTTGCCACCCCCCGAGAGTGGCATGCGAGTGGTTTTCCACCCCCAAAGAGTGGCGTGCGAGTGGTTTGCCACCCCCCAGAAGAGTGGCGTGCGAGTGGTTTGCCACCCACCAAAGTGGCGTGCGAGTTGTTTGCCACCCCCACGAGTGGGGTGCGTGTGGTTTGCCACTCCTCAGAGTGGCGTGTGAGTGGTTTGCCACCCCTCAAGAGTGGCGTGCGAATGGTTTGCCACCCCCCAGAGTGGCTTGGGAGTGGTTTGCCCCCCCCTCGAGTGGTGTGCGAGTGGTTTGCCACCCCATGTGAGTGGCGTGCGAGTGGTTTCCCACCCCCTTGACTGGTGTGCGAGTGGTTTGCCACCCCCCAGAGTGGAATGCGATTGGTTTGCCACCCCCCGAGAGTGGCGTGCGAGTTGTTTGCCACCCACCGAGGTTGGCATGCATGTGGTTTGCCACCCCCCCTATTGGCGTGCGAGTGGTTTGCCACCCCCCTAAGTGGCGTGCGAGTGGTTTGCCACCCTCCGAGAGTGGTGCGTGAGTGGTTTGCCACCCTCTGATAGTGGCATGCAAATGGTTTGCCACGCCCAAGAGTTGCTTGGGAGTGGTTTGCCACCCCCCAAAGTGGTGTGCGAGTGGTTTGCCACCCCCCAGAGTGGCGTGCGAGTGGTTTGCCAACCCCCGAGAGTGGCGTGGGAGTGGTTTGTCACCCTCCGAGAGTGGCGTGTGAATGGTTTGCCACCCCTCTGAGAGGCATGGTTAGGCTTTGATTTAGTACGGGTCAAGTGCAAAACTTCTAAAAGTAATACCTCTTTGCCGACTTGGAATAAGGTCCTACAATTCGATAGTCATGCTCACGAGTCGAACACCATTTTGAAAACCCACGAATTATGGAACTTAGGAGCTTTTGTTTATTATATAGAATCCAGGTCTCAGCATGGTTAGGCTTTGGTCTAGTATTGGTCAAGTGCAAACCTTCCAAATGAAATATCTCCTTGCCCACTTTGAAACAAGGCCTACAATTTGATAGGCATGCAGGGATGATTCAGCAAGATAGTGAGAATTGAGCAAGGTAAGGGTAATTAAGCAAGGTAGGGGGGATTCTGTAAGATAGGGAGAATTCAGCAAGGTAGGGTTAATTCAACAAGGAAGGGGGGACTCAACAAGGTAGGGTTGATTAAGCAGGGTAGGGTTGATTAATAAAGGTAGGGGTGATTGAGAAAGGTAGGGGTGATTGAGCAAGAAAGGGGAAAGACAACAAGGTTGGGTTGATTAATCAAGGAAGGGGTGATTCAGCAAGAAAGAGGGGATTCACCAAGATAGAGAGAACTCAGCAAGGAAGGGGAGATTCAGCAAGATATCGGGAATTCTGCAATTTTCGGGTGATTAAGCAATACAGCGGTGATTATTCAAAGTAGGGATCATTAAGCAAGGTAGGAGTGAGAAAACAAGGTCGTGGGAATTCTGCAAGGTAGGGATTATTAAGCAAGGTGGGGGTGATTCAGCAAGGTAGGCTTGATTAAGCAACGTAGTTGGAATTCATCAAGGTAGGGGTGATTCAGAAAGGCAGGGGCATTCAGCAAGATAAAGAGAACTCAGCAAGGTAGGGGAGATTCAGTGAAATGGGGGGAATGGAGGGGGGTGGCAACATCGCAAAAAACGTATGCTCTCAAAACGATTGCGTAGCATTCGCACAACTGCTTGCAAACGTTTTGCAAACATGTGGGTGAAAATTCCTGGCGGACTTAGATTAGAACACTTGGCGAATGCTTTGACAACATTTCCCGAAACACTTTTTGGTTCACGACAGCGAATGCTTAGAGGCGTCTTTTCAGTAATCTCCATGGTTCGTTTACAAATGCATGGCGGTGTTCTTTCTACAACTTCTGCAGTGAACATGTAAATGCATAGAGAAGTTTATGTTCACCATTTTTAGTATTCAGCATGATTTGTTGCAAACGTTTGGCGGTGTTTTTTATGGATCCGTTTTTGCAGGCTGCAGTACCCTTTCGGGCATGGTTCAGTACAATTAGGGCATGCCTTGTTTGGATTTACTTATAATGCAACAAGCAAATTATTCCTGCACGTTACGTTCATAACTTGTTATCTCGAAATTAATCCAAGGTCGAAATCACCAACAATTAGGACAATGCTTACAACAACGAAGTAGCGCGACGCTGGATATTGAGTCCTGCACATTAGGTTCAAACATTGTAATCAAATTAGTTTCCATACGACAGCAATTACAAAAGCCGGCTTACCGAAGGAAATAGCTCGTGGTAGGCTACAAATTTCTGCATGTCATACGAGACATTGTTGTGAAATTAGTCCGACGATCAAATGACCAGCGAGACTTACAATTGGACTTACATGGGGAATTATCTCGATGTTGGACAGAGTTACATGGCTAGCTGCGATAAAGACAAGCATCATGAGGACACATGTGAATCATTAGTTTGATTGATACGTCAAGTACCAACAAATGCCTTCAACCCCAATGGCGCATTAGCTCATGAACATGCAGATAAGAATGACATGGGTGAACAAGACTAGTCACCTATGAGCTGCTTGAAACGATAGACCATCGTGAAACGAGATCCTCAGCATAGGGCACACTAAGAACGACCGTGGTAATTGAAGCCTGTGGGAGAGGAAGGAGCTGCTCACTAGGGGGCGCGAAGGCGAGAGCGGGAGTTGAAACTGATGCAGATAGAACTCCCGAGGACTATTATTGTAAGTGACGTCTAGCTGGAAGGCATGAGAGGGTGCAAGGGGGCAAGTAAGGAAGGGATCAGAAGTGTGTGGTGGGCTGGAGTGCTGGCATGTGGGGTGCAGCGTGGTGGGCTGGGTGGTTGGGGCGAGGAGGTGGTTGAGCTGGATTAGCCGCTCTGGAACCGCTTGGCAGATTTTGATTGGTTGGACGAGGTGCAGGGGCTGAGTTGGATGAATAAATTTTGTTGGGTTCGGTTGCAGGTTTGGTAGGGGGCGGGGGTGTGTGATTGGTCAGCACGTCATTTTGTGAATAGGGGCATGTTTCTACAGACCCGAATATCAAGCAAATAGGAGCTGAAATTTTGGATCCCAGAATCCGCGCGCTCTATAGCACGCTGTAATTTGCGATCAATTCGGTTCAGTTCGGTATTCACAAATTTCATAAAGCCGTGTTTCGCACCGATTCCGTTGGACTATGCCCTTCTTGGTGGTTGGATGGAGGTGTTGTAACCAACACTTGTTACTGTATATGCTAAAACGTTTTCGATATATCTCAGTGTGTGTCTTGGATTTGTTTAGTAGATTAAATCGCTTTCCATGGGAACTTGGCTTTCTGAATGTATCTAGACTAATATGACTTTATGCTAAAGATAAAAAGCTACTCTTGTTGCTAAAATTGGTGCCAAGTTCATGTACTCTTACAGAACGACCGACAAGTCGTTCATAACCTGAAAAGGTCGCATATATATGTGGCAGGAACAATGTAACAAACTTGAGGGAGAGAAATTGCGACCCCAAAATTCAATTTGGCTTTACAACCCTGGACCAACTCAGTTGCAAGGTGTCGTTCATATATGTAGGGTTACATAATTTCCATTTTCTGCAGCCGTCGTAGATGATGCTAGAGAAGAAACATGGTTAGCATTTGCCAATAACGACTGAATGTCTGAATGCGTGGCCGCACGGAGATCACCCACAGAATGTGGTTTGTTGAGAGATGCACGGGGGAGTGAGTGGATAGGTTTGGGGTGAAGTCTGGCTTTTAACGGAGAGGTTGTCCAAGGTGAGCTTGACTGGCAATCATGTGCCACCCGGTAGGCTGCGAGAGAGTGGGGAGGAGGGGAGGGGGGGAGGGAAGGGGGGGGAGGGGGGGGAGAAAGAGATGGGGGCATACGTTAGTGGGGGGGCGGGGGGTTGAGAGGGGTTAGTTATAGAGTGTTTTCTGCCTGTCCTGTTGGTGCAACCTTATGGCTTGCACTCGGCTTGTCGTCCTTGTTTGTGTGTGTGCATGCATGGCATGGAATGAATTGTGAGTCTATGTCATTGCTATCCAGTGCTTTGTGTGTGTTTGAATGGTGTATCACAATGTGGTTTGTGTCGGTCAAGACATTAGCGAGTTTTTACAACTCGCATGTCAAGTCGTCGTTTGTGTGTCGCATGTGTTTTTTCTATTTTGTCGAGTGTGAAGTGTCCATCGTGTTGCAGGTGTGTGCAGCAAGCCCCCATCAACTCAAGAAGAATTTATCTTGCAGATCCAAGAACAAGAGCTCAAGATTTCAAGCCCAAGGGACGCGGATAAATATTAAATAGTGAAAATAGTAACGTTACTTCGTGTAGTGTTACATTTCACTTGGTGTAGCCCCTTGGAGGGTTGGTTTCGAGACTCTTCATGGTTGGGGACTCTGTGGTGGTGTACCACCAACCTGGACCTCGGCTCTTGGGGTATGTAGAGGCTGGGAACCATCTCCCTCTCGAACTCTTCTTGCTAAGTTTGTACTTCCAAGACTATAGTGGCTGCTATTCCTCCTGCCAGTCAAACCGCCATAGCGTCGTCAAATCTTCATGGAAATTCATGATTCAACTTGCTGCTGATAGACGACAGCAACGCGCTCCAGATCCAACTTACAGATCACAGTTTGACTCAGCCAGCAGATCGTTATCAATATTTGAAGCCGTCTGACGGAAATCCGACTGTGCTCTCTATCTCTCATTATAGGCACATCTGAGCCTATTGTGACTATAACAAGTGGTATCAGAGCCCCTTGGAGCCGTCTCGACCATGCCTAGACCTGAGGAAGGGGGTGGCAGAGGTGCTGGAGGCAGAGAAGACGCCCAAGCACAAGGTCAACACCAAGATCCACCCGTTGCTCCGGTGCAACCTAGCCTTGGACCCTCTAGGGATGAGCCTAGAGTGTTTGGCCTTGACAAGTTCAACGGTGACAACTTTGCTGAGTGGTCCTTCAAGATGGAGAACATCTTTGACCACTATGATCTGCTGGAGGTGATGGAAGGAACGGAGAAGCGCCCCGAGAACGACCCGGAGAAGAGCCCGTGGGTGCGGAAGAGCGCACAAGGCTACCTTCTACTTGGGCAAGCGTTGGGGAGCAGCCAAATCCGTCACATCAAGCCTTTTCAGCGTGAACCAGCAAAGGGACCAAAGGCATGGGCTGCTCTCAAGGGTGTACACGCTCCTGCAACAGCGGCGGTGGCTGTGGTTTTGGAGCGGCAAATGGCGGCACTTCGAATTGACGAAGGCGAACCGGTGGAGGAAGGAGTGCAGAAATTCTTCGACTTGTTGACACGGCTCGAAGGAGCTGACCTGAACTACAGTGACCTTCAAAAGAAGACCAAGCTGCTGGCCTTACTTCCGGACTCATGGTCCTCGCTCATCATCAACCTTAATCGAGATCTGCCCCGTCTCTCACTCGAAGATGTGAAGCGGGAAATCTTACAAGAAGATTTCCGCCGTCGCGAATTGGCGGGTCCCGATGGTGCCGGAGTTGCAAGCATGGGCCGTGGGCACGGCCGTGGAAGGGGCAGAGGGCGAGGAGGAAGATTTGGCAGCAGTAACTTCAATGGAGGCCGTGGTAATGGAGGATATGGCAGCAACAACAACAACAATGGCTACGGGCGTGGGCGCGGTCGATTTGATGGCGAATGCCACTTTTGCCACAAGACCGGCCACATGTGGAGAGATTGCTTCAGATTGCCTGATGGATGGACCCCTTCTCAAGGCCAAGAGGGCAGAGGAGCAAGGGGAGGAAGAGGCAGAGGTCGTGGAGGCCGTGGTGGTCGTGGAAGCGAAGCGGCAAGCATGAAAGGTGGAGACTACGACAAGGACTCGAGTGAAGATCGATACCCGGGCCAATTCTTCTTTGTCTCCACGCAAGCGGCAGCTGCAGCAGGAGGTGTGGAAGGCTTTGAGGAGCCAGCTACTGTGGGAAAGGTCACCCTTCACTCTCTGGACTTTTGGGTGATCGATAGCGGCGCCACCTACAGCATGACACCTCGTGCGGACTTGCTCACCGAACTCGAACCGTCGCCGGTCAAGCATGTTACATCGGCTTTGGGGCAGCGAGCAGAGGTGAAGGGCATGGGCAAGGCCATGTTCAAGGGTGCTGATGGGAAGATGGTGGGCCTCAAGAACGTGCTTTTGGTGCCCAACCTAGCAGCCAACCTGATTTCCGTTCGGCGTTTGCAAAAGGCCGGCATGGACACATCTTCCAAGGGATCCAAAACCTATACCGCAAGGCTTGGTGAGCGGAAGCTTTGGGACCTTCATGAGGACAGGGACATCTACAATGAGATGTGGCAAATCCCAGTGGTCCCCATGCCTAAAGAGAGGCAAGTGGCAGCAAGCGTCAGCACCAAGCGTGAAGCGGTTGGTGGCGGTGATCACGGAAAGCAAAGTGACACCAAGAGTGACTCGAAGGAGTGCAACCTTGGAGAGACCAGCAAGGCGTGTGAACCCAAGGAGAATGGTGCAGCAGCCAAAGGTGGTGGAAATGAGGAGGAGAAGGCTAAGATCAACAAAGCAGCAGCGGCGAAGGAGAAAGGAGAGAGCTTGTGGGGCACAATTGCGAGTGCCGCTTTCTCCAACCCGACTTCCGCTACGGGAGAGTGTGATTGGCTGACCTTGCATCGGCGAATGGGGCATGTGGCATTGCCCATTTTGCAGCAGATTGTTAAGCAAGAGATGGTCAGTGGGATACGTGTCAAGGGGGAGCCCAATGAGGTGCTTGGCTGTCCAACATGCATGCAAGCCAAGTTCACCCGCTACCCGTTCCATAGCTCGGAGACAACGGCGAAGGCACCACTTGATGAGGTGGTGATGGATGTGGTGGGCCCCTTGAAGCTTGGAGCTGCTGGAGCAGAGTACTTCCTCACCATTGTGGACGTCTACACTCGCATGACTTGGGTGTATGTACTGCCCAAGAAGAGTGACGTAGCTGAAACGGTGAAGACCGATTGGTTGCCGATGGTGGAGCGGCAACAAGACCGACTTGTGAAGGCGATTCGCACTGACCGTGGGGGAGAGTTCCTGAGCAAGGATTTCTCAACTTGGCTGAAGAAGCAGGGCATAAGGCACTCTCTTACCATGCCCTACTCTCCTGCAATGAACGGCATCGCCGAGCGTGCGAATCGGACACTCACGGAGACGGCTCGGGGACTTCTCATTGAAGCCGGTCTACCCAATTACTTTTGGCCGGATGCGGTGCGGCATGCTTGTGTGGCCAAGAACAGAGCCTTGACTCATGTGGGAGAAGACAAATGGGTGCCCTATGTGGAGTGGATTGGAAGGAAGCCGAAGGTGGATATGCTTCGGGTGTTCGGGTGCATGTGCATGGCACTTGTGCCTAAGAAACTTCGGCACAACAAGCTTGATGCCAAGGCAACATGGGCCGTGCACCTGGGCATGGCCCAAAACAGCAAGGGATGGCTTCTATGGGACCCATTTACCAAGAAGTTCCTGGTGAGCAGAGATTGCAAGTTCATGGAGAACTTACCGTACAAGGAGTGGAAGGCGGAGAACCAAGCGAATATTGGTGTGCGGCTTGGAGAGGTGAAGAGGACCGGCTTGGAGCATGTGGAGCTGCCCTTGGAGCTGAGTAGCAGCAGCACAATCACGAGGCAATCTCCCCAAATGAATGGGGATGAGGAGGAGGAGGAGGTGCAGCAAGGTAATGAGCGTGCACCGCCACTTCCGCCTCGTGCTACAAGTGCTCGCGGGAACCGACCGGACTTACCGCAAAGCCATGAGAGCATTCAAGTCCCTGCAGCAGAGGAGGAAGGAAGGGGGAGAAGGAGGACTCAGCCCCCCAATAGGTTGAGCTATGAACGGCTTGGAGGACCAGCCAACTCAACCTTGACCGGTTCGGCTCTCATGCTAGGTGATGATGCGGAAGATGAAAGCGAGGAGTGCGCCTTTGCCTTCTTCTCTCCGGTGGAGATGCCGGGGGAGCCTACAAATCCCAAGGAGGCTTGGGAGGGCCCCAATGGGAAGGAGTGGAAGAAGGCCTCAGATGAAGAAATGGGGAGCATCATCGAGAACGACACGTTTGACTTGGTGAACCTACCTCCGGGGCGTAAGGCGATTTCTTCCAAGTGGCTCTTCAAGCGCAAGACCGACGCCGACGGCAACATTGAGCGCTACAAGAGCAGACTTGTAGCCAAGGGGTACCAGCAGCAGGAGAAGAAGGACTACAATGAAGTGTATGCTCCTGTGGTGAAGGGTACAACCCTTCGAACTCTCTTCGCCGCGGCGGCCATCAAAGGATGGGTGGTGAAGCAAATGGACATTGTAACGGCCTTCCTCAACGGCGTTTTGGAGGAAGAGACCTACATGGAGCAGCCAGAGGGGTACAATGATGGGAGTGGCAGAGTGTGGAAGCTGAAGAAAGCACTCTATGGCCTCAAGCAAGCCCCTAGGAATGGTACATCAAGCTGCGGGAAGTCTTGGAGGCGATCGGCTTCACTCCCTCAACGGCCGATCAATCCTTGTTCATGCTTGGCGAGGGGGAGCAGAGGAGCTTCATGGTGGTTTATGTGGATGACATCCTCATTTCTCACCCTCCTCTGACCTTGTGAAGGAGGTGATGCTGAAGCTTCAAGACAAGTTCAAGTGCAAGACCCTTGGTGACGTCAACTACTACCTTGGGCTTCACATTGAGCGAGATGTGGAGAAGCGGTGGATGCGAGTGCATCAAAAGAAGTACTTGGAGGCCTTGGCTGCAAACTTTGGGAAGAGTGAAGGTCATGTGGCTACTCCTCTACCCTCGGGTTCAAGTGTGTGAAAGGACCAGCGGAGGAAAGTGTTGGTGAAGAGGAGAGGCGGCGTTTTCACTCCTTGGTGGGCAGCCTCATGTATGCGGCCGTTCACACAAGGCCGGATGCAGCCTTTGCTACCGGGCAGCTGGCTAGGGTTGTCCAATGCCCTAATGAGGAGCAGGTAGCAGCTGGAGAGAGGGTGGCCAAGTACCTTGGCCAAACAGCAACTGTTGGACTGCAATACTCCGCGGCGGCACAAAGGCGTCAAAAGGGTGCGGATGGAGTCGAACCCGGGAGGCTCTTTCTCACCGCCTTCTCTGATGCATCTTGGGCATCAGAACCAGAGGACATGACAAGTGTGGGAGGCTTCATCTGCTGTGTTGGTGGAGGCCAACAGCTTGGGAGAGCAAGAAACAAGTGGACCAAGCATTGAGCTCGGTGGAGTCCGAGTACATGGCACTCTTCCGTGCCATAAGAGAGGTTGTGTGGCAGCGGCGTTTGCTAGCTGAATTGGGGGAGGAGCAGCAAGGACCTACCCCACTCTACTGTGATAGCCAGGGTGCTATTGCATTGGCTAAGAACCCCGTTCTTCATGGCCTTACCAAGCACATGAAGGTGAAGTGGCATTGGGTGAGGAGCATGGTAACCGCGGGTGAAGTGGAGTTGCACTACGTGAAGACGACGGCGCAGCCTGCTGATATGATGACCAAGAGGCTGGTTGAGCAGCAGCATTGGAAGTGTTGCAAGCTTGATGGGATGGCTCTGAACTAAGGGGAGCAGATTCTAAGGCCAACAATCCAAGGGGGAGTTTGTTGGTGCAACCTTATGGCTTGCACTCGGCTTGTCGTCCTTGTTTGTGTGTGTGCATGCATGGCATGGAATGAATTGTGAGTCTATGTCATTGCTATCCAGTGCTTTTGTGTGTGTTTGAATGGTGTATCACAATGTGGTTTGTGTCGGTCAAGACATTAGCGAGTTTTTACAACTCGCATGTCAAGTCGTCGTTTGTGTGTCGCATGTGTTTTTTCTATTTTGTCGAGTGTGAAGTGTCCATCGTGTCGCAGGTGTGTGCAGCAAGCCCCCATCAACTCAAGAAGAATTTATCTTGCAGATCCAAGAACAAGAGCTCAAGATTTCAAGCCCAAGGGACGCGGATAAATATTAAATAGTGAAAATAGTAACGTTACTTCGTGTAGTGTTACATTTCACTTGGTGTAGCCCCTTGGAGGGTTGGTTTCGAGACTCTTCATGGTTGGGGACTCTGTGGTGGTGTACCACCAACCTGGACCTCGGCTCTTGGGGTATGAAGAGGCTGGGAACCACATCCCTCTCGAACTCTTCTTGCTAAGTTTTGTACTTCCAAGACTATAGTGGCTCCTATACCTCCTGCCAGTCAAACCGCCATAGCGTCGTCAAAGCTTCATGGAAATTCATGATTCAACTTGCTGCTGATAGACGACAGCAACGCGCTCCAGATCCAACTTACAGATTATAGTTTGACTCAGCCAGCAGATCGTTATCAATATTTGAAGCCGTCTGACGGAAATCCGACTGTGCTCTCTATCTCTCATTATAGGCACATCTGAGCCTATTGTGACTATAACATGTCCTGCCGGGATCCCGCTCACACTTACTGCCCTCTCCCCCTCCCTTGCTTCATGCCACTCCCCCTCCTCTGTCCTCATGCCTCTCCGCCTCCCCTGCCCTCATGCATCTCCCTCTCCACTGCCCTCATGCCTATCTGCCTCCCCTCTCCTCATGCCTCTTTCCCTCCCCATCTCCTCCAGCTGTCCCTGCCTCTCACGCCCTCACGCCTCTCCCACTCCTGCTCTCACTCCTACCCCCCTACCCTCTCTGCACTCCATCTTTCCCCACTCTCCTGCACTCATGCCACTCCCCCTCCCCTACCCTAACACCCTCTCCCCCTCCCATGCCCCCCACGCCTCTTCCTCCCCCGCCCTCACGCCTCTTCCCCTCCCCATCTCCTCCAGGCTGCACTCTCCCTTTCCCCACTCTCCTACTCGTACCCCTCTTTCCCTTCCCTTCTCTCACCTCTCGCTCCCTCCACGGCTCTTGCGCCTTCCCACATCCCCCCTTATCACGCACCTCATACCTCAATGCTCTCCCATCTCTCCCCCTCCCCTACTCTTACGCCTCTCCCCCTCCCCTGCACTCACGCCTGCTCTCATGCCTCACTCTCTCCCTGCTCTCATGCCTCACTCCCTCCCTGCTCTCGTGCCTCACTCCCTCCTTGCACTCATGCCTCACTCCCTCCCTGCTCTCACGCCTTCCCCCCTCCACTGCTCTTGTGCCCCTCTCCCTCGCTCCTCGCATCTCCCCCTAGCTACTATCTGTTGTCTTCCCCATCCCTGCGGCCTCGCTTTCTTCCCTGCTGCTGCGCCTTGACCCTTGATCTGTTTTCATTCAATGAGAAGGCAGGGGATTGCGGCGCGCGAAAAAGCGGGTAACACGTTACAACGTGGGAAAGAGGGAAGCGACCCGCAAGAGAAATCAGGAAGCGGTCCGCGAGGTGAAGCGAGCGAAGCAAAGCGAAGGGAAGCGAAGCTAAGCGAAGCGAAGCTAAGAGAAGCAAAGCGAAGTAAAGCGAAGCTAAGCAAAGCAAAGTGAAGCTAAGCGAAGCAAAGAGAAGCAAAGAGAAGGGAAGCAAAGAGAAGCAAAGCAAAGCTACGCGCAGCTATGCGAAGCGAAGCGAAGCTAAGCGAAGCTAAGTGAAGCTAAAGCAAAGTTAAGCGAAGCGAAGTGAAGCTAAGAGAAGCGAAGCGAAGTGAAGCTAAGAGAAGCGAAGCTAAGCGAAGCGAAGCGAAGCTAAGCGAAGCAAAGCAAAGTTAAGCAAAGCTAAGCGAAGCGAAGCTTAGCGAATCGAAGCGAAGCTAAGCGAAGCTAAGCGAAGAGAAGCGAAGCGAAGCTAAGCGAAGCGAAGCGGAGCTAAGCGAAGCTAAGAGAAGGGAAGCGAAGCTAAGCGAAGCAAGGCAAAGCTAAGCGAAGCTAAGGGAAGCGAAGAGAAGAGAAGGAAAGAGAAGCGAAGCAAAGCTAAGCGAAGCTAAGCGAAGTGTAGCGAAGCTAAGGGAAGCGAAGCAAAGCGAATCTAAGCGAAGCGAAGCGAAGCTAGGCGAAGCTAGGCGAAGCGAAGCAAAGAGAAGCAAAGAGAAGCGAAGCGAAGAGAAGCGAAGCTAAGAGAAGCAAAGCAAAGCTAAGCGCAGCTATGCGAAGCGAAGCGAAGCTAAGCAAAGCTAAGGGAAGCAAACCGAAGCTAAGGGAAGCGAAGCGAAGCTAAGCGAAGCTAAGCGAAGCGAAGAGAAGCGAAGCAAAGCGAAGCAAAGCTAAGTGAAGCAAAGCGAAGCGAATCGAAGCGAAGAGAAGCATAGTGAAGCGAAGCGAAGAGAAGCGAAGCTAAGAGAAGCACAGCGAAGCTAAGCGAAGCAAATCTAAGCTAAGCGAAGTGAAGCTAAGTGAAGCGAAGCAAATCGAATCTAAGCTAAGCGAAGCGAATCCAAGCGAACCTAAGCAAAGCGAAGCTAAGCGAAGCAAAGCGAAGCTAAGCAAAGTGAAGCGAAGCTAAGCAAAGCTAAGCGAAGCGAAGCGAAGAGAAGCATAGATAAGCGAAGCGAAAAGAAGCGAAGCTAAGAAAAGCAAAGCAAAGCTAAGCGCAGGTATGCGAAGCGAAGCGAAGCTAAGCAAAGCTTAGCAAAGCGAAGCGAAGCTAAGGGAAGCAAAGCGAAGCTAAGCGAAGCGAAGCCAAGCGAAGCTAGGCGAAGCGAAGCGAAGCCAAGCGAAGCTAGGCGAAGCGAAGCGAAGCCAAGCAAAGCTAGGCGAAGCGAAGCAAAGCCAAGCGAAGCTAGGCGAAGCGAAGTGAAGCTAGGCGAAGCTAAGCGAAGCAAAGCGAAGCTAACCAAAGCTAAGCGAAGCTAAGCAAATCTAAGCAAAGCTAAGCGAAACTAAGAGAAGCGAAGCAAAGCTAAGCGAAGTGAAGCGAAGCAAAGTGAAACGAAGCAAAGTTTAGCTAAGCTTAGCGAAGAGAAGCGAAGTGAAGCCAAGCGAAGCTAAACGAAGCGAAGCGAAGCAAAACGAAGCTAAGCGATGCCAAGCAAAGTGAAGCTAAGCGAAGCAAAGCGAAGTTAAGCGAAGCTAAGCGATGCTAAGCAAAGGGAAGCGAAGAGAAGCAAAGCGAAGCCAAGCGAAGCTAAGCGAAGCTAAGAGAAGCAAAGCCAAGCGAAGGTAAACGAAGCTAAGCGAAGCGAAGCGAAGCTAAGCGAAGCTAAGCAAAGCGAAGCTAAGCGATGCTAAGCGAAGCGAAGCGAAGAGAAGCGAAGCGAGGCAAACCGAAGCTAAGCGAAGCGTAGCTAAGCGAAGCTAAGAGAAGCGAAGCAAAGCGAAGGGAAGCGAAGCTAAGCGAAGCGAAGCAAAGAGAAGCATAGAGAAGCGAAGCGAAAAGAAGCGAAGCTAAGAAAAGCAAAGCAAAGCTAAGCACAGGTATGCGAAGCGAAGCGAAGCTAAGCGAAGTGAAGCGAAGCTAAGGGAAGCGAACCGAAGCTAAGGGAAGCGAAGCGAAGACAAGCGAAGCTAAGCGAAGCTAGGCGACGCGAAGTGAAGCTAGGCGAAGCTAAGCGAAGCAAAGCAAAGCTAAGCGAAGCTAGGCTAAGCTAAGCGAAGCGAAGCGAAGCTAAGCGAATCAAAGCGAAGATAAGCGAAGCGAAGCTAAGCGAAACTAAGCGAAGCTAAGCGATGCAAAGTGAAACAAAGCAAAGCTTTGCTAAGCTTAGCTAAGCTTAGCGAAGCGAAGCAAAGCTAAGGGAAGCGAACCGAAGCTAAGGGAAGTGAAGCGAAGCTAAGCGAAGCTAGGCGAAGCGAAGTGAAGCTAGGCGAAGCTAAGCGAAGCTAAGCGAAGCGAAGCGAAGCTAAGCGAATCTAAGCGAAGCAAAGTGAAACGAAGCAAAGCTTAGCAAGGCGAAGCGAAGTAAAGCTAAGCGAAGCTAGGCGAAGCTAAGCAAAGGGAAGCGAAGCTAAGAGAAGCTAAGCGAAGCTAAGCGAGGCAAAGCGAAGCTAAGCGAAGCGAAGCGAGGCTAAGCAAAGCGAACAGGAAGCTAAGCGAAGCGAAGCAAAGCTAATCGAAGCGAAGCTAATCGAAGCGAAGGTGAAGCTCTGCGAAGCTAAGCGAAGCGAAGCGAAGCTAAGCGAAGCGAAGTGAAGAGAAGCTAAGCGAAGCGAACACGAAGCTAAGCAAAGCTAATCGAAGCGAAGCCAAGCGAAGCTAAGCGAAGCGAACACAAAGCTAAGCGAAACTAAAAGAAGCGAAGAGAAGCGAAGCGAAGCTAAGCAAAGCGAACCGAAGCTAAGCAAAGCTAAGAGAAGCGAAGCGAAGCTAAGCGAAGTGAAGTGAAGCTAAGCGAAGCTAAGGGAATCGAAGTGAAGCTAAGCAAAGTTATGCGAAGCGAAGCGAAGCTAAGCGAAGCTAAGCGAAGCTAAGCGAGTCTAAGCAAAGCGAACAGGAAGCTAAGCGAAGCGAAGCGAAGCTAATCGAAGCAAAGCTAATCGAAGCAAAGATGAAGCTAAGCGAAGCGAAGCGAAGCTAAGCGATGCAAAGCGAAGCGAAGCGAAGCTAAGCGAAGCGAAGTGAAGAGAA
Source organism: Closterium sp. NIES-67 (assembly GCA_027943415.1). Classification (NCBI taxonomy): domain Eukaryota; kingdom Viridiplantae; phylum Streptophyta; class Zygnematophyceae; order Desmidiales; family Closteriaceae; genus Closterium; species Closterium sp. NIES-67. Next base: position 183,533 of record BQMB01000326.1, on the reverse strand, counting down.
GCTAAGCGAAGCGAACACGAAGCTAAGTGAAGCTAATCAAAGCGAAGCGAAGCGAAGCGAAGCGAAGCTAAGCGAAGCGAACACAAAGCTAAGCGAAACGAAAAGAAGCGAAGAGAAGCGAAGCGAAGCTAAGCAAAGCGAACTGAAGCTATGCGAAGCCAAGAGAAGCGAAGCGAAGCGAAGCGAAGCTAAGCGAAGTGAAGTGAAGCTAAGCGAAGTTATGTGATTCGAAGCGAAGCTAAGCAAAGCTAAGCGAAGCTAAGCGAAGCTAAGCGAAGCGAAGCTAATCGAAGCGAAGCTGAGCGAAGGTAAGCAAAGCTAAGCGAAGTGAAGCAAAGAGAAGCAAAGAGAAGCAAATCGAAGAGAAGCGAAACGTAAAGAATCAAAGCAAAGTTAAGCGCAGCTATGCGAAGCGAAGCAAAGCTAAGCGAAGCTAAGCGAATCTAAGGGAAGCGAACCGAAGCTAAGGGAAGCGAAGTGAAGAGAAGCAAAGAGAAGCGAAGCGAAGCTAAGTGAAGCTAAGCGAAGCAAAGAAAAGCATAGAGAAGCGAAGCGAAGCTAAGAGAATCAAAGCGAAGCTAAGCGTAGGTATGCAAAGCGAAGCGAAGCTAAGCAAGCTAAGCGAAGCTAAGGGAAGCGAACCGAAGCTAAGGGAAGCGAAGCGAAGCTAAGCGAAGCTAAGCGAAGCGAAGCAAAGCAAAGTGAAATGAAGCAAAGCTAAGCGCAGCGAAGCGAAACAAAGCAAAGCGAAGCGAAGCAAAGCGAAGCGAAGCCAAGCTAAGCAAAGCTAAGAGAAGCAAAGCGAAGCTAAGAGAAGCTATGCAAAGCTAATCGAAGCTATGCGAAGCGAAGCGAAGCTAAGCAAAGCAAAGCTAAGGTAAGCGAAGCTAAGCGAAGCGAAGCGAAGCTAAGCGAAGCGAAGCGAAGCTAAGCGAAGCGAAGCTAAGTGAAGCGAACAGGAAGCTAACCAAAGCGAAGCAAACAGGAAGCTAAGCGAAGCTAATCGAAGCGAAGCGATGCGAAGCGAAGCGAAGCTAAGGGAAGCTAAGGGAAGCGAAGCGAAGCTAAGGGAAGCGAAGTGAAGCGAAGCTAAGCGAAGCTAAGGGAAGAAAAGTGAAGAGAAGCGAAGAGAAGCGAAGAGAAGCGAAGCGAAGCAAAGCTAAGCAAAGCAAAGCAAAGCTAAGCGAAGCAAAGCGAAGCGAGGCTAAGCGAAGCTAAGGGAAGCAAAGCCAGGCTGAGCGAAGCGAAGCGAAGCTAAGCGAAGCAAAGCGAAGAGAAGCGAAAAGAAGCGAAGTGAAGCTAAGAGAAGGGAAGCGAAGATATGCGAAGCGAAGCGAAGCTACGCGAAGCAAAGAAAAGCTAAGCAAATCTAAGCGATGCGAATCTAAGCAAAGCTATGCGAAGCGAAGCGAAGCTAAGCGAAGCAAAGCTAAGCGAAGCGAAGCAAAGGGAAGCGAATCGAAGCTAAGCGAAGCGAAGCGAAGCTAAGCAAAGCTAAGCGAAGCTAAGCGAAGCGAAGCTAAGCGAAGCTAAGCGAAGCGAAGCTAAGCGAAGCGAAGCTAAGCGAAGCGAAGCTAAGCGAAGCGAAGCTAAGCGAAGCGAAGCTAAGCGAAGCAAAGTGAAGCTAAGCGAAGCTTAGCGAAGCGAAGCGAAGAGAAGCGAATAGATGCAAAGCAAAGCTATGGGAAGTGAAGCGAAGCTAAGCGAAGCTATTAGAAACGAAGCGAAGAGAAGGGAAGCGAAGCAAAGCTAAGCGAAGCAAAGCGAAGCTAAGTATAGCGAAGCAAAGCTAAGCGAAGCTAAGAGAAGCTTAGCGAAGCGAAGAGAAGCTAAGCAAAGCAAAGCGAAGCTAAGCGAAGTGAAGCGAAGCTAAGCAAAGCGAAGAGAAGCATAGAGAAGCGAAGCAAAAAGAAGCGAAGCTAAGAGGAGCAAAGCGAAGCTAAGCGCAGGTATGCGAAGCGAAGCAAAGCTAAGCGAAGCGAAGCGAAGCTAAGGGAAGCGAACCGAAGCTAAGGGAAGCGAAGCGAAGCTAAGCGAAGCGAAGCGAAGCTAAGCGAAGCAAAGCGAAGCTAAGCGAAGCGAACTGAGCCTCAGTGAAGCTAAGCAAAGCAAAGCAAAGCTAAGCAAATCTAAGCGAAGCTAAGCAAATCTAAGCGAAGCTAAGCGAAGCTAAGCGAAGCAAAGTGAAACGAATCACTGCTTAGCAAAGCGAAGCGAAGCAAAGCTAAGCGAAGCTAGGCGAAGCTAAGCAAAGCGAAGCGAAGCTAAGAGAAGCAAAGCGAAGCAAAGCTAAGCTAAGCGAAGCTAAGCGAAGCTAAGCGAAGCTAAGCAAAGCAAAGCGAAGCTAAGCGAAGCAAAGCAAAGCTAAGCGAAGCGAGGCTAAGCGAAGCGAACAGGAAGCTAAGCGAAGCTAATCGAAGCGAAACTAAGCGAAGCAAACATGAAGCTAAGCGAAGCGAAGCGAAGCTAAGCGAAGCGAAGTGAAGAGAAGCTAAGCGAAGCGAACACGAAGCTAAGCGAAGCTAATCAACACGAAGCGAAGCGAAGCTAAGCAAAGCGAACACGAAGTTAAGCAAAGCTAAATGAAGGGAAGAGAAGAGAAGCGAAGCTAAGCGAAGCTAAGAGAAGCGAAGCTAAGAGAAGCAAAGCGCAGCTATGCGAAGTGAAGCGAAGCTAAGCGAAGCGAAGCGAAGAGAAGCGAAGCGAAGCAAAGCTTAGCGAAGCTAAGCGAAGCTAAGAGAAGCTAAGCGAAGCGAAGCTTAGCCAAGCGAAGCGAAGCTAAGCGAAGCGAAGAGAAGCATAGCGAAGCGAAGCTTAGCGAAGCGAAGTGAAGCTAAGCAAAGCGAAAAGAAGCGAAGCTAAGAGAACTCGAAAGCAGTTTCATGTGGAGCATTTTTGTCCGGAGCACTTGGTCTGGAGCACTTGGACTGGGGCACTTGGTCTTGAGCACTTTGTCTGGAGCACTTAGTCTGGTGCACTTTCGTCTGGAGCACTTTGTCTTAAGCAGTTTGTCTGGAGCACTTCATCTAGGGCGTTCGTCTCGAGCACTTTGGTCTGGAGAACTTTCGACTGGAGCACTTTCGTCTGGAGCACTTTCGTCTGGAGCACTTTTGTCTTGAGCACTTGAGTTTGGAGCACTTCATCGGGAGCACTTTGAGTGGAGCAATTCGTTTGAAGCACTTCGTCTGGTGCACTTTTCTCTGGAGCACTTTTGTCCAGAGCACATTCATCAAGAGCACTTCATCTGGAGCAGTTGGTCTAGAGCACATAATCTTGAGCACTTTGTCTGGAGCACTTGGTCTAGAGCACAGGAGCACTTAATCTTGTGCACTTTCGCCTGGAGCACTTTGTCTGGAGCACTTCTACTGGAGCACTTTGTCTATAGCAATTTGTCTAGTGCACATTCATCCATAGCACTTCGTCTGTAGCACTTTCGTTTGGAGCACTTTGTCTTGTGCTTTTTCATCTGGAGCACCTTCGTCTGGTTCACTTCATCTTGTGCACTTCGTCTGGAGCACTTTGTCTGGAGCACTTCTTCTGGTGCACTTTTGTCGAGACCACTTTCTTCTGGAGCACTTCGTCTGGAGCACTTTGTTTGGAGCACCTGGTCTGGAGCACTTGGTCTGGAGAACTTGTTCTCGAGCACTCCGTCTGGAGCACTTAGTCCGGTGCACTTTCGTCTGGAGCACTTCGTCTAGTGCACGTTCATCTGGAGCACTTTCTTCTGGATCACTTCGTGTGGAGCACATTGTCTAGAGCACCTCATGTAGTGCGCATTCGTCTGGAGTACTTTTGTCCGGAGTTCTTTCGTCTGGAGCACTTCGTCTAAAGCACTTTCATCTGGAGCACTTCGTCTGGAGCACTTCGCATGGAGCACTTTGCCTAGAGCACTTCGTTTAGAGCACTTCATCTGGAGCACTTTGTCTGGTGCCTTTTCGTCTGGAGCACGTTCGTTTGGAGCACTTTGTCTTGAGCACTTTCGTCTGGAGCACTTTGTCTAGAGCACCTCGTCTAGTGGACGTTCATCTGGAGCACTTTTGTCCGGAGTTCTTTCGTCTGGAGCACTTCGTCTAAAGCACTTTCATCTGGAGCACTTCGTCTGGAGCACTTTTCCTGGAGCACTTTCGTCTGGAGCAGTTTTGTCTGGAGCACTTTCTGGGGCACTTTCGTCTGGAGAACTTTATCTGGAGCACTTGGTCAAGAGCACATGGTCTGGAGCACTTGGTCTAGAGCACTTCGTTAGGAGCACTTAGTATGTTGCACTTTTGCCTTGAGCACTTCGTCTGGAGCACTTCGTCTGGAGCACTATGTCTAGAGCACCTCGTCTAGTGGACGTTCATCTGGAGCACTTTTGTCCGGAGTTCTTTCGTCTGGAGCATTTCGTCTAAAGCACTTTCATCTGGAGCACTTCGTCTGGAGCACTTTGCCTGGAGCACTTTGCCTAGAGCACTTCGTTTAGAGCATTTCATCTGGAGCACTTCGTCTGGTGCCTTTTTGTCTGGAGAGCGTTCGTTTGGAGCACTTCGTCTGGAGCACTTTCGACTGGAGCACTTTGTCAGGTGCTATTTCGTCTGGAGCACGTTTGTCTGGAGCACTTCGTCTGGTGAACTTCGTCAGGTACACTTTCGTCTGGTGCACTTCGTCTTGTGCACTTTCGTGTGGAGCACTTTTGTCTAGAGCACTTTTGTCTATAGCTCTTCGTCGGGAGCACTTTGAGTGGAGCAATTCGTCTGGAGCACTTGATCTGGTGCACTTTTGTCTGGAGCACTTTTGTCCGGAGCACATTCGTCTGGAGCACTTTTGTCCAGAGCACTTTGTCTGGAGCACTTTCGGTTGGAGCACTTTGTCGGGTGCTATTTTGTCTGGAGCATGTTTGTTTGGAGCCCTTCGTCTGGTGAACTTTGTCTGGAACACTTTCTTCTGGAGCACTTTGTTTGGAGCACTTGGTTTGGAGCACTTGGTCTGGAGCACTTCGTCTTGAGCACTTCGTCTGGAGCACTTTGTCTAGTGCACGTTCGTTTGGAGCACTTTCATCCGCAGAATTTTTGCTTGGAGCACTTTCTTGTGGAGCACTTCGTCTAGAGTATGTTGTCTGGAGCACTTCGTCTGGTGCATTTTGGTCTGGAGCGCTTTCGTCCAGAGCACTTCATCAGGAGCACTTCGACTAGAGCAGTTCGTCGGGAGCACTTTATTTGGTGCACTTTTGTCAGGAGCACTTTTGTCAGGAGCACTTTTGTCCGAAGCACATTCGTCTGGAGCACTTCATCTAGAGCAGTTCGTCTAGAGCACATGGTCTGGAGCACATGGCTCAAGAACTCCAAAGGAAGACAACTCAAGAACTTGGACATGCAAAAACGCTCGAGATACCATAACTTCCCACACACCTAGGTTTTGCATCCGAGCACAGGCCAGCATGCTCTTGAGCCCATACACTAACCATACGTGCAAGAAGCAAAATGTTTGAGCAAGCTCAATAGCAAGATAACCAAGTTGAGGTCTCGTAGGAAAATGCTCAAGTACTGGAAAAAGGAACACATACAATACCATAACTTTTTGCACACTTAGGTTTTGGATCTGAGCACAAGCCACGATTATCTTGACCCCATGCACTAACTGTTCATGCAAAACAAGAGCTTAGAAATTGCTTTGTATCTGAAAAACGAAATGAAAGGTTGAGGTTTTGTTGGGCAATGCTACAGTGTTTAGTCATGGGACAATAGTAGGCATACTATAACTTCCCAACCACTTGGTTTTTGGATCCGAGCACAAGCCATGATGCTCTTGAGGCCATACACTAGCTATGTATGCAAAGGGAATAGTTTTGGTGAACAATATCCTAAATGAAAAAACAGGTTGTTGTTTGGTGGGGTACCACTCAAGAACTTGGACATGCGAAAACGCTCGAGAAACCATAACTTCCCACACACCTGGGTTTTGCATCCGAGCACAGGCCAGCATGCTCTTGAGCCCATACACTAACCATGCATGCAAAAGGCAAGATGTTTGAGCACGCTCAATAGCAAGATAACCAAGTTGAGGTCTCGTAGGAAAATGCTCAAGTACTGGAAAAAGGAGCACATACAATACCATAACTTTTTGCACACTTAGGTTTTGGATCTGAGCACAAGCCACGATTATCTTGACCCCATGCACTAATTGCTCAAGCAAAACAAGGGCTTAGAAATTGCTTTGTATGTGAAAAACAAAATGAAAAGTTGAGGTTTTGTTGGGCAATGCTATAGTGTTTAGTCATGGGACAATAGTAGGCATACTATTACTTCCCAACCACTTGGATTTTGGATCCGAGCACAAGCCATGATGCTCTTGAGGCGACCTCGGAACAGACCGCGTACCGCTCGTGACCAGGGAACATAGTGGTGACGCCGAGGTCCTGAAGACAGCCGACACCAACTAAGTTCCTGGAGAACGAAGGGATGTGCAGGCCTGTAAGAGAACCTGAGGGAACCGCCGGACAGCGAAGGGTAGTGTAGCTGTGAGCAACTACAGGACCAGAGGAGGGGTCCGCAAGGGCGACAGCGGCATGCACAGCAAGCGGTGTGAGGGCGGCGTGGTCGCGGAAGAAACAAGCTGACGCACCGGAGTCTAGAGTGAAGGACATCGGCGCCGTAGTGGCGGACAACGGAGGAGCAAGGGTAGAGCCTAGGCTAGACAACGCAAGGTGTCCTACGCCTGACGCAGCAGGGGAGTCTGGACTACACACAGGTGCTACGCCTAAGCTAAAGAACGCAGAGTAACACGATCCGGAAACACTCGAAGCGTCAGCATACAAAGAATGCAAGGAAGAAGTAATCTGATCCATGTCTAAGTCAAAACAAGCACACCATGGCGCAGCAAGTTGGGCCAGTCACGAAGGTCCAGGGCGGGGCCAAAGCGGCGACGGAAGAGGTCGTCGCGGTGGCGGAAGCAGCGGGCGGAGGCGTGCGAACAACTCGCACGCCACTTTGGTGGTTGGCAAACCACTCGCACACTACTCTTCTGGGGGGTGGCAAACCACTCGCACGCCACTTTCGAGGGGTGGAAAATGACTCGCACGCAACTCTGGAAGGTGGCAAACAACTCGCACGCAACTTTTGAGGGGTGGCAAACCACTCGCACACCACTCGGTGGGGTGGCAAACCACTCCCAAGCCACTCTGGGGGGTGGCAAACCATTTGCATGCCACTCTCAGAGGGGGGAAAACCACTTGCACGCCACTGTCAGGGGGTGGCAAACTTCTCGCACTCCACTCTAGGGGTGGCAAACCACTCGCGCGCCACTCTCGAGGGGTGGCAAACCACTTGTACGCCACTCTGGGGGGTGGCAAACCACTCGCACACCAATTGGAGGGTGGCAAACCACTCGCACGCCACCCTTGGGGGTTTAGGAATGGTTTGCCACCACTCAAAGTGGCTTGGGAGTGGTTTGCCACCCCGCCCTGTGGCGTGCGAGTAATTTGCCACCCCAAGTGGCGTGCGAGTGGTTTGCCACCCCCCCGAGTGGCGTGCGAGAGGGTTGCCCCCCTCCAGGATTTGCGTGCGAGTGATAAGCAACCTCTCCGAGTGGCGTGCGAGTGGTTTGCCACCCCTAGAGTTGAGTGCGAGTGGTTTGCTACCCCTCGAGTGTGGCGGGCAAGTGGTTTGCCACACCCCGAGAGTGGCGTGCGAGTGGTTTGCCCCCCTCTGAGAGTGGCATGCGAATGGTTTGCCACCCCCCGGAGTGGCTTGGGAGTGGTTTGCCAACCCACCGAGTAGCGTGCGAGTTGTTTTCCATCCCCACGAGTTGGGTGCGAGTGGTTTGCCACCCCCCAGAGTGGCGTCTGAGTGGTTTGCCACCCCCCCAGAGTGGCGTGCGAGTGGTTTGCCACCCCCCCGATTGGCTTGGGAGTGGTTTGCCACCCCCCTAAGAGTGGCGTGCGAGTGGTTTCCCAACCCCCGATTGGCGTTCGAGTGGTTTGCCACCCCTCAAAAGTGGCGTGCGAGTTGTTTGCCACCTCCCAGAGTGGCGTGCGAATGTTTTTCCACCCCTCGAAACTGGCATGCGAGTGGTTTGCCAACCCCCTGAAGAGTAGCATGCGAGTGGTTTGCCACCCACCAAAGTAGCGTGCGAGTTTTTTGCCAATCCCACGAGTGGGATGCAAGTAGCTTGCCACCCCCCAGAGTGGCGTGTGAGTGATTTGCCACCCCCCAAGAGGCGTGCGAATGGTTTGCCACCCCCCAGAGTGGCTTGGGAGTGATTTGCCACCACCCCGAGTGTTGTGCGAGTGGTTTGCCACCCCCCTAAGATTGGCGTGCGAGTGGTTTGCCACACCCCCGAGTGGCATGCGAGTGGTTTGCCACCCGCTGAGAGTGGCGTGTGAGTTATTTGCCACCCCCCGAGGGTGGCATGCTAGGGGTTTTTCCCCCCCCCCGATTGGCGTGCGAGTGGTTTGCCACCCCCCAGAGTGGCTAGGAAGTGGTTTGCCACCCCCCAGAGTGGCGTGCGAGTGGTTTGCCACTCCCCAGAGTGGCATGCGAGTGGTTGGCCAACCCCCGAGTGTGGCGTGGGAGTGGTTTCCCACCCTCCGACAGTGGCGTGCGAATGGTTTGCCATCTCTCAGAGAGGCTTGGTAGTGGTTTGCCACCCCCCAGAGTGGCTTGGGAGTGGTTTGCCACCCCCCAGAGTGTTGTGCGAGTGGCGTGCGACCGGTTTGCCACCCACCGAAAGTGGCATGCGAGTGGTTTGCCAACCCCCCGAGTGGCGTGCGAGTAGTTTGCCACCCTCCAAGATTGGCGAGCGAGTTAAGTGCGAGTGGTTTGCCACCTTGCAGTATGACGTGCGAATGGTTTGCCACCCCGGAGTGTGACGTGCGAGTGGTTTCCACCCCCCGAGAGTGGCGTGCGAATGGTTTGCCACCCCTCAGAGTGGCTTGGGATTGGTTTGCCACCCCCTCGAGTGGTGTGCGAGTAATTTGCCACCCCCCAAGTGGCGTGCGAGTGGTTTGCCACCCCACCGAGTGGCGTGCGAGAAAGTTGCCACCCCCCAGAGTGGCGTGGGAGTGGTTTGCCACGCCCCGAGAATGGCGTGCGAGTGGTTTGCCGCCCCCTGACAGTGGCGTGCAAGTGGTTTGCCACCCCCCAAGAGTGGCGTGCGAGTTGTTTGCCACCCCCTGAGAGTGTTGTGTGAGTGGTTTGCCACCCCCCGAGAGTGGCATGCGAGTGGTTTGCCACCCCCCCGATTGGCGTGCGAGTGGTTTGCCACCCCCTAGAGTGGCGTGCGAGTGGTTTGTAAACCCCGAGAGTGGCGTGGGAGTGGTTTGCCACCCTCCGAGAGTGGCCCGCGAATGGTTTGCCACCCCTCAGAGAGGCTTGGGAGTGGTTTGCCACCCCCCCCATGTGGCGTGCGACAGGTTTGCCACCCACCGAGAGTGGCGTGCGAGTGGTTTGCCATCACACCGATTGGTGTGCAAGTTTTTTGCCACCCCCTAGAGTGGCATGCGAGTGGTTTGCCACCCCCCGAGAGTGGCGTGTGAGTGGTTTGCCACCCCTTGATAGTGGCATGGGAATGGTTTGCCACCCCCCAAAGTCGCTTGGGACTGGTTTGCCACCCCCCAGAGTGGCGGCAAGTGGTTTGCCACTCCCAAGAGTGGCATGCGAGTGGTTTGCCAACCCTCGAGAGTGGCTTGAGAGTGGTTTGCCACACTCCGAGATTGGCGTGCAAATGTTTTGCCACCCCCCCAGAGAGGCTTGGGAGTTGTTTTCCACCCAACCGAGTTGCGTGCGACTCGTTTGCCACCCACCGAAAGTGGCATGCGAGTGGTTTGCCATCCCCCCGAGTGGCGTTCGAGTGGTTTGCCACCCTCCAAGTTTGGCGTGCGAGTGGTTTACCACCCTACAAGAGTGGCGTGCGAATAGTTTGCCACCCCCCGAGAGTCGCGTGCGAATGGTTTGCCACCCCGCAGAGTGGCTTGGGAGTGGTTCGCAACCCCCCCGAGTGGTGTGCGAGTGGTTTGCCACCCCCCCGAGGGTGGCGTGCGAGTGGTTTTACACCCCCTGATTGGCGTGCTAGTGGTTTGCAATCCCCCAGAGTGGCATGCGAGTGGTTTGCCACCCCTTGAGAGTGGCGTGCGAGTGGTTTGCCACCCTCAAAGATTGGCGTGCGAGCGGTTTGCCACCCTCCAAAAGTGGCGTGCGAATAGTTTGCCACCTCCCCATAGTGGCGTGCGAATGGTTTGCCACCCCTCAGAAAGGCTTGGGAGTGGTTTGCCACCCCCACGAGTGGCGTGCGACTTCTTTGCCACCTACCGATAGTGGCGTGCGAGTGGTTTGCCATCCCCCGAAGTGGCATTCGAGTGGTTTGCCACCCTCTAAGATTGGCGTTTGAGTGGTTTGCCACCCTCCAAGAGTGGTGTGCGAATAGTTTGCCACCCCGCAGTGTGACGTGCGAGTTGTTTGCCATCCCGCAGTGTGACGTGCGAGTGGTTTGCCACCCTCCAAGAGTTGCGTGCGAGAGGTTTGCCAACCCCCAAAGTGGCGTGCGAGAGGTTTGCCACCCCCAAAAGTGGCGTGGGAGTGGTTTGCCACACTGCGAGACTGTCGTGCGAATGGTTTGCCACCCCTTAGAGAGGCTTGGGAGTGGTTTGCCACCCCCGCGAGTGGTGCGAAAGAGTTTTAGTGAACAATATCCTAAATGAAAAAACAGGTTGTTTTTTGGTGGGGTACCACTCAAGAACTTGGACATGCGAAAACGCTCGAGATACCATAACTTCCCACACACCTGGGTTTTGCATCCGAGCACAGGCCAGCATGCTCTTGAGCCCATACACTAACCATGCATGTGAAAAGCAAGAGGTTTGAGCATGCTCAATAGCAAGATAACCAAGTTGAGGTCTCGTAGGAATATGCTGAAGTAGTGGAAAAAGGAACACATACAATACCATTACATTTTGCATACTTAGGTTTTGGATCTGAGCACAAGCCATGATTATCTTGAGCCCATGCACTAACTGTTCATGCAAAACAAGGGCTTAGAAATTGCTTTGTATATGAAAAACAACATGAAAAGTTGAGGTTTTGTTGGGCAATGCTCAAGGGTTCAGTCATGGAACAATGGTTGACATAGTATAACTTCCCAACCACTTGGATTTTGGATCTGAGCACAAGCCATGATGCTCTTGAGGCCATACACTAGCTATGTATACAAAGGGAAAGAGTTTTGGTGAACAATATCGTAAATGAAAAAACAGGTTTTTAGTTAATGGGGTACACTTCAAGAACTTGGACATGCGAAAACGCTCGAGATACCATTACTTCCCACACACCTGGGTTTTGCATCTGAGCACAGGCCAGCATGCTCTTGAGCCCATACACTAACCATGCATGCAAAAAGCAAGATGTTTGAGCACGCTCAATAGCAAGATAACCAAGTTGAGGTCTCGTAGAAAAATGCTCAAGTACTGGAAATAGGAACACATACAATACCATTGCTTTTTGCCCACTTAGGTTTTGGATCTGAGCACAAGCCATGACTATCTTGAGCCCATGCACTAGCTGTTTATGCAAAACAAGGGCTTAGAAATTGCTTTGTTTCTGGAAAACAAAATGAAAAGTTGAGGTTTTGTTGGGCAATGCTCAAGTGTTCAGTCATGGGACAATAGTTGACATACTATAACTTCCCAACCACTTGGATTTTGGATCTGAGCACAAGCCATGATGCTCTTGAGTCCATACACTAGCTATTACGCAAAGAGAAAGAGTTTTAGTGAGCAAGATCCTAAATGAAAAAACAGGTTGTTGTTTGGTGGGGTACCACTCAAGAACTTGGACATGCAAAAACGCTTGAGATACCATAACTTCCCACACACCTGGGTTTTGCATCCGAGCACAGGCCAGCATGCTCTTGAGCCCATACACTAACCATGCATGCAAAAAGCAAGATATTTGAGCACGCTCAATAGCAAGATAACCAAGTTGAGGTCTCGTAGAAAAATGCTCAAGTACTGGAAAAGGGAGCACATATAATACCATAATTTTTTGCACACTTAGGTTTTGGATCTGAGCACAAGCCACGATTATCTTGACCCCATGCACTAACAGCTCATGCAAAACAAGGGCTTAGAAATTGCTTTGTATCTGAAAAACGAAATGAAAAGTTGAGGTTTTGTTGGGCAATGCTCAAGTGTTCAGTCATGGGACAATAGTTGACATACTATAACTTCCCAACCACTTGGATTTTGGATCTGAGCACAAGCCATGATGCTCTTGAGGCCATACACTAGCTATGTATGCAAAGGGAAAGAGTTTTAGTGAACAAGATCCTAAATGAAAAAACAGGTTGTTGTTTGGTGGGGTACCACTCAAGAACTTGGACATGCGAAAACGCTCGAGATACCATAACTTCCCACACACCTGGGTTTTGCATCCGAGCACAGGCCAGCATGCTCTTGAGCCCATACACTAACCATGCATGTGAAAAGAAAGATGTTTGAGCACGCTCAATAGCAAGATAACCAAGTTGAGGTCTCGTAGGAAAATGCTCAAGTACTGGAAAAAGGAACACATACAATACCATTACATTTTGCACACATAGGTTTTGTTGGGCAATGCTCAAGTGTTTAGTTTTAGGACAATAGTTGACATACTATAACTTCCCAACCACTTGGATTTTGGATCTGAGCACAAGCCATGATGCTCTTCAGGCCATACACTAGCTATGTATGCAAAAAGAAAGAGTTTTTGTTAACATTCTAAATGAAAAAACAGGTTGTTGTTTGGAAGCGAAGCGAAGCTAAGCAAAGCTAAGCGCAGCTAAGCGAAGCAAAGCGAAGCGAAGCAAAGCTAAGCAAAGCTAAGCGAAGCGATGCGAAGATAAGCGAAGAGAGGCAAAGCGAATCTAAGCGAAGCGAAGCGAAGCTAAGCGAAGCTAAGAGAAGCGAAGCGAAGCGTAGCTAAGCGAAGCGAAGCTAAGCAAAGCAAAATTAAGCGAAGCAAAGCGAAGAGAAGCGAAGAGAAGCGAAGCGAAGCTAAGCGAAGCAGAGCGAAGCAAAGCGAAGCGAAGCGAAGCTAAGCAAAGCTAAGCGAAGCGAAGCAAAGATAAGCGAAGAGAGGCAAAGCGAAGCTAAGCGAAGCGAAGCGAAGCTAAGCGAAGCTAAGAGAAGCGAAGCGAAGAATAGCTATGCGAAGCGAAGCTAAGCAAAGCGAAGTTAAGCGAAGCGAAGCGAAGAGAAGCGAAGAGAAGCGAAGCGAAGCTAAGCGAAGCAAAGCGAAGTGAAGGGAAGCTAATCGCAGCGAAGCGAAGAGAAGCATAGAGAAGCGAAGCGAAAAGAAGCAAAGCTAAGAGAAGCAATGCGAAGCTAAGCGCAGGTATGCGAAGCGAAGCGAAGCTAAGAGAAGCAAAGCGAATCTAAGCGCAGCTATGCGAAGCGAAGCGAAGCTAAGGGAAGCAAACTGAAGCTAAGAGAAGCAAAGCAAAGCTAAGCGAAGCGAATCTGAGCTAAGCGAAGTGAAGCTTAGCGAAGCTAAGCAAATCTAAGCGAAGCTAAGCGAAGCGAAGCAATCTTGTTAGGATTAAGGACGGAGTCCAGGTGAACTTAGGAGCTAGAATTACTCAAAATATAAATCCGAAATTCTGGACAGAATAGTCGTCTTCACAAGAAACGACGTCGACGAAAAACTAGCTGTTCGAATGTCGTCAAAATCGGATATGTTGTAGCTTGTAATGTCGTGCAAAAAGAAGCGAAGCTAAGAGAAGCAAAGCAAAGCTAAGCGCAGGTATGCGAAGCGAAGCGAAGCAAAGCGAAGCTAAGCGAAGCGAAGCGAAGCTAAGGGAAGTGAACCGAAGCTAAGCGGAGCGAAGCTAAGCGGAGCGAAGTGAAGCTCGGCGAAGCTAAGCAAAGCAAAGCAAAGCTAAGCAAAGCTAAGCGAAGCTAAACGAAGCGAAGCGAAGCGAATCTAAGCGAAGCTAAGCGAATCGAAGCTAAGCGAAGCAAAGCGAAGGGAAGCGAAGCAAAGTGAAACGAAGCAATGCTTAGCAAAGCGAAGTGAAGCAAAGCTAAGCGAAGCTAGGCGAAGCTAAGCAAAGCGAAGCGAAGCTAAGAGCAGCTAAGCGAAGCTAAGCGAAGCAAAGCGAAGCTATGCGAAGCGAAGCAAAGCTAAGCGAAGCGAAGCGAAGCTAAGCAAAGCGAGGCTAAGCGAAGCGAACAGGAAGCTAAGCAAAGCTAATCGAAGCAAAGCGAAGCGTTGCGAACATGAAGCTAAGCGAAGCTAAGCGAAGCGAAGTGAAGAGAAGCTAAGCAAAGCGAACACGAAGCTAAGCGAAGCTAATCGAATCGAAGCGAAGCGAAGCGAAGCGAAGCGAAGCGAAGCTAAGCGAAGCGAACACAAAGCTAAGCGAAACTAAAAGAAGCGAAGAGAAGCGAAGCGAAGCTAAGCAAATCGAAGCGAAGCTAAGCGAAGCTAAGAGAAGCGAAGCGAAGCTAAGCGAAGTGAGGCGAAGCTAAGCGAAGCTAAGGGAAGCTAAGCGAAGCGAAGCTAAGCGAAGCTATGCGAAGCGAATCGAAGCTAAGCGAAGCTAAGCGAAGCTAAGCGAAGCTAAGCGAAACTAAGCGAAGCTAAGCGAAGCGAAGATAATCGAAGCAAAGCTAAGCGAAGCGAAGCAAAGAGAAGCAAAGAGAAGCAAAGCAAAGAGAAGCGAAGCTAAGAGAAGCAAAGCAAAGCTAAGCTCAGCTATGCGAAGCGAAGCAAAGCTAAGCGAAGCTAAGGGAAGCGAACCAAAGCTAAGGGAAGCGAAACGAAGAGAAGCGAAGCGAAGGGAAGAGAAGCAAAGAGAAGTGAAGCGAAGCTAAGTGAAGCTAAGTAAAGCTAAGTGAAGTGAAGCTAAGTGAAGCTAAGTGAAGCTAAGTGAAGCTAAGCGAAGCGAAGAGAAGCATAGAGAAGCGAAGCGAAGCTAAGAGAATCAAAGAGAAGCTAAGCGCAGGTATGCGAAGTGAAGCGAAGCTAAGCGAAGCTAAGCGAAGCGAAGCAAAGCTAAGGGAAGCGAGCCGAAGCTAAGGGAAGCGAAGCGAAGCTAAGCGAAGCTAAGTGAAGCGAAGCAAAGCAAATTGAAACGAAGCAAAGCTAAGCGAAGCGAAGCGAAGCAAAGCAAAGCAAAGCAAAGCGAAGCGAAGCAATGCGAAGCGAAGCGAAGCGAAGCGAAGCGAAGCGAAGCGAACCGAAGCGAAGCGAAGCGAAGCGAAGCTAAGCGAAGCTAAGAGAAGCTAAGCGAAGCTAATCGAAGCAAAGCGATGCGAAGCGAAGAAAAGCGATGCGAATTGAAGCGAAGCTAAGGGAAGCTAAGGGAAGCCAAGCGAAGCGAAGGGAAGCGAAGCGAAGCTAAGCGAAGCGAAGAGAAGCATAGAGAAGCGAAGCAAAAAGAAGCAAAGCTAAGAGAAGCAAAGCGAAGCTAAGCGCAGGTATGCGAAGCGAAGCAAAGCAAAGCGAAGCTAAGCAAAGCTAAGCGAAGCGAAGCGAAGCTAAGGGAAGTGAACCGAAGCTAAGGGAAGCGAAGCAAAGCTAAGCGGAGCGAAGTGAAGCTCGGCGAAGCTAAGCAAAGCAAAGCATAGCTAAGCGAAGCTAAACGAAGCGAAGCGAAGCGAATCTAAGCGAAGCTAAGCGAGTCGAAGCTAAGCAAAGGTAAGAGAAGCAAAGCGAAGCGAAGCGAAGCAATGCTTAGCAAAGCGAAGTGAAGCAAAGCTAAGCGAAGTGAAGCAAAGCTAAGCGGAGCTAGGCGAAGCAAAGTGAAGCTACGCGAAGCGAAGCGAAGCTAAGCGAATCTAAGCGAAGCTAAGCGAAGCGAAGCTAAGCAAAGCGATGCGAAACTAAGCGAAGCGAAGCGAAGCTATGCATAGCTAAGCGAAGCTATGCGAAGCGAAGCGAAGCAAAGTGAAGCGAAGCAAAGCTTAGCAAAGCGAAGCGAAGCAAAGCTAAGCAAAGCTACACGAAGCTAAGTAACGGGAAGCGAAGCTAAGAGAAGCGAAGCGAAGCGAAGCGAAGCGAAGCGAAGCGAAGCTAAGCGAAGCTAAGAAAAGCTAAGCGAAGCTAAAGTGCTGTTTGCTTCGCTTAGCTTCATGTTACATGCTGCAGACTAAAGTGCTCCTGACGAATTGCTCCAGTTGAAGTGCTCCCGACGAAGTGCTCCAGGGAAAGTTCTTCAGACTAAGTGCAAAAGACGAAGTGTACCGGATGAAAGTTTACCAGATGAAGTTCACTAGACGAAGGGCTCCAGACGAATGTGCTCCAGACGAAATAGCACCAGACAAAGTGCTCCAGCCGAGAGTGCTCAAGACGAAGTGCTCCAAACGAACGTGCTCCAGACGAAAAGGCACCAGACAAAGTGCTCCAGATGAAGTGCTCTAAACGAAGTGCTCTAGGCAAAGTGCTCCATGGGAAGTGCTCCAGACGAAGTGCTCCAGATGAAAGTGCTTTAGACGAAGTGCTCCAGACGAAAGAACTCCGGACAATAGTACTCCAGACGAATGCGCACTAGATGAGGTGCTCTAGACAAAGTGCTCCACATGAAGTGATCCAGAAGAAAGTGCTCCAGATGAACGTGCACTAGACGAAGTGCTCCAGACGAAAGTGCACCGGACTAAGTGCTCTAGATGGAGTGCTCGAGAACAAGTGCACGAGACCAAGTGCTCCAGACCAGGTGCTCCAAACAATGTGCTCCAGACGAAGTGCTCCAGAAGAAAGTGGTCTCGACAAAAGTGCACCAGAAGAAGTGCTCCAGACAAAGTGCTCCAGACGAAGTGCACAAGATAAAGTGAACCAGAAGAAGGTGCTCCAGATAAAAAAGCACAAGACAAAGTGCTCCAAACGAAAGTGCTACAGACGAAGTGCTCTGGACGAATGTGCACTAGACGAATTGCTATAGACAAAGTGCTCCAGTAGAAGTGCTCCAGACGAAGTGCTTCAGGCGAAAGTGCACAAGACTAAGTGCTCCTGACGAAGTGCTCTAGACCAAGTGCTCCAGACAAAGTGCTCAAGATTATGTGCTCTAGACCAACTGCTCCATATGAAGTGCTCTTGATGAATGTGCTCTGGACAAAAGTGCTCCAGACAAAAGTGCACCAGACGAAGTGCTCCAAACGAATTGCTCCACTCAAAGTGCTCCCGATGAAGTGCTCCAAACGAAAGTGCTCCAGACAAAAGTGCTCCAGACGAAAGTGCTCTAGACGAAAGTGCTCCAGACGAAAGTGCTCCAGTTGAAACTGCACCAGACGAGGTTCCTCCAGATGAAGTGCTCCAGACAAAGTGCTCCAGACAAAGTGCTCCAAACAAACGTGCTCCACACCAAAAAGCACCAGACGAAGTGCTCTAGACAAACTGCTCCTGACGAAGTGCTCCAAACGAAAGTGCTGGAGACAAAGTGCTCCAGACGAAAGTTCTCCAGACCAAAGTGCTTGAGACGAACGCACTAGATGAAGTGCTCCAGACAAACTGCTCAAGACAAAATGCTCCAGACGAAAGTGCACCAGACTAAGTGCTCCAGACAAAGTGCTCAAGACCAAGTGCCCTAGTCCAAGTGCTCCAGACCAAGTGCTCCGGACAAAAATGCTCCAGATGAAACTGCTTTCGACAAAAGTGCACCAGACGAAGTGCTCCAGACGAAGTGATCCAGACAAAAGTTCTCCAGACGAAGTGCTCCAAACGAACGTGTTCCAGACCAAAAAGCAGCGGACGAAGTGCTCCAGACAACGTACTCAAGACGAAGTGCTCCAGACGAAGTGCGCCAGACAAAGTGTACAGACAAAGTGCTCCAGGCGAAAGTGCACAAGACTAAGTGCTCTTGACGAAGTGCTCTAGACCAAGTGCTCCAGAGAAAGTGCTCCAGACCATGTGCTCTAGACCAACTGCTCTAGATGAAGTGCTCCAGATGAATGTGATCCGGACAAAAGTGCTTCTGACAAAATTGCACCAGACAAAGTGCTCTATACGAATTGCTCCCGACGAAGTGCTCCAGACGAAAGTGCTCCAGACGAAAGTGCTCCAGACAAAAGTGCTCCAGACAAAAGTGCTCTAGACGAAAGAGCTCCTGACGAAAGTGCTCCAGTCGAAAGTGCACCAGACAAAGTGCTCAAGAAGAAGTGCTCCAGATGAAGTGCTCCACACGAAGTGCTCCAAACGAACGTGCTTCAGACCAAAAAGCACTAGACGAAGTGCTCCATAAGAAATGCTCCAGACGAAATTTCTCCAAACCATAGTGCTCAAGACAAACGTACACTAGATGAAGTGCTCCAGACGAAAGTGCACCAGACTAAGTGCTCCAGACGAAGTGCTCGAGACCAAGTGCCCCAGACCAAGTGCTCTAGACCAAGTGCTCCAGACAAAAATGCTCCAGATGAAAGTGCTCTCGACAAAAGTGCACCAAACGAAGTGCTACAAACGAAGTGCTCCAAACGAACGTGCTCCAAACCAAAAAGCACTGGACAAAATGCTCCAGACAACGTACTCTAGACGAAGTGCTCCAGACGAACTGCTCCAGACGAAGTGCTCCAGACGAAAGTGCTCTGAGCGAAAATTCTCCGGATGAAAGTGCTCCAAACGAACATGCACTAGATGAAGTGCTCCAGACGAAGTGCTTTAGACGAAGTGCTCCAGACCAAGTGCTCCAAACAAAGTGCTCCAGAAGAAAGTGTTCCAGACGAAAGTGCTCTAGACAAAAGTGCACCAGACGAAGCGCTCCAGACAAAGTGCTTCAGACGAAGTGCACAAGACGAAGTGCACCAGACGAAAGTGTACCAGACGAAGTTCACCAGACAAAGTGCTCCAGACAAACGTGCTCCAGACGTTTAGCACCTTACAAAGTGCTCCAGTCGAAAGTGCTCCAGACGAAGTGCTCCAAACGAACGCTCTCCAGACGAAAGGCACCAGACGAAGTGCTCCAGATGAAGTGCTCTAAACGAAGTGCTCTAGGCAAAGTGCTCCAGGCAAAGTGCTCCAGACGAAGTGCTCCAGATGAAAGTGCTTCAGACGAAGTGCTCCAGACGAAAGAACCCCGGACAAAAGTGCTCCAGATGAACGTCCACTAGACGAGGTGCTCTAGACAAATTGCTCCAGACGAAGTGCTCCAGACGAAGTGCTCAAGGCAAAAGTGCAACATACAAAGTGCTCCTAACGAAGTGCTCTAGACCAAGTGCTCCAGACCATGTGCTCTTGACCAAGTGCTCCAGATAAAGTTCTCCAGATGAAAGTGCCCCAGAAAGTGCTCCAGACAAAAGTGCTCCAGACGAAAGTGCACCGGACGAAGTGCTCCAGACGAAGTGCTCCATATGAAGTGCTCCAGACGAAAGTGCTCTAGACGAAAGTGCATCAGATGAAATTTCTCGAGACGAAAGTGAACCAGATAAATGTGCACTAGATGAAGTGCTTCGGACGAAGTGCTCTAGATAAAGTGCTCTAGACTTTGTGCAGCAGACGAGCGCACTAGACAAAAGTGATTCATACGAAAGTAATTTAGACAAAGTGCACCAGACAACGTGCTCTAGACGAAGTGCTCCAGACGAAGTTCTCTATACGAAAGTGCTCCACACGAAAGTGCTGCAGATAAAGTGTGCAGATGAAAGTGCTCCACAAAAAGTACTCTAGACAAACTGCTCTAGACGAATGTTCTCCAGACAAAGTGCATTAAGCAGAGGGCTCAAGACGAAGTGCTCCGGACGAAGTGCGCTAGACGAAGTGCTCCTGATAAAGTGCTCCAAACAAAAGTGCACCAGACGAAGTTCACCTGATAAAAGTACTCAGGACTATGTGCTCCAGATGAAGTGCTCAAGACGAGCGTGCTCTAGACGGAAATGCCCCAGACAAAGCGCTCCAGACAAAGTGCGCTAAACAAACGTGCTCTAGACCGAAAAGCACCAGACGAAGTGCTCCAAACGAAGGGCTCTAGACGAAGTGCTCGAGACGAAATGCTCCAAATGAAAGTGCTTTAGATGAAGTGCTCCAGACGAAAAAACTCGAGACAAAAGTGCTCCAGACGAACGTGCACTAGACGGGGTGCTCTAGACAAAGTGCTTCATATAAAGTGCTCCAGACGAAGTGCTCCAGGCGAAAGTGCAACATACTAAGTGCTCCTAACGAAGTGCTCTAGACCAAGTGCTCCAGACCATGTGCTCTTGACCAAGTGCTCAAGATAAAGTTCTCCAGACGAAAGTGCCCCAGAAAGTGCTCCAGACAAAAGTGCTCCAGACGAAAGTGCACCGGATGAAGTGCTCCAGACTAAGTGCTCCAGATGAAGTGCTCCAGACGAAAGTGCTCTAGACGAAAGTGCACCAGACGAAAGTTCTCGAGATGAAAGTGCACCAGATGAATGTGCACTAGATGAAGTGCTTCGGACGAAGTGCTCCAGATGAAGTGCTCCAGACGAAGTGCAGCAGACCAAGCGCAATAGACGAAAGTGATTCAGACGAAAGTAATTCAGACAAAAGTGCACCAGACAACGTGTTCCAGATGAAGTGCTCTAGACAAAGTTCTCTATACGAAAGTGCTCCACACAAAAGTGCTCCAGATGAAGTGCTGTAGACGAAAGTGCTCCACAAGAAGTACTCTAGACGAAGTGCTCTTGACGAATGTGCTCCAGACAAAGTGCATAAAGCAAAGTGCTCTATACGAAGTGCGCCTAATAAAGTGCTCCAAAAAAAAAAGCTCCAGACAAAAGTGCACCAGACGAAGTTCACCAGATGAAAATACTCAGGACTATGTGCTCCAGACGAAGTGCTCAAGACGAACGTGCTCTAGACGGAAAAGCTCCAGACAAAGTGCTCAAGACAAAGTGCTCTAAACGAACGTGCTCTAGACCGAAAAACACCAGACTAAGTGCTCCAAACGAAGGGCTCTAGACAAAGTGCTCCAGACGACAGGTCTCCACGTGAATTGCTCCGGACGAAAGTTCTCGTCGTTTGGAGCACTTCGTCGGGAGCACTTTCGTTTGGAGCACTTTGTCTTATGCTTTTTCATCTAGAGCACCTTTGTCTGGTGCACTTTGTCTTATGCACTTCGTATGGAGCACTTTGTTTGGAGCACTTCTTCTAGTGCATTTTTGTCGAGAGCACTTTCTTCTGGAGCGCTTCGTCTGGAGCACTTTGTTTGGAGCACTTGGTCTGGAGCACTTGGTCTGGAGCACTTGTTCTCGAGCACTCCATGTGGAGCACTTAGTCCAGTGCACTTACGCCTGGAGCACTTCGTCTAGTGCACATTCATCTGGAGCACTTTCGTTCGGGGAACTTTTGCCTGGTGCACTTCGCTTGGAGCACTTTCGTCTAGAGCACTTTGTCTTGAGCACTTCGTTTAGAGTACGTTATCTGGAGCACTTGATCGGTCCTTTTTGGTCTGGAGCATGTTCGTTTGGAGCACTTCGTCTGGAGCACGTTCATCCGGAGCACTTTCATCTGGAGCACTTTGTTTGGAGAACTTTCGTCTGGAGCACTTTGCCTGGAGCACTTTCGTCTGGAGCACTTTGTCTAGAGCCCTTCGTTTGGAGCACTTCGTCTGGTGCTTTTCGGTCTAGAGCACGTTCGTTTAGAGCACTTTGTCTGGAGCACTTTGTCTGGAGCTTTTCCATCTAGAGCACGTTTGTCTTGAGCACTTCGTCTGGAGCACATAGTCCTGAGTATTTTCATCTGGTGAACTTCGTCTGGTGCACTTTTGTCTGAAGCACTTTCGTCTGGACCACTTCATCTGGAGCACTTCGTCCTGTGCACTTTCGTCTAGAGCACTTTCGTGTGGAGAACTTTCTGGAGCACTTTCATCTAGAGAACTTTATCTGGAGCACCTGGTCAAGAGCACATGGTCTGGAGCACTTGGTCTAGAGCAATTCGTCTAGTGCACATTCGTCCAGAGCACTTCGTCTGGAGCACTTTCATTTGGAGCACTTCGTCTGGAGCAGTTTCGTTTGGAGCACTTTGTCTCGTGCTTTTTCATCTGGAGCACCTTCGTCTGGTGCATTTCTTCTTGTGCACTTTGTTTGGAGCACTTTGTCTGGAGCACTTCTTCTGGTGCACTTTTGTCGAGACCACTTCTTCTGGAGCGATTCGTCTGGAGCACTTTGTTTGGAGCACTTGGTCTGGAGCACTTGGTCTGGAGCACTTGTTCTTGAGCACTCCTTCTGGAGCACTTAGTCTGGTGCACTTTCATCTGGAGCACTTCGTCTAGGGCACGTTCATCTGGAGCACTTTCGTCTGGAGCACTTCGTCTGGAGCACTTTGTCTAGAGAACCTCGTCTAGTGCGCGTTCGTTTGGAGCACTTTTGTCCGGAATTCTTTCGTCTAAAGCACTTTCATCTGGAGCACTTCGTCTGGAGCACTTCGCATGGAGCACTTTGCCTGGAGCACTTCGTTTAGAGCACTTCATCTGGAGCACGTCGTCTGGTGCCTTTTCGTCTGGAGCACGTTCGTTTGGAGCACTTCGTCTGGAGCACTTTCGGCTGGAGCACTTTGTCTGGTGCTATTTCGTCTGGAGCACTTCGTCTGGTGAAGGTCGTCTAGTACACTTTCGTCTGGTGCACTTCGTCTTGTGCACTTCGTCAGAAGCACTTTGTCTGTAGCACTTCGTCTGGTGCACTTTTGTCTAGAGCACTTTCGTCTGGAACACTTTCTTCTGGAGCACTTTGTTTGGAGCACTTGGTCAGGAGCACTTGGTTATCTTGCTATTGAGCGTGCTCAAACATCTTGCTTTTGGCATGCATGGTTAGTGTATGGGCTCAAGAGCATGCTGGCCTGTGCTCGGATGCAAAACCCAGGTGTGTGGGAAGTTATGGTATCTCAAGCGTTTTCGCATATCCAAGTTCTTGAGTGGTACCCCACCAAACAACAACCTGTTTTTTCATTTAGGATATTGTTCACCAAAACTCTTTCCCTTTGCATACATAGCTAGTGTATGGCCTCAAGAGCATCATGGCTTGTGCTCAGATCCAAAATCCAAGTGGTTGGGAAGTTATAGTATGTCAACTATTGTCCCATGACTAAACACTAGAGCCTTGCCCAAAAATACCTCAACTTTTCATTTCGTTTTTCACATACAAAGCAATTTCTAAGCTCTTGTTTTGCATGAACAGTTAGTGCATGGGCTCAAGATAATCGTGGCTTGTGCTCAGATCCAAAACCTAAGTGTGCAAAAGGTTATGGTATTGTATGTGTTCCTTTTTCCTGTACTTGAGCATTTTCCTACGAGACCTCAACTTGGTTATCTTGCTATTGAGCATGCTCAAACATCTTGCTTTTGGCATGCATGGTTAGTGTATGGGCTCAAGAGCATGCTGGCCTGTGCTCGGATGCAAAACCCAGGTTTGTGGGAAGTTATGGTATCTCAAGCGTTTTCGCATATCCAAGTTCTTGAGTGGTACCCCACCAAACAACAACCTGTTTTTTCATTTAGGATATTGTTCACCAAAACTCTTTCCCTTTGCATACATAGCTAGTGTATGGCCTCAAGAGCATCATGGCTTGTGCTCAGATCCAAAATCCAAGTGGTTGGGAAGTTATAGTATGCCTACTATTGTCCCAAGACTAAACACTATAGCATTGCCCAACAAAACCTCAACTTTTCATTTTGTTTTTCAGATACAAAGCAATTTCTAAGCCCTTGTTTTGCATGAGCAGTTAGTGCATGGGGTCAAGATAATTGTGGCTTGTGCTCAGATCGAAAGCCTAAGTGTGCAAAAAGTTATGGTATTGTATGTGCTCCTTTTTCCAGTACTTGAGCATTTTCCTACGAGACCTCAACTTGGTTATCTTGCTATTGAGCGTGCTCAAACATCTTGCTTTTGGCATGCATGGTTAGTGTATGGGCTCAAGAGCATGCTGGCCTGTGCTCGGATGCAAAACCCAGGTGTGTGGGAAGTTATGGTATCTCAAGCGTTTTCGCTTCGCTTTGCTTTGCTTCGCTTAGCTTCGCTTCACTGCGCATACCTGTGCTTAGCTTCGCATTGATTCTCTTAGCTTCGCTTCGCTTCTCTATGCTTCTCTTTGCTTTGCTTAGCTTCACTTAGCTTCACTTAGCTTCGCTTCGCTTCTCTTTGCTTCTCTTCGCTTCGCTTTGCTTCGCTTAGCTTCGCTTCCCTTAGCTTCGCTTAGCTTTGCTTCGCTTCGCATAGTTGCGCTTAGCTTTGCTTTGCTTCTCTTAGCTTCGCTTCTCTTCGCTTTGCTTCTCTTTGCTTCTCTTTGCTTCGCTTCGCTTACCTTCGCTTACCTTCGCTTCGCTTCGCCTCACTTCGCTTAGCTTCGCTTCTCTTCGCTTAGCTTCGCTTAGATTCGCTTAGCTTCGCTTCGCTTCGCTTAGCTTTGCTTTCCTTAGCTTCCGTTTGCTTCTCATAGCTTCGCTTAGCCTTGCTTCGCTTCGCATAGCTGCGCTTAGCTTAGCTTCGCTTCGCTTCCCTTAGCTTCAGTTCGCTTCCCTTAGCTTCACTTCGCTTCGCTAAGCTTAGCTAAGCTTAGCTAAGCTTTGCTTCGTTTCACTTTGCTTCGCTTAGCTTCGCCTAGCTTCACTTCGCTTCGCTTAGCTTCGCTTCGCTTCGCTTAGCTTCGCTTCGCTTCCCTTAGCTTCGGTTCGCTTCCCTTAGCTTCGCTTCGCTTCTCTTCGCTTCGCTTCGCTTCGCTTCGCTCTGCTTCGCTTAGCTTCGCTAAGCTTCGCATACCTGCGCTTAGCTTTGCTTCGTTTCGCTTCGCTCTCTGTGCTTCTCTTCGCTTCGCTTCGCTTAGCTTCCCTTCGCTTCTCTTCGCTTCTCTTCGCGCTTAGCTTCGTTTTGCTTCGCTTCGCCTAGCTTCGCTTCGCTTCAGTTTGCTGTGCTTCGCTTAGCTTCACTTCGCTTCGCTTCTCATAGCTTCGCTTAGCTACGCTTCGCTTAGCTTCGCTTTGCCTCTCTTCGCTTCTCTTCGTTTTGCTTCGCTTAGCTTCGCTTCGCTTCGCTTAGCTTCGCTACGCTTAGCTTCACTTAACCTCGCTTTGCTTCACGTAGCTTCGCTTTGCTTAGCTTCGCTTTGCTTCGCTTAGCTTCGCTTAGCTCGTTTAGCTTCGCTTGGCTTTGCTTTGCTTCTCTTCGCTTAGCTTTGCTTGGCTTCGCTTAGCTTCACTTCGCTTCGCTTTGCTTCGCTTAACTTTGCTTAGATTCGCTTGGCTTTGCTTCGCTTCGCTTAGCTTTGCTTCGCTTCGCTTAGCTTCGCTTCGCTTCGCTTAGCTTTCCTTAGCTTCGCTTCGCTTCGCTTCCCTTAGCTTCGGTTCGCTTCTTATAGCTTCACTTCGCTTCGCTTAGCTTCGCTTAGCTTCGCTTCGCTTCGCATAGCTGCGCTTTGCTTCGTTTTGCTTCTCTTAGCTTTGTTTCTCTTCGCTACACTTCTCTTTGCTTCTCTTCGCTTCGCTTCCCTTCGCTTAGCTTCGCTTTTCTTCGCTTAGCTTTGCCTAGATTCGCTTAGCTTCGCTTTGCTTGGCTTAGCTTCGCTTAGATTCGCTTAGCTTCGCTTCGCTTTTCTTAGCTTCCCTTCGCTTCGCTTAGCGTCGCTTTGCTTAGCTTCCCTTAGCTTTTCTTCACTTCGCTTCGCTTCTCTGCGCTTAGCTTCGCTTCGCTTTGCTTAGCTTCGCTTCGATTCGCTTCGCTTTGCTTAGCCTTGCTTCGCTTCGCTTAGCTTCGCTTCGCTTCGCTTAGCTTCACTTTGCTTAGCTTAGATTCGCTTCGCTTCGCTTCGTTTAGCTTAGCTTCGCTTCGCTTCCCTTAGCTTCAGTTCGCTTCCCTTAGATTCGCTTCGCTTCGCATTGCTGCGCTTAGATTCGCTTTGCTTCTCTTAGCTTCGCTTCTCTTCGCATCGCTTCTCTTTGCTTCTGTTCGCTTTGCTTTGCTTAGCTTCGCTTCGCTTAGCTTTGCTTCGCTTAGCTGCGCTTAGATTTGTTGTGTGATGTGATCATATGCTTTCACATTCTTTCTGCCTCCCATCCCATGTTTTCAACTTGCACGTATGGTTTGACGACTTTTCTGTCCAGAATTTCGGATTTATATTTTGAGTAATTCTAGCTCCTAAGTTCACCTAGACTCTGTCCTTAATCCTAACAAGTGGTATCAGAGCGATATTAAGGATATTAAGAGGAGTCTACAGAAGTTTGAAGACTTTTCTAGGCCTACCATGGCCTGTGGGTGTGCCTAAGTGGTGTTCTAAAGGTTGGATGTGTCTTCTGCTAAGAGGAAACTCTGCCGAAATTTCGTGGACGCCGACACTTGTGAAAATATCGAGGGAGCTGAGTGTGGACAGCAAAGGGGAGCTGAAATTCGTCATTTCTCAAGGAGAAGATGAATGAGTGAGGAGGAGATGCTAATGGAAGAGGAGCTGTACCTGAGAAGACAAGTGAGCTGCCGCCATCAAAAGTTGAAGCTTTGGATGGCTCCAACTATGAGGAATGGAGCGGGCGGATGAGGAGTGCCTTCAAACGCTACAAGCTACTGGAGATTGCTGTTGGGGAGGAGAAGATGCCGGAAGAAGGCGAAGCACGTGAGCGGTGGATTGAGAAAAGCGCGGTGCTTTTTGACCTCATCCTTCAATCGGTCAACAAGGAGATGTTCGAGCACATCAAGGATCTTGTGGAAGCGGATGATTCGGGTCCAAGGGCGTGGAAACTACTACGCGATGTGATTCAGCCCAACACTCTCCCGCTGGTGATCGTGCTCGAGAAGGAACTTGCTGCCATCTCCATGCGACCAGGGGACGATGTGAAGCCGGTCCTTGACAAGATCAAGGACACCTATGCAAGGATGGCAGCAGTGTATCTCAGCTGCAGCAGTGCACCAAGATCATCTCGGTGTTGGACAACTCTTGGGACAACCTCATCCCCACCCTCAACTCTCAGCAAGATCAATGGACACCTGAGTGGCTAAGGCAGCAGATTCTGCAGGAGGACTTCCGCAGACGCCATGTGGGAGGTGGTGCTGCCACTAAGACTGCTGAGGGGTATGAGGATGTGCATGGGCATGGGAGTTCTGGTGGTAGGGGGAGTACCAGAATGGAGGGCACCTGCAGGTACTGCAAGAAGGTCGGACATCCTTGGTTCAAGTGCTTCAGCAGGCCGGAGGGATGGGCACCTCCAGGCATGTAGCCGCCAAATGGTGAACGCGCACAAGGTGGCGCTGTGCAAGGCTCAGGTGCACAAGGTGAAGGTGCACAAGGTAATACCTATCCTGGGATGTTTCTCATGGTTGAGGATGTGCATGGGCATGAGGGTGATGTGGGATCTGTAGGAAAGGTTGTGATGCACCCTCTCACGCACTGGGTGATTGATTCAGGTTGCACCAGTCACATGACCCCACGGGCAGATATGCTTGATGAGGTAAAACCCCCTGGAAAGATTAAGTATGTGGCAGCAGCGTCAGGTGTTTTGCTCCCTGTGATTGGTGTTGGGAATGCCAAGGTTAAGGGAGCTAATGGGGAGCTTGTGGGGCTTGGGAATGTTCTGCTGGTTGAAGGTTTGTGTGCTAACCTTCTCTCTGTGCGGCGACTGCAGAAGAGCAAGGCCGAAGTGACCTTTGGACCAACCAGCTGCCGTGCTAAGCTTGGGAAGAAGGTGCTGTGGAGTCTGAAAGAGGAGACCAGCTGCATCAAGGACCTGTGGCAGCTGCCCATCATCCTTTGGAATGGGAAAACTCCAACAGCAGCAACGGCAACAGCGGCAAAGGCAACAGCAGGAGGAGATGCAACTGCACCAAGTGATGGGGTCCTGGAAGCAGTTAAGAAAGTGCAGCAGCAGCAGACACATGGTGAGGTGCTTGCTGGTGTGGATGCGAGTGCGGCATGGGCTAAGGCTTCATCAAGGAGTGGAGAGGCCGATTGGGAGACATGGCATGAGAGGCTGTGTAATGTGAACTTCCCTATGCTGCAGAAATTGGTGAAGGACGGGAGCCTGAAGGGCTTGGAGGTCAAGGGAGGAGTGAAGGAGATTGGGAGCTGCCCTACATGCTTGGAGACCAAGTTCTCCAAGTTCCCCTTCAACAGCACTACAGGACCAGCCAAGACCCCACTTGCACTTGTGCACATGGATGTGGTGGGGCCCACAAGAGCCCCTTCCCTCTCAGGCAACCGCTATTTCTTGACAATTGTGGATGACCACACTCGGGAAGTGTGGGTTTACCCTTTGAAGAGCAAGGGGGAGGTGGCAGCGGCTGTCCTTAAGGAGTGGATGCCTAGAGCTCAGAGGGAATGCGGACACAAGGTGAAGGTGATCCGCAGTGATAATGGTGGGGAGTTCATTGGAGCTGATTTTGAGGGGGAGTTGAAGAGGAAGGGGATCCAACATCAATTGACAGTGCCCTACAACGCGCAGCAGAATGGCGTGGCTGAGAGGTTCAACAGGACCCTGTAGGAGGGGGCACGCACTCTCCTTGGGCGTGCAGGGCTGCCTGATCCGTTTTGGGTGTCTGCACTGAGGCAGGTCGCCCTTGTGAAGAACAGGGTGGTGGCTACAGTTGGGGATAAGGAGTGGATCCCATATACCAAGTGGTATGGGAGTGCTCCAGCTGTGAACATGCTGAGGGCATTTGGGTGCCATGTGGTGTTTCATGTGCCTAAGGAGAAAAGGGGGAAGTTGGAGGCTTCTGGAAGATGGGGTGTGCACTTGGGGATTGCAAAGGATCACAAGGGGTGGCTGCTATGGGACTTGACCACCCAGAAGTTGACAGTGTCAAGGATGTGAAGTTTCTGGAGTCCCTGTACTACAAGGAATGGAAGCAGCAGCAACAGAAGCTTCCATCTACACCGCTCATTGTGGAGGCAGGCCTTCAAGACAGGTGGAGGTTGCAGTGTCTGAGGAGGAGATGTCTGGGGTGACTGAGGAAGGGGGAGCAGCTGAAGTGGAGCAGCAGCAGCAACAGCATGAGTCTCCACCTCGAGTTCCACACCCGCCTGAGCGATCTAGGAGGGATGTGCGCCCTCCGGTGAGGCTGACCTATGGGGGAAGAGGCAAGCCGAATGTGGTGCAGGCTGGGAGTGTGGTTGAGCAGATTGAGGAAGATGAGATTGCATTGTGCTATTGGGCTGCAATTCCTCAGCCAAAGGTATTGACGCTAGCTTCAACTCAGTGAAAGCGGATGGCACCAGCATTGGGGGTTATGTGTGCTTGCTGGGAGGTGGTGCTGTGAGCTGGCGCAGCAAGAAGCAGAATGAGGTGGGATTGTTCTCATGTGAGACTGAGTACATGGCCTTACACCATGGGGCCAAGGAAGTGGTGTGGCTGAGGCGCTTGTTGGAGGAGTTGGGAGTTGGTCAGGAGGAGCCGACAGTTGTCTTCTGTGACAATGAGTCTGCAGTGAAGCTGGCCAAGAATGCTTGTCTGCATGGGCTGACAAAACACATAAAGCCTAAGTGGCATTGGGTAAGGAGACTCCTTGATAAGGAGGTGCGGCTGGAGATAGTGAAGACCCATCAGCAGGCAGCAGATATTTTCACTAAGCGTCTGGCGGAGGCGGATCATTCGAAGGGCATGAAGCTTGGTGAGATGAGTGTGCATTGAGTATGCATGCTTGCGATGTGATATGGTGGATGATGGTTGGCAGCCAGAGGGGGAGATTCTTGTGTGATGTCATCATATGCTATCACATTCTGTCTGCCTCCCATCCCATGTTTTCAACTTGCACGTATGGTTTGACAGTGCGTGAAAGAATTTGTGTGTGGTGTGTTATGGAGTTTGGGAATGTGTTTTGTGTTTTTTTGTTTGAGCAGGTATTTTGTGATGATAGATCTTGAGAAGATCTTTCGGACGCAACAAGAATCGCTTCAATCGGAGCAAGAACGCGAAAGCTATGAAGGTTCAAAGTTGATGAGCTTGCGTTATAATTGCGGCGGTTACAAAGTGAAATTGTGGGGTGACTTTATATGGAGTTGGGACTATTGGGAGTTGGGGAAATTCGTCACTCTACTGTAGCAGCTGCAAAATTGGTTGGGAACAACCAAGCTAGGTTGGCAAGGGTGGCCAACTTGGTTGGATTGGTTGGGAAGGGACAAATGTCAAAGTTGGGGTTCCTATATGGAGGGAATCTTTGTGCTTATGGGGTTTCCTTGGTTGGGGACTCTCTTGGGACCTCTTCTCTCATCCCTCTCTTCCATCCCAACCTTTCTCTTGCTCCTCCAATTCCTTGTGAGATTCTTGAACTTTGATTGAACTTTTTGAGATTGAGTTAAGTTCTCCTCCTACAGCTTACCCCTCAGTGCGTCGAAAGACATAGCGTCGCGAATACTCCATCAATTGACATGATTCAAATTGAGAACGGTAGCTAAGATTACAAGCTACAATATATTCGATTTTCGAGACATTCAAACGGCTAGTGTTTTGTCGACGTCGTTTCTTGTGAAGACGACTTTTCTGTCCAGAATTTCAGATTTATATTTTGAGTAATTCTAGCTCCTAAGTTCACCTAGATTCCGTCCTTAATCCTAACAAGTGGTATCAGAGCGATATTAAGGACATTAAGAGGAGTCTACAAAAGTTTGAAGACTTTTCTAGACCTACCATGGCCTGTGGGTGTGCCTAAGTGGTGTTCTAAAGGTTGGATGTGTCTTCCGCTAAGGGGAAACTCTGCCGAAATTTCGTGGACGCCGACACTTGTGAAAATATCGAGGGAGCTGAGTCTCGACAGCAAAGGGGGAGCTGAAATTCGTCATTTCTCAAGGAGAAGATGAATGAGAGAGGAGGAGATGCTAATGGAAGATGAGCTGTACCTGAGAAGACAAGTGAGCCGCCACCATCAAAAGTTGAAGCTTTGGATGGCTCCAACTATGAGGAATGGAGCGGGCACATGAGGAGTGCCTTCAAACGCTACAAGCTACTGAAGATTGCTGTTGGGGAGGAGAAGATGCCGGAAGAAGGCGAAGCACGTGAGCGGTGGATTGAGAAAAGCGCGGTGCTTTTTGACCTCATCCTTCAATCGGTCAACAAGGAGATGTTCGAGCACATCAAGGATCTTGTGGAAGCGGATGATTCGGGTCCAAGGGCGTGGAAACTACTACGCGATGTGATTCAGCCCAACACTCTCCCGATGGTGATCGTGCTCGAGAAGGAACTTGCTGCCATCTCCATGCGACCAGGGGACGATGTGAAGCCGGTCCTTGACAAGATCAAGGACACCTATGCAAGGATGGCAGCAGTGGGCAGCAGTGTATCTCAGCTGCAGCAGTGCACCAAGATCATCTCGGTGTTGGACAACTCTTGGGACAACCTCATCCCCACCCTCAACTCTCAGCAAGATCAATGGACACCTGAGTGGCTAAGGCAGCAGATTCTGCAGGAGGACTTCCGCAGACGCCATGTGGGAGGCGGTGCTGCCACTAAGACTGCTGAGGGGTATGGAGCTGCGGGGCGTGGCAGAGGAAGAGGGGGTTGGAGAGGCCGAGGCCATGGGAGGAGCTTTGGCAGAGGTAGAGGCCGAGGTGACTATAATGAGGGGCATGGGAGCTCTGGTGGTAGGGGGAGTACCAGAATGGAGGGCACCTGCTGGTACTGCAAGAAGGTCGGACATCCTTGGTTCAAGTGCTTTAGCAGGCCGGAGGGATGGGCACCTCCAGGCATCTGTCGCCAAGTGGTGAACGCGCACAAGGTGGCGCTGTGCAAGGCTCAGGTGCACAAGGTAATACCTATCCTGGGATGTTTCTCATGGTTGAGGATGTGCATGGGCATGAGGGTGATGTGGGATCTGTAGGAAAGGTTGTGATGCACCCTCTCATGCACTGGGTGATTGATTCAGGTTGCACCAGTCACATGACCCCACAGGAAGATATGCTTGATGAGGTAAAACCCCCTGGAAAGATAAATCTACAACAAGAACGGTAGCTAAGATTACAATCTACAACATATCCGATTTTCGCGACATTCCAACAGCTAGTTTTTCGTCGACGTCGTTCCTTGTGAAGATGACTTTTCTGTCCAGAATTTCGGATTTATATTTCGAGTAATTCTAGCTCCTAAGTTCACCTAGACTCCGTCCTTAATCCTAACAAGATTGCTTCGCTTCGCTTTGGTTCTCTTAGCTTCGTTTAGATTCGCTTAGCTTCGCTATACTTCACTTCGCTTAGCTTCGCTAAGCTTCACTTCGCTTAGCCTAGATTCGTTTTGCTTCGCTTCCCTTAGCTTCGCTTCGCTTTGCTTCCCTTAGCTTCGCTTCGCTTCAGTTCGCTTCCCTTAGCTTCGCTTCGCTTCGCATAGCTGCGCTTAGATTTGCTTTGCTTCTCTTAGCTTCGCTTAGCTTCGCTTCGCTTCGCATACCTGCGCTTAGCTTCGCTTTGCTTCTCTTTGCTTTGCTTCTTTTCGCTTCGCTTCTCTATGCTTCTCTTCGCTTTGCTTCGCTTAGCTTCTCTTCACTTCGCATTGCTTTGCTTAGCTTTGCTTCACTTCTCTTCGCTTCTCTTCGCTTAGCTACGCTTCGCTTCGCTTCGCTTCTCTTAGCTTCGCTTCGCTTCGCTTAGCTTCTCTTTGCCTCTCTTCGCTTCTCTTCGCTTCGCTTCGCTTTGCTTCGCGTAGCTTCGCTTAGGTTTGCTTCAATTCCCTTAGCTTTGGTTCGCTTCCCTTAGCTTCCCTTAGCTTCGCTTCGCTGCGGTTCGCATAGCTGCGCTTAGCTTCGCTTTGCTTCTCTTAGCTTCGCTTCTCTTCGCTTCACTTCTCTTTGCTTCTCTTCGCTTCGCTTCGCTAAGCTTCGCTTCGCTTCTCATCGCTTCGATTCTCTTTGCTTCTCTTCGCTTCGCTTCGCTTAGCTTCGCTTTGCTAAGCTTCGCTTCGCTTAACTTCGCTTAGCTTCCCTTGGCTTCGCTTAGCTTCGCTTCGCTTCGCTTAGATTCGCTTAGCTTTGCTTTGCTTTGGTTAGCTTCGCATAGATTCGCTTAGCTTCACTTTGCGTCGCATAGTTTCCCTTAACTTCGCTTTGCTTCGCTTAGCTTCGCTTAGCTTCGATTTGCTTAGCTTCGCTTCGCTTTGCTTAGCTTCGCGTAGCTTCGCTTCGCTCCGCATAGCTGCGATAAGCTTCGCTTTGCTTCTCTTTGCTGCTCTTTGCTTCTCTTCGCTTCGCTTTGCTTAGCTTCGGTTCCCTTCGCTTAGCTTCACTTCGCTTCGCTTAGCTTCGCTTCTCTTAGCTTTGCTTAACTTCGCTTTGCTTTGCTTAGCTTCTCTTTGAATAGCTTCGCTTAGCTTCGCTTGGCTTCGCTTCGCTTCGCTTAGCTTTGCTTGGCTTCGTTTCGCTTCGCTTAGCTTCGCTTAGCTTCACTTAGCTTCGCTTAGCTTCACATAGATTTGTTTCGCTTTGCTTTGCTTTCCTTCGCTTTGCTTCGCTTCGCTTAGCTTCGCTTCGCTTCGCTTCCCTTAGCTTCGTTTTGCTTCCCTTAGCTTCACTTCGCTTCGCTTAGTTTCGCTTAGCTTCGCTTAGCTTCGCTTCCCTTCGCATAGCTGCGCTTAGCTTTGCTTTGCTTCTCTTAGCTTCGCTTCTCTTCGCTCCGCTTCTCTATGCATCTCTTCGCTTCTCTTTGCTTTGCTTCTCTTTGCTTCTCTTCGCTTCGTTTCACTTAGCTTCGCTTCGCTAAGCTTCATTTCGCTTAACTTCGCTTCGCTTCGCTTCGCTTCGCTTCGCTTCGCTTAGCTTCGCTTCGTTTCGCTTAGCTTCGCTGAGCTTCACTTCGCTTCGCTTAGCTTCGCTTCTCTTAGCTTCGCTTAACTTTGCTTTGCTTTGCTTAGCTTCGCTTCGCTTCGCTTAGCATCGCTTCGCTTCTCCTCGCTTAGCTTCACCTACCTTCGCTTAGCTTCGCTTAGTTCCGCTAAGATTCGCTTAGCATCGCTTCGCTTCGCTTAGCTTTGCTTCGCTTTGCTTTGCTTCGCTTCGATTCACTGTCCTTAGCTTCGGTTCGCTTCTCTTCGCTTCGCTTCACTTCGCTTAGCTTCGCGTCGCTTCGCATAGCTTCGCTTCGCTTAGCTTAGCTTCGCTTAACTTTGCTTTGCTTCGCTTAGCTTTGCTTCGCTTCGCTTCACTTAGCTTCGCTTCGCTTCGCGTCGCTTCGCTTCGCTTCGCTTCTCTTAGCTTCGCTTCGCTTTGCTTTGCTTCGCTTCGCTTCGCTTAGCTTTGCTTCGCTTCACTTCCCTTAGCTTTGCTTTGCTTCTCTTAGCTTCGCTTCTCTTCGCTCCGCTTCTCTTTGCATCTCTTCGCTTCGCTTAGCTTTGCTTCGCTTCACTTCCCTTAGCTTTGGTTCACTTCCCTTAGCTTCGCTTCGCTTCGCTTCGCTTCGCTTTGCTTCGCTTCGGTTCGCTTCGCTTTGCTTAGCTTCGCTTCGGTTCGCATAACTTCGCTTAGCTTCGCCTTGCTTCGCTTAGCTTCGCTTTGCTTCTCTTAGCCTCGCTTACCTTTGCTTCGCTTCGCTTAGCTTCGCTTCGCCTCGCTTCGCTTAGCTTCGCTTCGCTTCTCTTCGCTTCTTTGAGCTTCGCTTAGCTTCGTGTTCGCTTCGCTTCGATTAGCTTCGCTTAGCTTCGTGTTCGCTTCGCTTAGCTTCTCATCACTTCGCTTCACTTAGCTTCGCTTAGCTTCATGTTTGCTTCGCTAAGCTTCCTGTTCGCTTCGCTTAGCCTCGCTTCGCTTAGCTTCGCTTAGCTTCGCTTAGCTTCGATTCGCTTCGCTTCGCTTCGCTTAGCTTCGCTTAGCTTCGCTTAGCTTCGCTTCGCTCCGCTTAGCTTCACTTTGCTTCGCTTAGCTTCGCTTAGCTTCTCTTAGCTTCGCTTCGCTTTGCTTAGCTTCGCCTAGCTTCGCTTAGCTTTGCTTCACTTCACTTTGCTAAGCATTGCTTCGTTTCACTTTGCTTCGCTTCGCTTCGCTTAGCTTCGCTTAGCTTCGATTCGCTAAGCTTCGCTTAGATTCGCTTAGCTTCGCTTCGCTTCACTTAGCTTCGCTTAGCTTAGCTTAGCTTTGCTTAGCTTCACTTTGCTTTGCTTAGCTTCGCCGAGCTTCACTTCGCTTGGATTAGCTTCGCTTCGCTTCGCTTAGCTTCCTGTTCGCTTCGCTTAGCCTCGCTTCGCTTAGCTTCGCTTCGCTTCGCTTAGCTTCGCTTCGCTTCGCTTCGCTTAGCTTCGCTTCGCTTCCCTTAGCTTCGGTTCGCTTCCCTTAGCTTCGCTTCGCTTCGCATAGCTTCGCTTCGCTTCGCTTCGCTGCGCTTCGCTTCGCTTCGCTGTGCTTCGCTTCGCTTCGCTGCGCTTAGCTTCGCTTTGCTTCTCTTAGCTTCGCTTCTTTTTGCTTCGCTTCTTTATGCTTCTCTTCGCTTCGCTTAGCTTCGCTTCGCTTCGCTTAGCTTCGCTTTGCTTCGCTTCCCTTAGCTTCCCTTAGCTTCGCTTCGCTTCGCATCGCTTCGCTTCGCTTCGCATCACTTCGCTTCGATTAGCTTCGCTTCGCTTCGCTTAGCTTCCTGTTTGCTTCGCTTCGCTTAGCTTCGTGTTCGCTTCACTTAGCTTCGCTTCGCTTAGCTTCGCTTCGCTTCGCTTCGCTTAGCTTCGCTTCGCTTCGCTTAGCTTCGCTTCGCTTAGCTTCGCTTCGCTTCGCATAGCTTGGCTTAGCTTAGCTTCGCTTCGCTTAGCTTCGCTTAGCTTCGCTTACCTTCGCTTCGCTTTGCTTAGCTTTGCTTGGCTTCGCTTACCTTCGCTTAGCTTTGCTTAGCTTCTCTTAGCTTCGCTTAGCTTCTCTTAGCTTCTCTTAGCTTCGCTTCGCTTTGCTTAGCTTCGCCTAGCTTCGCTTAGCTTTGCTTCACTTCGCTTTGCTAAGCATTGCTTCGTTTCACTTTGCTTCGCTTCGCTTCGCTTAGCTTCGCTTAGCTTCGATTCGCTTAGCTTCGCTTAGATTCGCTTAGCTTCGCTTCGCTTCGCTTAGCTTCGCTTCGCTTCGCTTAGCTTCGCTTAGCTTAGCTTAGTTTCGCTTAGCTTAGCTTAGTTTTGCTTAGCTTTGCTTAGCTTCGCCGAGCTTCACTTCGCTTCGATTAGCTTCGCTTCGCTTCGCTTAGCTTCCTGTTCGCTTCGCTTAGCCTCGCATCGCTTAGCTTCGCTTCGCTTCGCTTAGCTTCGCTTCGCTTTCCTTCGCTTAGCTTCGCTTCGCTTTCCTTAGCTTCGGCTCGCTTCCCTTAGCTTCGCTTCGCTTCGCTTAGCTTCGCTTCGCTGCGCTTCGCTTCGCTTCGCTGCGCTTCGCTGCGCTTCGCTGCGCTTAGCTTCGCTTTGCTTCTCTTAGCTTCGCTTGTTTTTGCTTCGCTTCTTTATGCTTCTCTTCGCTTCGCTTAGCTTCGCTTCGCTTCGCTTTGCTTCGCTTCGCTAAGCTTCCCTTTGCTTCGCTTTGCTTCGCATTGCTTCGCTTAGCTTTGCTTCGCTTCTCTTCGCTTCTCTTCGCTTCGCTTCGCTTTGCTTCGCTTAGCTTCGCTTTGCTTCACTTCGCTTCGCTTCGCTTCTCTTAGCTTCGCTTAGCTTCGCTTCGCTTAGCTTCGCTTTGCCTCTCTTCGCTTCTCTTTGCTTCGCTTCGCTTAGCTTCGCTTCGCTTAGCTTCGCTTCGCTTCGCTTCTCTTAGCTTCGCTTAGCTTTGCTTTGCCTCTCTTTGCTTCTCTTTGCTTCGCTTCGCTTAGCATCGCTTAGCTTCGCTTCGCTTTGCTTAGCTTCGCTTCGCTTCGCTTCGCTTAGCTTAGCTTCGCTTCGCTTCGCTTCGCTTCGCTTAGCTTCGCTTATCTTTGCTTTGCTTCGCTTTGCTTAGCTTCGCTTCGCTTCGCTTAGCTTCGCTTCGCTTCGCTTAGCTTCAATTTGCTTTGCTTGGCTTTGCTTCGCTTCGCTTTGCTTAGCTTCGCTTTGCTTCGCTTTGCTTCGCTTAGCTTCGCTTCCCTTAGCTTTGGTTTGCTTCCCTTAGCTTCGCTTCGCTTCGCATAGCTGTGCTTAGCTTCGTTTTGCTTCTCTTAGCTTCGCTTCTCTTCGCTACGCTTCTCTTTGCTTCTCTTCGCTTCGCTTCGCTTAGCTTCGCTTAGATTTGCTTAGCTTCCCTTCGCTTCGCTTTGCCTCGCTTCGCTTAGCTTCCCTTAACTTTGCTTTGCTTCGCTTAGCTTCGCTTCTCTTCTCTTTGCTTAGCTTCGCTTAGCTTCGGTTAGATTCGCTTTGCTTCGCTTCGCTTCGCTTAGCTTCGCTTTCCTTAGCTTCCGTTCGCTTCTCTTAGCTTCGCTTAGCCTTGCTTCGCTTCGCATAGCTGCGCTTAGCTTAGCTTCGCTTCGCTTCCCTTAGCTTCAGTTCGCTTCCCTTAGCTTCACTTCGCTTCGCTAAGCTTAGCTAAGCTTAGCTAAGCTTTGCTTCTTTCACTTCGCTTCGCTTAGCTTCGCCTAGCTTCGCTTAGCTTCGCTTCGCTTCCCTTAGCTTCGGTTCGCTTCCCTTAGCTTCGGTTCGCTTCCCTTAGCTTCGCTTCGCTTCGCTTAGCTTCGCTTCGCTTTGCATACCTGCATTTAGCTTCGCTTTGTTTCTCTTAGCTTCGCTTCTTTTCGCTTCGCTCTCTATGCTTCTCTTCGCTTCGCTTCGCTTAGCTTCCCTTCGCTTCTCTTCGCTTCGCTTAGCTTCGCTTTGCTTCGCTTCGCTTAGCTTCGCTTCTCTTAGCTTCGCTTAGCTTGGCTTCGCTAAGCTTCGCTTTGCCTCTCTCCCCTTCTCTGTGCTTCGCTTTGCTTAGCTTTGCTTATCTTTGCTTTGCTTCGCTTAGCTTTGATTCGCTTAGCTTTGCTTAGCTTTGCTTAGCTTCTCCTAGCTTCGCTTCGCTTTGCTTTGCTTTGCTAAACTTCGCTTAGCTTTGCTTCGCTTCACTTCCCTTAGGTTTGGTTCACTTCCCTTAGCTTCGCTTCGCTTCGCATAACTTCGCTTAGCTTCGTTTCGATTCCCTTAGCTTCGCTTAGCTTCGCCTCGCTTCGCTTAGCTTCGCTTCGCTTCTCTTAGCTTCGCTTACCTTCGCTTTGCTTCGCTTCGCTTCTCTTCGCTTCTTTTAGCTTCGCTTAACTTCGCTTCGATTAGCTTTGCTTAGCTTCGTGTTCGCTTCGCTTAGCTTCTCTTCACTTCGCTTCGCTTAGCTTCACTTCGCTTCGCTTAGCTTCATGTTTGCTTCGCTTAGTTTCGCTTCGATTAGCTTCGCTTCGCTTTGCTTAGCTTCCTGTTCGCTTCGCTTAGCCTCGCTTCGCTTAGCTTCGCTTCGCTTCGCTTAGCTTCGCTTTCATTCGCTTATCTTCGCTTCTCTTCTCTTAGCTTCGCTTCGCTTTGCTTAGCTTCGCCTAGCTTTGCTTAGCTTTGCTTCACTTCGCTTTGCTAAGCATTGCTTCGTTTCACTTTGCTTCGCTTCGCTTCGCTTAGCTTCGCTTAGATTCTCTTAGCTTCGCTTCGCTTAGCTTCGCTTAGCTTCGCTTTGCTTTGCTTAGCTTCGCCGAGCTTCACTTCGCTTTCCTTAGCTTCGCTTCGCTTCCCTTAGCTTTGGTTCGCTTCCCTTAGCTTCGCTTCGCTTTGCATACCTGCGCTTAGCTTCGCATTGCTTCTTTTAGCTTCGCTTCTTTTTGCTTCGCTTTTCTATGCTTCTCTTCGCTTCGCTTCGCTTCGTTTAGCTTCGCTTCGCTTAGCTTTGCTTCGTTTCGCGTAGCTTCGCTTCGCTTCGCTTCGCTTAGCTTAGCTTCGCTTCGCTTCGCTTCGC
This sequence comes from Closterium sp. NIES-67, assembly GCA_027943415.1. Classification (NCBI taxonomy): domain Eukaryota; kingdom Viridiplantae; phylum Streptophyta; class Zygnematophyceae; order Desmidiales; family Closteriaceae; genus Closterium; species Closterium sp. NIES-67. Next base: position 144,872 of record BQMB01000326.1, on the reverse strand, counting down.
TTCGCTTAGCTTCGCTTATCTTTGCTTTGCTTCGCTTTGCTTAGCTTCGCTTCGCTTCGCTTAGCTTCGCTTCGCTTCGCTTAGCTTCATTTGCTTTGCTTGCTTTGCTTCGCTTCGCTTTGCTTAGCTTCGCTTTGCTTCGCTTTGCTTCGCTTAGCTTCGCTTCCTTAGCTTTGGTTTGCTTCCCTTAGCTTCGCTTCGCTTCGCATAGCTTGCTTAGCTTCGTTTGCTTCTCTTAGCTTCGCTTCTCTTCGCTACGCTTCTCTTTGCTTCTCTTCGCTTCGCTTCGCTTAGCTTCGCTTAGATTGCTTAGCTTCCTTCGCTTCGCTTTGCCTCGCTTCGCTTAGCTTCCTTAACTTTGCTTTGCTTCGCTTAGCTTCGCTTCTCTTCTCTTTGCTTAGCTTCGCTTAGCTTCGGTTAGATTCGCTTTGCTTCGCTTCGCTTCGCTTAGCTTCGCTTTCCTTAGCTTCGTTCGCTTCTCTTAGCTTCGCTTAGCCTTGCTTCGCTTCGCATAGCTGCGCTTAGCTTAGCTTCGCTTCGCTTCCCTTAGCTTCAGTTCGCTTCCCTTAGCTTCACTTCGCTTCGCTAAGCTTAGCTAAGCTTAGCTAAGCTTTGCTTCTTTCACTTCGCTTCGCTTAGCTTCGCCTAGCTTCGCTTAGCTTCGCTTCGCTTCCCTTAGCTTCGGTTCGCTTCCCTTAGCTTCGGTTCGCTTCCCTTAGCTTCGCTTAGCTTCGCTTAGCTTCGCTTCGCTTCGCATACCTGCATTTAGGTTCGCTTTGTTTCTCTTAGCTTCGCTTCTTTTCGCTTCGCTCTCTATGCTTCTCTTCGCTTCGCTTCGCTTAGCTTCCCTTCGCTTCTCTTCGCTTCGCTTAGCTTCGCTTCGCTTAGCTTCGCTTCGCTTAGCTTCGCTTAGCTTGGCTTCGCTAAGCTTCGCTTTGCCTCTCTCCCCTTCTCTGTGCTTCGCTTTGCTTAGCTTTGCTTATCTTTGTTTTGCTTCGCTTAGCTTTGATTCGCTTAGCTTTGCTTAGCTTTGCTTAGCTTCTCCTAGCTTCGCTTCGCTTTGCTTTGCTTTGCTAAACTTCGCTTAGCTTTGCTTCGCTTCACTTCCCATAGGTTTGGTTCACTTCCCTCAGCTTTGCTTCGCTTCGCATAACTTCGCTTAGCTTAGTTTCGATTCCCTTAGCTTCGCTTAGCTTCGCCTCGCTTCGCTTAGCTTCGCTTCGCTTCTCTTAGCTTCGCTTACCTTCGCTTTGCTTCGCTTCGCTTCTCTTCGCTTCTTTTAGCTTCGCTTAACTTCGCTTCGCTTCGCTTCGATTAGCTTTGCTTAGCTTCGTGTTCGCTTCGCTTAGCTTCTCTTCACTTCGCTTCGCTTAGCTTCACTTCGCTTAGCTTCATGTTTGCTTCGCTTAGTTTCGCTTCGATTAGCTTCGCTTCGCTTTGCTTAGCTTCCTGTTCGCTTCGCTTAGCCTCGCTTCGCTTAGCTTCGCTTCGCTTCGCTTAGCTTCGCTTTCATTCGCTTATCTTCGCTTCTCTTCTCTTAGCTTCGCTTCGTTTTGCTTAGCTTCGCCTAGCTTTGCTTAGCTTTGCTTCACTTCGCTTTGCTAAGCATTGCTTCGTTTCACTTTGCTTCGCTTCGCTTCGCTTAGCTTCGCTTAGCTTTGCTTAGCTTTGCTTCGCTTCGCTTAGCTTCGCTTAGCTTCGCTTCGCTTCGCTTAGCTTCGCTTAGCTTCGCTTAGCTTCGCTTCGCTTAGCTTCGCTTAGATTCGCTTAGCTTCGCTTCGCTTAGCTTCGCTTTGCTTTGCTTAGCTTCGCCGAGCTTCACTTCGCTTTGCTTAGCTTCGCTTCGCTTCCCTTAGATTCGGTTCGCTTCCCTTAGCTTCGCTTCGCTTCGCATACCTGCGCTTAGCTTCGCATTGCTTCTTTTAGCTTCGCTTCTTTTTGCTTCGCTTTTCTATGCTTCTCTTCGCTTCGCTTCGCTTCGTTTAGCTTCGCTTCGCTTAGCTTTGCTTCGTTTCGCTTAGCTTCGCTTCGCTTAGCTTCGCTTAGCGTTGCTTCGCTTCGCTTAGCTTCGCTTCGCTTCGCTAAGCTTCTCTTAGCTTCGCTTAGCTTTGCTTTGCTTCGCTTCGCTTCACATTGCTTCGCTTCGCTTCTCTTCGCTTCGCTTCGAATAGCTTCGCTTAGCTTCGCTTCACTTCGCATAGCTTTGTTTTGCTTCTCTTCGCTTCTCTTCACTTAGCTTTGCTTAGCTTCGCTTTGCTTCGCTTTGCTTCTCATAGCTTTGCTTCGCTTAGCTTCGCTTCGCTTAGCTTCGCATAGCTTTGCTTAGATTCGCTTCGCTTATCTTTGCTTAGCTTTGCATTGCTTCGCGTAGCTTCGCTTCGCTTCGCATATCTTCGCTTCGCTTTGCTTAGCTTCGCTTCGCTTCTCTTCGCTTCTTTTAGTTTCGCTTAGCTTCGTGTTCGCTTCGCTTAGCTTCGCTTCGATTAGCTTCGCTTAGCTTCGTGTTCGCTTTGCTGTGTGATGTCATCATATGCTATCACATTCTGTCTGCCTCCCATCCCATGTTTTCAACTTGCACGTATGATTTGACAGTGCATGAAAGAATTTGTGTGTGGTGTGTTCTGGAGTTTGGGAATGTGTTTTGTGTTTTTTTTGAATGAGCAGGTATTTTGCGATGATAGATCTTGAGAAGATCTTTCGGACGCAACAAGAATCGCTTCAATCGGAGCAAGAATGCGAAAGCTATGAAGATTCAAAGTTCATGAGCTTGTGTTACAATTGCGGCGGTTACAAAGTTAAGTTGTGGGGTGACTCTATATGGAGTTGTGACTATTGGGAGTTGGGAAAATTAGTCACTCTACTGTAGCAGCTGCAAAATTGGTTGGGAACAACCAAGCTAGGTTGGCAAGGGTGGCCAACTTGGTTGGATTGGTTGGGAAGGGACAAATGTCAAAGTTGGGGTTCCTATATGGAGGGAATCTTTGTGCTTATGGGGTTTCCTTGGTTGGGGACTCTCTTGGGACCTCTTCTCTCATCCCTCTCTTCCATCCCAACCTTTCTCTTGCTCCTCCAATTCCTTGTGAGATTCTTGAACTTTGATTGAACTTTTTGAGATTGAGTTAAGTTCTCCTCCTACAGCTTACCCGCCACTGCGTCGAAAGACATAGCGTCCCGAATACTCCATCAATCGACATGATTCAAATTGCGAACGGTAGCTAAGATTACAAGCTACAACATATCCGATTTTCGTGACATTCAAACGGCTAGTTTTTTGTCGACATCGTTTCTTGTGAAGACGACTTTTCTGTTCAGAATTTCGGATTTATATTTTGAGTAATTCTAGCTCCTAAGTTCACCTAGATTCCGTCCTTAATCCTAACAAGTGGTATCAGAGCGATATTAAGGACATTAAGAGGAGTCTACAGAAGTTTGAAGACTTTTCTAGACCTACCATGGCCTGTGGGTGTGCCTAAGTGGTGTTCTAAAGGTTGGATGTGTCTTCCGCTAAGGGGAAACTCTGCCGAAATTTCGTGGACGCCGACACTTGTGAAAATATCGAGGGAGCTGAGTGTGGACAGCAAAGGGGAGCTGAAATTCGTCATTTCTCAAGGAGAAGATGAATGAGAGAGGAGGAGATGCTAATGGAAGAGGAGCTGTACCTGAGAAGACAAGTGAGCAGCCGCCATCAAAAGTTGAAGCTTTGGATGGCTCCAACTATGAGGAATGGAGCGGGCGGATGAGGAGTGCCTTCAAACGCTACAAGCTACTGAAGATTGCTGTTGGGGAGGAGAAGATGCCGGAAGAAGGCGAAGCACGTGAGCGGTGGATTGAGAAAAACGCGGTGCTTTTTGACCTCATCCTTCAATCGGTCAACAAGGAGATGTTCGAGCACATCAAGGATCTTGTGGAAGCGGATGATTCGGGTCCAAGGGCATGGAAACTACAACACTCTCCCGATGGTGATCGTGCTCGAGAAGGAACTTGCTGCCATCTCCATGCGACCAGGGGACGATGTGAAGCCGGTCCTTGACAAGATCAAGGACACCTATGCAAGGATGGCAGCAGCGGGCAGCAGTGTATCTCAGCTGCAGCAGTGCACCAAGATCATCTCGGTGTTGGACAACTCTTGGGACAACCTCATCCCCACCCTCAACTCTCAGCAAGATCAATGGACACCTGAGTGGCTAAGGCAGCAGATTTTGCAGGAGGACTTCCGCAGACGCCATGTGGGAGGCGGTGCTGCCACTAAGACTGCTGAGGGGTATGAGGATGTGCATGGGCATGGGAGTTCTGGTGGTAGGGGGAGTACCAGAATGGAGGGCACCTGCAGGTACTGCAAGAAGGTCGGACATCCTTGGTTCAAGTGCTTCAGCAGGCCGGAGGGATGGGCACCTCCAGGCATGTAGCCGCCAAATGGTGAACGCGCACAAGGTGGCGCTGTGCAAGGCTCAGGTGCACAAGGTGAAGGTGCACAAGGTAATACCTATCCTGGGATGTTTCTCATGGTTGAGGATGTGCATGGGCATGAGGGTGATGTGGGATCTGTAGGAAAGGTTGTGATGCACCCTCTCACGCACTGGGTGATTGATTCAGGTTGCACCAGTCACATGACCCCACGGGCAGATATGCTTGATGAGGTAAAACCCCCTGGAAAGATTAAGTATGTGGCAGCAGCGTCAGGTGTTTTGCTCCCTGTGATTGGTGTTGGGAATGCCAAGGTTAAGGGAGCTAATGGGGAGCTTGTGGGGCTTGGGAATGTTCTGCTGGTTGAAGGTTTGTGTGCTAACCTTCTCTCTGTGCGGCGACTGCAGAAGAGCAAGGCCGAAGTGACCTTTGGACCAACCAGCTGCCGTGCTAAGCTTGGGAAGAAGGTGCTGTGGAGTCTGAAAGAGGAGACCAGCTGCATCAAGGACCTGTGGCAGCTGCCCATCATCCTTTGGAATGGGCAAAATCCAACAGCAGCAACGGCAACAGCGGCAAAGGCAACAGCAGGAGGAGATGCAACTGCACCAACTGATGGGGTCCTGGAAGCAGTTAAGAAAGTGCAGCAGCAGCAGACACATGGTGAGGTGCTTGCTGGTGTGGATGCGAGTGCGGCATGGGCTAAGGCTTCATCAAGGAGTGGAGAGGCCGATTGGGAGACATGGCATGAGAGGCTGTGTAATGTGAACTTCCCTATGCTGCAGAAATTGGTGAAGGACGGGAGCCTGAAGGGCTTGGAGGTCAAGGGAGGAGTGAAGGAGATTGGGAGCTGCCCTACATGCTTGGAGACCAAGTTCTCCAAGTTCCCCTTCAACAGCACTACAGGACCAGCCAAGACCCCACTTGCACTTGTGCACATGGATGTGGTGGGGCCCACAAGAGCCCCTTCCCTCTCAGGCAGCCGCTATTTCTTGACAATTGTGGATGACCACACTCGGTGGCAGCGGCTGTCCTTAAGGAGTGGATGCCTAGAGCTCAGAGGGAATGCGGACACAAGGTGAAGGTGATCCGCAGTGATAATGGTGGGGAGTTCATTGGAGCTGATTTTGAGGGGGAGTTGAAGAGGAAGGGGATCCAACATCAATTGACAGTGCCCTACAACCCGCAGCAGAATGGCGTGGCTGAGAGGTTCAACAGGACCCTGTAGGAGGGGGCACGCACTCTCCTTGGGCGTGCAGGGCTGCCTGATCCGTTTTGGGTGTCTGCACTGAGGCAGGTCGCCCTTGTGAAGAACAGGGTGGTGGCTACAGTTGGGGATAAGGAGTGGATCCCATATACCAAGTGGTATGGGAGTGCTCCAGCTGTGAACATGCTGAGGGCATTTGGGTGCCATGTGGTGTTTCATGTGCCTAAGGAGAAAAGGGGGAAGTTGGAGGCTTCTGGAAGATGGGGTGTGCACTTGGGGATTGCAAAGGATCACAAGGGGTGGCTGCTATGGGACTTGACCACCCAGAAGTTGACAGTGTCAAGGGATGTGAAGTTTCTGGAGTCCCTGTACTACAAGGAATGGAAGCAGCAGCAACAGAAGCTTCCATCTACACCGCTCATTGTGGAGGCAGGCCTTCAAGACAGGTGGAGGTTGCAGTGTCTGAGGAGGAGATGTCTGGGGTGACTGAGGAAGGGGGAGCAGCTGAAGTGGAGCAGCAGCAGCAACAGCATGAGTCTCCACCTCGAGTTCCACACCCGCCTGAGCGATCTAGGAGGGATGTGCGCCCTCCGGTGAGGCTGACCTATGGGGGAAGAGGCAAGCCGAATGTGGTGCAGGCTGGGAGTGTGGTTGAGCAGATTGAGGAAGATGAAATTGCAATGTGCTATTGGGCTGCAATTCCTCAGCCTAAGGTACTGACGCTAGCTTCAACTCAGTGAAAGCGGATGGCACCAGCATTGGGGGTTATGTGTGCTTGCTGGGAGGTGGTGCTGTGAGCTGGCGCAGCAAGAAGCAGAATGAGGTGGGATTGTTCTCATGTGAGACTGAGTACATGGCCTTACACCATGGGGCCAAGGAAGTGGTGTGGCTGAGGCGCTTGTTGGAGGAGTTGGGAGTTGGTCAGGAGGAGCCGACAGTTGTCTTCTGTGACAATGAGTCTGCAGTGAAGCTGGCCAAGAATGCTTGTCTGCATGGGCTGACAAAACACATAAGGCCTAAGTGGCATTGGGTAAGGAGACTCCTTGATAAGGAGGTGCGGCTGGAGATAGGGAAGACCCATCAGCAGGCAGCAGATATTTTCACTAAGCGTCTGGCGGAGGAGAATCATTGGAAGGGCATGAAGCTTGCTGAGATGAGTGTGCATTGAGTATGCATGCTTGCGATGTGATATGGTGGATGATGGTTGGCAGCCAGAGAAGGAGATTCTTGTGTGATGTCATCATATGCTATCACATTCTGTCTGCCTCCCATCCCATGTTTTCAACTTGCACATATGGTTTGACAGTGCGTGAAAGAGCATCAAGAGCATGTGTATGGCCTCAAGAGTATCATGGCTTGTGCTCAGATCCAAAATCCAAGTGGTTGGGAAGTTATGGTATGTCAACTATTGTCCCATGACTAAACACTTGAGCATTGCCCAACAAAACCTCAACTTTTCATTTTGTTTTTCAGATACAAAACATTTTCTAAGCCCTTGTTTTGCATGAACAGTTAGTGCATGGGCTCAAGACAGTCGTGGCTTGTGCTCAGATCCAAAACCTAAGTGTGCAAAATGTAATGGTATTGTATGTGTTCCTTTTTCCAGTACTTTAGCATTTTCCTACGAGACCTCAACTTGGTTATCTTGCTATTGAGCGTGCTCAAACATCTTGCATTTTGCATGCGTGGTTAGTGTATGGGCTCAAGAGCATGCTGGCCTGTGCTCGGATGCAAAACCCATGTGTTTGGGAAGTTATGGTATCTCGAGCGTTTTCGCATGTCCAAGTTCTTGAGTGGTACCCCACCAAACAGCAACCTGTTTTTTCATTTAGGATCTTGTTCACTAAAACTCATTCCCTTTGCATACATAGCTAGTGTATGGCCTCAAGAGCATCATGGCTTGTGCTCAGATACATTATCCAAGTGGTTGGGAAGTTATAGTATGTCAACTGTTGTCCCACAACTAAACACTTGAGCATTGCCCAACAAAACCTCAACTTCTCATTTTGTTTTTCAGATACAAAGCAATTTCTAAGCCCTTGTTTTGCATGAACAGTTAGTGCATGGGCTCAAGATCATCATGGCTTGTGCTCAGATCCAAAGCCTAAGTGTGCAAAAAGTAATCGTATTGTATGTGTTCCTTTTCCCAGTACTTGAGCAGTTTCCTACGAGACCTCAACTTGGTTATCTTGCTATTGAGCGTGCTCAAACATCTTGCTTTTTGCATGCATGGTTAGTGTATGGGCTCAAGAGCATGCTGGCCTATGCTCGGATGCAAAACCCAGGTGTGTGGGAAGTTATGGTATCTCAAGCGTTTTCGCATGTCTGAGTTCTTGAGTGGTACCCCACCAAACAACAACATGATTTTTCATTTAGGATCTTGTTCACTAAAACTCTTTTCCTTTACATTCATAGCTAGTGTATGGCCTCAAAAGCATCATGGCTTGTGCTCAGATCCAAAATCCAAGTGGTTGGGAAGTTATAGTATGTCAACTATTGTCCCATGTCTAAACACTTGAGCATTGCCCAACAAAACCTCAACTTTTCATATTTTTTTTCAGATACAAAGCAATTTCTAAGCCCTTGTTTTGCATGAAGAGTTAGAGCATGGGCTCAAGATAATCGTGGCTTGTGCTCAGATCCAAAGCCTAAGTGTGCAAAAAGTAATGGTATTGTATGTGTTCCTTTTTCCAGTACTTGAGCATTTTCCTACGAGACCTCAACTTGGTTATCTTGCTATTGAGCGTGCTCAATCATCTTGATTTTTGCACGCATGGTTAGTGTATGGGCTCAAGAGCATGCTGGCCTGTGCTCGGATGCAAAACCCAGGTGTGTGGGAAGTTATGGTATCTCAAGCGTTTTCGCATGTCTGAGTTCTTGAGTGGTACCCCACCAAACAACAACATGATTTTTCATTTAGGATCTTGTTCACTAAAACTATTTCCCTTTGCATACATAGCTAGTGTATGGCCTCAAGAGCATCATGGCTTGTGCTCAGATCCAAAATCCATGTGGTTGGGAAGTTATAGTATGTCAACTATTGTCCCATGTCTAAACACTTGAGCATTGCCCAACAAAACCTCAACTGTTCATTTTGTTTTTCAGAGACATAGCAATTTCTAAGCCCTTGTTTTGCGTGAACAGTTAGTGCATGGGCTCAAGATAATCGTGGCTTGTGCTCAGATCCAAAACCTAAGTGTGCAAAAAGTAATGGTATTGTATGTGTTCCTTTTTCTCGTACTTGAGCATTTTCCTACGAGACCTCAACTTGGTTATCTTGCTATTGAGCGTGCTCAAACATCTTGATTTTTGCATGCATGGTTAGTATATGGGCTCAAGAGCATGCTGGCCTGTGCTCGGATGCAAAACCCAGGTGTGTGGGAAGTTATGGTATCCTAAGCGTTTACCCACTTGCTCTAAACTCCCATCACCACCCGGTCTAAACTCCCAACACCAGCCGGTCGAAACTCCCACCACCAACTAGATAGAACTCCCACAACCACGCGGTCAAATCCTTTCACCACCGGTCTAAACCTCCACCACCACGCGGTCTAAAATCCCACCACCACACAGTCTAGACATCAAGCACCACCCGTCTTTACTACTACCACCACCTAGTCTAAACTCCCACAACCACCCGGTCTAAACGGCCAAACCGGTCTAAACTCCCACCACCAACCGGTCTAAACACCCAACACCACCTAGTCTAAACTCCTAGCAAGACTCAGTCTCAACTCCTTCCACCACCCGGTCTAAATTCCCACCACCACCCGGTCTAAAATCCCACCACCACCCGGTCTAAAATCCCACCACCACATGGTCTAAACTCCCACCACCATTCGCCGATACTCCCACCACAACCCAGTCCACACTCCCAACACCATCCGATTGAAACACCCACCACCACTCGGTCTAAACTCCCACCCCCACCTGGTCCAAACTCCCACCACCACCCGGTCTAAACTCCCACCACCACCCGGTCTAAACTCGCACCACCACCGGGTCTAAACTCCCACCACCACCCGGTCTAAACTCCCACCACAACCCAGTCCACACTCCCAACACCATCCGATTGAAACACCCACCACCACTCGGTCTAAACTCCCACCCCCACCTGGTCCAAACTCCCACCACCACCCGGTCTAAACTCCCACCACCACCCGGTCTAAACTCGCACCACCACCGGGTCTAAACTCCCACCACCACCCGGTCTAAACTCCCACCACAACCCAGTCCACACTCCCAACACCATCCGATTGAAACACCCACCACCACTCGGTCTAAACTCCCACCCCCACCTGGTCCAAACTCCCACCACCACCCGGTCTAAACTCCCACCACCACCCGGTCTAAACTCGCACCACCACCGGGTCTAAACTCCCACCACCACCCGGTCTAAACTCCCACCCCCACCCGGTCAAAACTCCCACCACCATCCGGTCTAAACTCCCACCACCACCCGGTCTAAATTCCCACCACCATCCGGAAAAAACTCCCACCACCACTTGCTCTCAACTCCCATCACCACCGAGTCTCAACACCCACAACCATACAGTCTAAACTCTCACGACCAACCTGTCTAAACTCGTACGACCACACGGACTAAACTCCCACTACCACTCGGTCTAATCTCCCAACACCACCCGGTCGAAACTCCCACCACCAACTGGAAAAAACTCCCACAACCACCCGGTCTAAATTCCCAGCACACCTTAGTCTCAACTCCTTCCACCGCCGGTCTCAATTTCCACCACCACCTGCTCTACTAACCCACCACCACACGGTCTAGACTCCAACCACCACCCGTCTATACTCCCACCACCACCCATTCTAAACTCCCACCACCACCCGGTCTAAACTGCCAAACCGGTCCAAACTTCCACCACCAACCGGTCTAAACTCCCAACACCACCTGGTCTAAACTCCCAGCATGAATATGTCTCACATCCTTCCACCACCCGGTCTAAATTCCCACCACCACATGGTCTAAAATCCCACCACCATCCATCAATACTCCCCCCACCACCCACTCTACACTCCCACCACCATCCGGTCTAAACTCCCACCACCACCCGGTCTAAACTCCCACCACCACACGGTCCAAACTCTCACCACCATTCGGTCTAAACTCCCACCACCATCTGGTCTAAACTCCCACCACCATCCGGTCTAAAATCCCACCACCATCCGGTCTGAATACCCACCGCCATCCCACCTGGTCTAAACTCCCACCACCATACGGTCTAAACTCCCAAATCCAAATTGTTAAAACTCACAAAACCAACTCGTCTAAACTCCCACCACTACGCAGTCAAAACTACCACCACCACCCGGTCTAAACTCCCACCATCACCCGGTCTAAACTCCCACCACCTACCGGTCAAAATTCCCACCACCATCGGGAATAAACTCCCACCACCACCTGGTCTAAACTCCCACCACCACCGGGTCTAAACTCCCACCTCCACACAGTCTTAACTCCCACAACCAACCCGTGTAAACACCCACGACCACACGGTCTAAACTACCAACACTGCCCAGTCTAAACTACCAACACCACCCGGTCAAAACTCCCTGCACGACTCAGTCTCAACGCCTTTACCACCGGTCTAAATTCCCACCACCACCCAGTCTAAAATCCCACCACCACTTGGTCTAGACTCCAACCAGCACCCGTTTATACTCCTGCCACCACCCAGTCTAAACTCCCACCACCACACCATCAAAAATCCAACCACCACCCAGTCTAAATTCCCACCACCATCCGGACGAAACTCCCACCACCACCTGGTCTAAACATTCACCACCATACGGTCTAAACTCTCACAACCAAATCGTTTATACTCCCACAAACAACCCATGTAAAAGGGCACCGGTTGAAAAGGGCACCGGTCGAAAGGGCACCGGTCGAAAAGGGCACCGGTTGAAAAGGGCACAGGTCGAAAACGGCACCGGTCAAAAATGGCACCGGTCATAAAGGCCACCGGTCGAAAAGCGCACCGGTCGAAGAGCGCACCAGTGGAAATGGGCACCGATCGAGAAGGGCACCAGTCAATAAGCACACCGGTCGAAAAGCGCACTGGTCGAAAAGCGCACCGGTCGAAAAGCGCACCGTTCAAAATGTTCACCGGTCGAAAAGGGCACCGGTCGAAATGGGCACAGGTCAAAAAGGGCACCGGTTGAAAACGGCACCGGTCGAAAACGGCACCGGTTGAAAAGGGCACCACCACACGGTCTAACCTCTCACCACCACCTGGTCAAACTCCCACCACCACCCGGTCTAAACTCCCACCACCACCTGGTCTAAATTCCCACCACCATCCAGACAAAACTCCCACCACCACTTGCTCTAAACTCCTATCACCACCGGGTCTAAACACCCACAACCATACGGTCTAAACTCTCACAACCATCCCCTCTAAACTCGTACGACCACACGGTCTAAACTCCCACCACCACCCGGTCTAATCTCCCAACACCACCCAGTCGAAACTCCCACCACCTGCTGGAAAAAACTCCCACAACCACCCGGCCTAAACTCCCAGCACACCTTAGTCTCAACTCCCTCCACCACCAGTCTAAATTTGCACCACCACCTGGTCTAAAAACCCACCACCACACAGTCTAGACTCCAACCACCCACCCGTCTATGCTCCCACCACCACCTTGTCTAAACTCCCACCACCACCCGGTCTAAAGTGCCAAACCGGTCTAAACTCTCAACACCACCTGGTCTAAACTCTCATCATGACTTAGTCTCAACTCCTTCCACCACCCGGTCTAAATTCCCACCACAACATGGTCTATACTCCCACTACCATCCATCAATACTCCCACCACCACCCAGTCTACACTCCCACCACCATCCGATCTAAACTCCCACCACCACCCAGTCTAAACTCCAACCCTAACGCGGTCCAAACTCCCACCACTACCGGGTCTCAACTCCCACCACCATCCGGTCTAAACTCCCACCACCATCCGATCTAGACGCCCACCACCATCTGGTCTAAACTCCCACCACCATCCGGTCTAAACTCCCACCACCACCCGGTCTAAACTCCCACCACCACCTGGTCTGAACTCCCACCACCACCCCGTCTAAAATCCCACCACCATCCGGTCTGAATTCCCACCGCCATCTGGACTAAACTACCACCACCACCTGGTCGAAACTCCACAACCATACGGTCTAAACTCCTACAACCAACCCTCTAAACTCTCACAAAACCCAGTCTAAACTACCACCACCACCCCGTCTAAAATCCCACCATCACCCGGTCTAAAGTCCCACCACCTCCCGGTCAAAATTCCTACCACCATCTGAAAAACTCCCACCACCACCTGGTCTAAACTCCAACCACCACACAACCTAAACTCCCGCAACCAACCCGTGTAAACGCCCACGACCACACGGTCAAAATTCCCACCACCGCCCAGTCTAAACTCCCAACACCACCCTGTCGAAACTCCCAGCACGACTCAGTCTCAACACCTTTACCACCAGTCTAAATTCCCACCACCACCTGGTCTAAACTCCCACCACCACCTGGTCTAAAATCCCACCACCACCCGGTCTAAATTCCCACCACCATCCGGTCTAAACTCCAACCACCATCCGGTCTAAACTCCCACCACCACCCGGTCTGAACTCCCACCACCACCTGGTCTAAACTCCCACCACCAACAGGAAAAAACTCCCACAACCACCCTGTCTAAACTCCTAGCACAACTCAGTATCAACTCCTTCCACCACCGGTCTAAACTCCCACCACTACCCGGTCTAAACTCCCACCACCACCCAGTCTAATCTCCCACCTCCACCTAGTCTAAACTCCCACCACCACGCGGTCTAAACTGCCACCACCAACCGGTCTAAACTCCCACCACCACCCGGTCTTAACTCCCAACACCACCTGGTCTAAACTCCCAACACGACTCAGTCTCAACTCCTTCCACCACCCAGTCTCAATACCCACCACCACCCAGTATAAAATTCCACCACCACATCATCTAATCTCCCACCACCATCTGTCTCTACTCCCACCACCACCCAGTCTACACGCACCATCTGGTCTAAACTCCCACCAACACCCAGCCTAAACTCCCACCACCACCAGGTCTAAACTCCCACCACCATCCGATCTAAAATCCCACCACCACACAGTCTAAACTCCAACAACCATCTGGTCTAAAATCCCACCACCACTGTGTCTAAACAGCCACCACCACACGGTCTAAACTCCCACCACCACCCGGTCTAAACTTCCACAACCACCCAGTCTAAACTCCCATCACCACCCGGTCTAAACTCCTACCACTACCCGATCTAAAATCCCACTTCCACCCGGTCTGAATTCCATCCACCACCTAGTCTAAACTCAAACCACGGCCCACCTACACTCCCATCCCCACCCAGTCTATACTCCCACCACCACCAAGTCTAAACTCCCACCACCATCCATTCTAAACTCCCACTACCACCCAGTCTGAATTTCCACAACCACCCTGTCTAAACTCCCTTCACCATCCAGTCTAAACTCCCACCACTACCCGGTGGACACTCCCACCACCACCCACTCCAAACTCTCACCACCACCCGGTCTAAACTCCCACCACCATCCGGTCTAAACTCCCACCCGCACCCGGTTTAATCGTCATCCACCACCAAGTCTAAACTCCCACCACCACCCAGTCTAAACTCCCACCATCATCCAGTCTAAACTCCAACCACCAACTGGTCTAAACTCCCACAACCAACCAATCTAAACATCCACCACCACCCGGTTATAACTCCCACCAGCACCCGGTCTAAGCTCCCACCACTAACCGGTCTTAACATCCACCACCACCCGGGCTAAACTCCCACCTCTACCCAGTCTAAACTCCCACCACCACGCGGTCTAAACTGCCACCACCAACCGGTCTAAACTCCCACCACCACCCGGTCTTAACTCCCAAAACCACCTGGTCTAAACTTCCAACATGACTCAGTCTCAACTCCTTCCACCACCCAATCTCAATACCCACCACCACCCAGTCTAAAATTCCACCACCACCTCATCTAATCTCCCACCACCATCTGTCTCTACTCCCACCACCACCCAGTCTACACTCACCATCCGGTCTTAATTCCCACCACCACCCAGTCTAAACACCCAGCACCACCTCGTCTAAACTCCCACCAACACCCACCCTAAACTCCCACCACCACCGGGTCTGAACTCCCACCACCATCCGATCTCAAATCCCACCACTACACAGTCTAAATTCTAACAATCATCTGGTTTAAGATCCCACGACCACTGGGTCTAAACAGCCACCACCACACAGTCTAAACTCTCACAACCATCCCGTCTAAACTCCCACCACCACCCGGTCTAAACTTCCACAACCACCCAGTCTATACTCCCACCACCACCAAGTCTTAACTCCCACCACCACCCAGTCTAAACTCCCACCATCATGCAGTCTAAACTCCAACAACCAACTGGTCTAAACTCCCACCAACACCGGGTCTAAACTCCCACAACCAACCAGCCTAAACCACCCGGTTCTAACTCCCACCAGCACCCGGTCTAAGCTCCCACCACTAACCGGTCTAAGCTCCCACCACCACCCGGTTTACACTTCCAGCTCTACCCGGTCTCAACTCCTACCACCTCTCAGTCTGAATTCCAACCACCACCTGGTAAAAAATCCCTCCACCATCCGGTCTAATCTCCCACAACCACCAAATCTGATCTCCCACAACCACCCAGTCTAGGCTCCCACCAGCACCCGATCTAAACTCCCACCACCAACCGGTCTAAACTCCCACCACCACCCGGTCTAAACTACCACCGTCACCCTGTCCAAACTCACACAACATCCTGGTCTAAATTCCCACCACAATCCTGAATAAACTCCCACCACTACCTGGTCTAAACTCCCACCACTACCCAGTGTGAAATCCCACCACCACACGGTCTAGACTCCAACCACAACCTGTCTATACTCCCAACACCACCCAGTCTTCACTCCCACCAACATCCGGTCTAAACTTCCACCACCACCCAGTCTAAACTCCCACAACCACCCGGTCTAAACTCCCACCAGCATTCGGTCTAAACTATCACCACCACCCGGTCTAAACTGCCACCACCAACCGGTTTAAACTCCCACCACCACCTGGCCTAAACTCCTACCACCACCCAATCTGAACTCCCACCACCACCGGGTCTAAACTCCCACCACCACCTTGTCTAAACTCCCACCACCACCCGGCCTAAACTCCCACCACCACCTGTCTATACTCCGACAACCTCCCGGTGTAAACTCTCACCACCATCCAGTCTCAACTCCCTCAACCAACCGGTCTAAGCTCCCACCACCACCCTGTCTAAACTCCCACCACCACCCGGTCTAAAATCCCAGCACCACCTGGTCTAAATTCCCACCACTATTCGGACTAGACCCCATCCACTACCCGGTCTAAACTCCCACCACCACCCGGTCTAAACTCCCACCACCACCCGGTCAAAACTCTAATCACCACCTGGTCTAAACTCTCACCACCACACGGTCTAAACTCGCTTCACCACCCGGTCTAAACTCCCACCACCACCGGGTCAAAACTCCCACCATCACCCGGTCGAAACTCCCACCCGCACCCAGTCTAAACTCCCACCACCATCCAGTCTAAACTCTCACCACCAACCGGTCTAAACTCCCACCACCACACGATCTAAACTCCCACCACCACCCGGTCTAAACTCGCACCACCACCTGGTCTAAACTCCCACAACCACCTGGTCAAATGTCCCACCACCACCCGGCCTAAACACCCACCACCACCTGTCTATACTCCGACATCCTCCCGGTCCAAACTCGCACCACCACCCTGTGTAAACTCCCACCACCACCCGGTCTAAACTCCCACCACCACCCAGTCTAAACTCCCACCACCACCCGGTCTATATTCCCACCTCCATCAAGACAAAACTCCCACCACCACTTGCTCTAAACTCCCATCACCACCGGGTCTAAACACCCACAACCATACAGTCTAATCTCCCACAACCAACCCGTCTAAACTTGTTTGACAACACGGTCTAAACTCCCACCACCACTCGGTCTCATCTCCCAACACCACCCAGTCGAAACTCCCACCACCAACTGGAAAAAACTCCCACAACCACCCAGTCTAAAACTCCCAGCACACCTTAGTCTCAACTCCTTCCACCACAGCTCTAAACTCCCACCACCACCCAGTCTAATCTCCCACCACCACCCGGTCTAAACTGCCAAACCGGTCTAAACTCCCACCACCAACCGGTCTAAACTCCCAACACCATATGGTCGAAACTCCCAGCACGACTCAGTCTCAACGCCTCTACCACCAGTCTAAATTCCCACCTCCACCTGGTCTAAAATCCCATCACCACCCGGTCTAAAATCCCACCACCACCCGGTCTAAAATCCCACCACCACCCGGTCTAAAATCCAACCACCACCTGTTTATGCTCCGGTCAAAAATGGCACCACCACACAGTCGAAATGGGCACTGGTAAAAAATGGCACCAGTCGAAAAGGGCACCGTTCGAAAAGCGCACTGGTCGAAAAGAGCACCGGTCGAAAAGCGCACCGTTCGAAAAGTGCACCGGTCGAAAAGGGCACCAGTCGAAAAGGGCACCGGTCAAAATGCGCACCGGTCGAAAAGGGCACCGGTCAAAAATGGCACCTGTTGAAAAGGGCACCGTTTGAAAAGCGCACCCGTCGAAAAGCGCACCGTTCAAAAAGTTCACCGGTCGAAAAGGGCACCGTTCGAAATGGGCACAGGTCAAAAAGGGCACCGGTTGAAAACGGCACCGGTCGAAAAATGGCACCGGTCGAAAAGGGCACCACCACACGGTCTAAACTCCCACCACCACCCGATCAAACTCCCACCACCACCCGGTCTAGACTCCCACCACCACCCACTCTAAATTCCCACCACCATCCAAACAAAACTCCCACCACCACTTGCTCTAAACTCCCATCACCATCGGGTCTAAATACTGACAACCATACAGTCTAAACTCTCTTAACCAAGCCGTCTAAATACGTACGACCACATGATCTAAACTCCCATCACCACCCGGTCTAAACTCCCAACACCACCCTGTCGAAACTTCCACCACCAACTGCAAAAAACTCCCACAACCACCCGGTCTAAAATCCCACCACCATCCGGTCTAAACTCCCACCACCATCCGGTCTAAACTCCCACAACCACCCAGTCTAAACTCCAACCACCTTCCGCCTATACTCCAACCACAACCTAGTCTACACTGCCACCACCATCCGGTTTAAACTCCCACCACCAACCAGTCTAAATTCCCACCCCCACCCAGTCTAAACTCCCACCACCACCCGGTCTAAACTCCCACCACCTCCCAGTCTAAACTCCCACCACCACCCGGTCTGAATTCCACCCACCACCCGGCCTAAACTCAAACCACGGCCCACCTATACTCCCACCCACACCTTGTCTATACTCCCACCACCACCAAGTCTAAACTCCCACCACCACTCGGTCTAAAATCCCACCACCACCCGGTCTTGGCTCTCACCACCAACAAGTCTAAGCTCCCACCACCACCCGGTTTAAACTCCCAGCACTACCCAGTCTCAACTCCTACCACCACTCAGTTTGAATCCCCACCACCACCTGGTCGAAAATCCCACTACCACCCGGTCTAATCTCCCACAACCAACCAATCTAATCTCCCACCACCCGGTGTAAACTCCCACCAGCACCCGATCAAAACTCCCACCATCATCCTGTCTAAACTCCCACCACCAACCAGTCTAACCTCCCACCACCAGCAAATCTGAACTCCCACCACCACCCGGTCTAAACTCCCACCACCACCCGGTGTAACTCACACCATCACCCGGTCTAAACTCCCACCACCTCCCGCTCTAAATTCCCACCACCATCTTGAATATACTCCCACCACCACCTGGTCTAAACTCCCACCACCACCGGGTCTAGACTCCAACCACCACCCGTCTATACTCACCACCACCCAGTCTACACTCCCACCAACAACCAGTCTAAACTCCCACCGCCACCAAGTACAAACTCCTACCACCAGCTGGTCTACACTCCCTCCAATATCCGGTCTAAACTACCACCACCACCCAGTCTAAATTCCCACCAACACCCAGTCTAAACTCCCACCACCACCCGGACTAAACTGCCACCACCAACCAGTCTAAACTCCTACCACCACCCGGTCAAAACTCCCAACACCACCTGGTCTAAACTCCCAGCAAGACTCAGTCTCCACTCCTTCCACCACCCGTTCTAAATTACCACAACCACCTGGTCTAAAATCCCACCACCAAATGGTCTAAACTCTAACCACCATCCACCTATACTCCCACCAAAACCCAGTCTACACTCCCACAACCATCCGGTTTATGCTCCCACCACCACCCGGTCTAAACTCCCACCCCCACCCAGTCTAAACACCCACCACCACCCAGTCTAAACTCCCACCACCAACAGTCTAAACTCCCACCACCACCGGGTCTAAACTCCCACCACCACCCGGTCTATGCTCCCACCACCAACCGGTCTAAGCTCCCACCACCACCCGGTTTAAACTCCCAGCACTACCGGGTGTCAACTCCTACCACCACTCAGTCTGAATTCCCACCACCACCTGGACAAAAATCCCACCACCACCCGGTCTAAACTCCCACCACCACCCGGTCTAACTTGCCACCACCAACCGGTCTAAACTCGTACCACCACCCGGTCTTAACTCCAAACACCACCTGGTCTAAACTTTCAGCAAGACTAAGTCTAAATTACCACCACCACCTGCTATAAAATCCCACCACCACATGGTCTAAACTCCCACCACCATCCGCTTATACTCCCACCACAACCCCGTCATACACTAACACCACCATCCGGTTCAAACTCCCATCACCATCCGGTCTAAACACCCACCCCCACCCGGTCTAAGCTCCCACCACCACCCAGTCTAAACTCCCACCACCACTCGGTCTAAACTCCCACCACCACCCGGTCTAAGCTCTCACCACCAACCGGTCTAAGCTCCCACCACCACCCGGTTTAAACTCCCAGCACTACCCGGTCTCAACACCTACCACCACTCAGTCTGAATTCCCACCACCACCTGGTCGAAAATTCCACCACCACCCGGTCTAATCTCCCACAACCAACCAATCTAATCTCCCACCACCACCCGGTGTTATCTCCCACCAGCACCCGATCTAAACTCCCACCATCATCTGGTCTAAAATCCCACCACCAACCGGTCTAACCTCCCACAACCACCAAATCTGAACTCCCACCACCACCCGGTCTAAACACCCACCACCACCCAGTGTAACTCCCACCATCACCCGATTGAGATACTGTACTATAACTTCCCACACACCTGGGTTTTGCATCCGAGAACAGGCCAGCATGCTCTTGAGCCGATACACTAACCAGGCATGCAAAAATCAAGATGTTTGAGCATGATCAATAGCAAAACAACCAAATTGAGTCATTGTAGGAAAATGCTCAAGTACTGGAAAAAGGAACAAATACAATATCATAACTTTTCGAACACTTAGGTTTTGGATCTGAGCACAAGCCACGATTATCTTGATCCCATGCTCTAACTGTTCATGCAAAACAGGGGCTTAGAAATTGTTTTGTCTCTGAAAAACCAAATGAAAAGTTGAGGTTTTGTTGGGCAATGCTCAAGTGTTTAGTCATGGGACAATAGTTGACATACTATAACTTCCCAACCACTTGGATTTTGGATGTGAGCACAAGCCATGATGCTCTTGAGGCCATACACTAGCTATGTATGCAAAGGAAAAGATTTTTAGTGAATCAGATCCTAAATGAAAAAACAGGCTGTTGTTTTGTGGGGTACCACTCAAGAACTCAGACATGCGAAAACGCTTGAGATACCATAACTTCCCACACACCTGGGTTTTGCATCCGAGCACAAGCCAGCATACTCTTGAGCCCATACAGTAACCATGCATGCAAAAAGCAAGATGTTTGAGCACGCTCAATAGCTAAACAACCAAGTTGAGTTCTTGTAGGAAAATACTCAAGTACTGGAAAAAGGAACACATACAATACCATTACTTTTCGCACACTTAGGTTTTGGATCTGAGCACAAGCCACGATTATCTCGAGCCCATGCACTAACTATTCATGCAAAACAAAGGCTTGGAATTTGCTTTGTCTCTGAAGAACAAAATGAAAAGTTGAGGTTTTGTTGGGCAATGCTCAAGTGTTTAGTCATGGGACAATAGTTGACATACTATAACTTCCCAACCACGTGGATTTTGGATCTGAGCACAAGCCATGATGCTCTTGAGGCCATAAGCTAGCTAAATGAAAAAATAGGTTGTTGTTTGGTGGGGTACCACCACCCGGTCAAAAATCCCACCACCACATGGTCTAAACTCCCACCACCACCCGTCTATTCTCCCACAACCACCTGGTTTAAACTCTTACTACTACCTGGTCTAGATTCGCACCACCTCCTCGTCTGAATTCTTCCCACCACCTGGTCTAAACTTAAACCACCGCCCGTATAAACTCCCACCACCATCCACTCTATACTGCCACCATCACCTGTATAAACTCCCACCACCATCCACTCTATACTGCCACCATCACCCGGTCTAAAATCCCACCACCATCTGGTCTAAACTCCCACCACCACCCGGTCTAAACTCCCACTACCACCCAGTCTAAACTCCCACCCAACCACGACACGGTCAAAACTCCTACAACCATCCGGTCTAAACTCCGACCACCATCCGGTCTAAACTCCCACCACCACCTCCTGGTCAATTACCACCACCATCCGGAATAAACTCCCAGCACCACCTGGTCTAAACTCCCACCACCACCGGGACTAAACTCCCACCACCACACGGTCTAAACTCCCACAACCAATCCGTCTGAACTCCCACCACCACCCAGTCTAAACTCCCACAACCACCCAGTCTAAACTCCCAGCATGACTCAGTCTTAGTCCCACCACTGGTCAAAATTCCCACCTCCACCCGGTCCAGGCTCCAACCACCACCTGTCTATACTCCCACCACCACCCATACTACACTCCCACCACCATCGGGTCTAAACTCTTACCACCATCCAGTCTAAACTACCACCACCATCCGGTCTAAACAACCTACACCACCTGGTCTAAACTCCTACCACCACCCAGTCTAAACTCCCACCACAAACCGATCTAAACTACCACCACCAATCAGTCGAAAATCCCAACACCACCTGGTCTACTTCCAGCACCACTCAGTCTCAACTCCTACTACTACGTGGTCTAAAATCCCACCACCACCCTGTCTGAATTCTTCCCACCACCTAATTAAACCGCCGCCCATCTAAACTCCCACCAACACCCAGTCTATACTCCCACCACCACCCGGACTAAACTCCCACCACCACCAGGTCTAAACTCCTAGTACCACTCAATCTAAACTCCCACCCAACAACGACCCGGTCTAAACTCCCACCACCATCCGGTCTAAACTCCCACCACCATCCGGTCTAAACTCCCATCACTACCACTCAGTGTAACTTCCCACCATTATCCCGTCTAAACTCCAACCACCAACTGGTCTAAACTCCCACCACCATCCGGTCTAAACTTCCACCAACACCCGGTCTAAACTCCTACCAACACCGGATCTAAACTCCCACTATCACTCTGTCTAAACTCCCATAACCACCCAGTCTAAACTTCCACCACCACCCGGTCTAAACTCCCACCACCATCCGGTCTAATTTCCCTCCACCAACCAGTCAAAACTCCCACCACCAACCTGGCTAAATTCCCACCACCACACGGTCTAAGCTCCCACCATCACCTGGTCTAAACTCCCACCACCTCCTGGTCTAAATTCCCACCACCATCCGGAATAAACTCCTAGCACCACCTGGTCTAAACTCCCCCCACCGCCGGGTATAAACTCCCACCACCACACAGTCTAAACTCCCACAACCAATCCGTCTAAACATCCTCGACCACAAGGTCTAAACTCCCACCACCACCCAGTCTAAACTCCCAACACCACCCGGTCGAAAATCCCACCACCAACTGGAAAAAACTCCCTCAACCACCCGGTCTAAACTCCCACCACCATCTGGTCTAAACTCCCACCACCATCCGGTGTAAACTCCTACCAAAACCCAGTCTAAACTCCCACCATCATCTAGTCTAAAATCCAACCACCAACCGGTGTAAATTCCCACCAACACCCGGTCTAAACTCCCCCCAACACCGGGTCTAAACTCCCACTATCTCTCGGCCTAAACTCCCACCATCATCCGGTGTAAACTCCCACCACCCACCTGCCACCACCAACCTGTCTAAACTCCCAGTACCACCCGGTCAAAACTCCCACCACCACCTGGTCTAAACTCCCACCATCCCCCGGTCAAAACTCCCACCACTTCCCAGTCTAAATTCCCACCACCATCCGGAATATACTCGCACCACCACCTGGTCTAAACTCCAACCACCACCGGGTCTAAACTCCCACCACCACACGGTCTAAACTCCCACAACCAACCAGTCTAAACTCCCACGACCATACAGTCTAAACTCCCACCACCAACCAGTCTAAACTCCCAACACCACGCGGTCAAAACTCCCACCACCAACTGGAAAAATACTCCCACAAACACCCGGTCTAAACTCCCAGCACGACTCAGTCTAAGTCCCACCACCGGTCAAAATTCCCACCTCCACCTGGTCTAAATTCCCACCACCACTCGGTCCAGACTCCAACCACCACCCGTCTATACTCCCACCACCACCCATTCTACACTCCCACCACCATCGGGTCTAAACTCCCACCACCATTCGGTCTAAACTCCCACCACCATCCGGTCTAAACAACCACCACCACCCGGTCTAAACTCCTACCACCACCCAGTCTAAACTCCCACCACCAACCGATCTAAACTGCCACCACCACCCGGTCAAAAACCCCAACACCACGTGGTCTAAACTCCCACCACCACCCAGTCTAAACTCCCACAACCACCCAGTCTAAACTCCCAGCATGACTCAGTCTTAGTCCCACCACTGGTCAAAATTCCCACCTCCACCCGGTCTAAATCGTGTTGGGAGTTTAGACCAGGTGGTGTTGGGAATTTCAGATCGGGTGGAGGTAGGAGTTAAGACCGGGTGGTGGTGGGAGTTTAGACTTGGTGGTGGTGGGAGTTTAGACCAGGTGGTGGTTGGAGTTTAGACCGGGTGGTGGTGGTAGTTTAGACCGGATGGTGGTGGGAGTTTGGTCCGGGTGGTGGTGGGAGTTTAGACTAGGTGGTGGTGGGAGTTTAGACCAGATGTTGGTGGGAGTGTAGACTGGGTGGTGGTGGGAGTATAGACAGGTGGTGGTTGGAGTCTATACCGTGTGGTGGTGTGATTTTAGACCGGGTGGTGGTGGGATTTTAGACCGGGTGGTGGTGGGAGTTTTGACTGGATGGTGGTGGGAGTTTTGACCGGGTGGTTGTGGAAGTTCAGACCAGGTGGTAGTGGGAGTTAAGACCGAGTGGTGGTGGGAGTTTAGACCGGGTGGTGGTGGGAGTATAGACTGGGTGGTTGTGGAAGTTTAGACCGGGTGGTGGTGGGAGTTTAGACGGGATGGTTGTGAGAGTTTAGACTGTGTGGTGGTGGCTGTTTAGACCCAGTGGTGGTGGGATCTTAGACCGGTTGGTGGTGGCAGTTAAGACCGCGTGGTGGTGGGAGTTTAGACTGGGTGGAGGTGGGAGTTTAGCCCGGGTGGTGGTGGGAATTTAGACCGGTTAGTGGTGGGAGCTTAGACCGGGTGCTTGTGGGAGTTATAATCGGGTGGTGGTGGATGTTTAGACTGGTTGGTTGTGGGAGTTTAGACCCGGTGTTGGTGGGAGTTTAGACCAGTTGGTGGTTGGAGTTTAGACTGGATGATGGTGGGAGTTTAGACTGGGTGGTGGTGGGAGTTTAGACTTGGTGGTGGATGACGATTAAACCGGGTGCGGGTGGGAGTTTAGACCGGATGGTGGTGGGAGTTTAGAGTGGGTGGTGGTGGGAGTTTAGACACGGTGGTGGTGGGAGTTTAGACAGGATGGTGGTGGGAGTTTAGACCGGGTGGTTGTGGAAATTCAGAACGGGTGGTAGTGGGAGTTTAGAATGGATGGTGGTGGGAGTTTAGACTGGGTGGAGGTGGGAGTTTAGCCCGGGTGGTGGTGGGAATTTAGACCGGTTAGTGGTGGGAGCTTAGACCGGGTGCTTGTGGGAGTTATAATCGGGTGGTGGTGGATGTTTAGACTGGTTGGTTGTGGGAGTTTAGACCCGGTGTTGGTGGGAGTTTAGACCAGTTGGTGGTTGGAGTTTAGACTGGATGATGGTGGGAGTTTAGACTGGGTGGTGGTGGGAGTTTAGACTTGGTGGTGGATGACGATTAAACCGGGTGCGGGTGGGAGTTTAGACCGGGTGGTTGTGAGAGTTTAGAGTGGGTGGTGGTGGGA
This sequence comes from Closterium sp. NIES-67, assembly GCA_027943415.1. NCBI lineage: Eukaryota > Viridiplantae > Streptophyta > Zygnematophyceae > Desmidiales > Closteriaceae > Closterium > Closterium sp. NIES-67. The sequence goes on along the minus strand of BQMB01000326.1, from coordinate 119,709 downwards.
GTTTAGACACGGTGGTGGTGGGAGTTTAGACAGGATGGTGGTGGGAGTTTAGACCGGGTGGTTGTGGAAATTCAGAACGGGTGGTAGTGGGAGTTTAGAATGGATGGTGGTGGGAGTTTAGACTTGGTGGTGGTCGGAGTATAGACTGGGTGGGGATGGGAGTGTAGGTGGGCCGTGGTTTGAGCTTAGACTGGGTGGTGGATGGAATTCAGACCGGTTGGTGGTGGGATTTTAGACCGGGTAGTGGTAGGAGTTTAGACCGGGTGGTGGTGGGAGTTTAGACTGGGTGGTTGTGGAAGTTTAGACCAGGTGGTGGTGGGAGTTTAGACGAGTTGGTTGTGAGAGTTTAGACCGTGTGGTGGTGGCTGTTTTGAAGTGGGGGTGGGATTTTAGACCAGATGGTTGTTGGAGTTTAGACTGTGTGGTGGTGGGATTTTAGATCAGATGGTGTTGGGAGTTTAGACCCGGTGGTGGTGGGAGTTTAGGCTGGGTGTTGGTGGGAGTTTAGACGAGGTGGTGCTGGGAGTTTGGACTGGGTGGTGGTGGGAGTTTAGACCGGATGGTGAGTGTAGACTGGGTGGTGGTGGGAGTAGAGACAGATGGTGGTGGGAGATTAGATGATGTGGTGGTGGAATTTTATACTGGGTGGTGGTGGGTGTTGAGACTGGGTGGTGGAAGGAGTTGAGACTGAGTCGTGTTGGGAGTTTAGACCTGGTGGTGTTGGGAGTTAAGACCGGGTGGTGGTGGGAGTTTAGACCGGTTGGTGGTGGCAGTTTAGACTGCGTGGTGGTGGGAGTTTAGACTGGGTGGAGGTGCGAGTTTAGACTTGTGGTGGTGGGAGTTTAGTCCGGGTAGTGGTGGGAGTTTAGACCGGTGGTGGAAGGAGTTGAGACTGAGATGTGCTAGGAGTTTAGACACGGTGGTTGTGGGAGTTTTTTCCTGTTGGTGGTGGGAGTTTAGACCAGGTGGTGGTGGGAGTTCAGACCGGGTGGTGGTGGGAGTTTAGACCGGATGGTGGTTGGAGTTTAGACCGGGTGGTGGTGGGAGTTTAGTCCGGATGGTGGTGGGAATTTAGACCGGGTGGTGGTGGGATTTTAGACCGGGTGGTGGTGGGAGTTTAGACCAGGTGGTGGTGGGAATTTAGACCGGTGGTAAAGGTGTTGAGACTGAGTCGTGCTGGGAGTTTCGACAGGGTGGTGTTGGGAGTTTAGACTGGGCGGTGGTGGGAATTTTGACCGTGTGGTCGTGGGCGTTTACACGGGTTGGTTGCGGGAGTTTAGGTTGTGTGGTGGTTGGAGTTTAGACCAGGTGGTGGTGGCAGTTTTTCAGATGGTGGTAGGAATTTTGACCGGGAGGTGGTGGGACTTTAGACCGGGTGATGGTGGGATTTTAGACAGGGTGGTGGTGGTAGTTTAGACTGGGTAGTGGTGAGAGTTTAGACGGGTTGGTTGAGGGAGTTTAGACCGTATGGTGGTGGGAGTTTCGACCAGGTGGTGGTGGTAGTTTAGTCCGGATGGCGGTGGGAATTCAGACCGGATGGTGGTGGGATTTTAGACCGGGTGGTGGTGGGAGTTTAGACCGGATGGTGGTGGGAGTTTAGACCAGATGGTGGTGGGCGTCTAGATCGGATGGTGGTGGGAGTTAAGACCAGATGGTGGTGGGAGTTGAGACCCGGTAGTGGTGGGAGTTTGGACCGCGTTAGGGTTGGAGTTTAGACTGGGTGGTGGTGGGAGTTTAGATCGGATGGTGGTGGGAGTGTAGACTGGGTGGTGGTGGGAGTATTGATGGATGGTGGTGGGAGTATAGACCATGTTGTGGTGGAACTTAGACCGGGTGGTGGAAGGAGTTGAGGCTGAGTCATGCTGAGAGCTTAGACCAGGTGGTGTTGAGAGTTTAGACCGGTTTGGCAGTTTAAACCAGGTGGTGGTGGGAGTTTAGACAAGGTGGTGGTGGGACCATAGACGGGTGGTGGTTGGAGTCTAGACTGTGTGGTGGTGGGTTTTTAGACCGGGCGGTGGTGCAAATTTTGACTGGTGGTGGAGGGAGTTGAGACTAAGGTGTGCTGGGAGTTTAGGTCGGGTGGTTGTGGGAGTTTTTTCCAGCAGGTGGTGGGAGTTTCGACTGGGTGGTGTTGGGAGATTAGACCGGGTGGTGGTGGGAGTTTTGACCGTGTGGTCGTACGAGTTTAGACGGGATGGTTGTGAGAGTTTAGACTGTATGGTTGTGGGTGTTTAGACCCGGTGGTGATGGGAGTTTCGAGCAAGTGGTGGTGGGAGTTTTGTCTGGATGGTGGTGGGAATTTAGACCGGGTGGTGGTGGGAGTTTAGACCGGGTGGTGGTGGGAGTTTAGACCGTGTGGTGGTGCCTTTTTCGACTGGTGCCGTTTTCGACCGGTGCCGTTTTCAACCGGTGCCCTTTTTGACCTGTGCCCATTTCGACCGGTGCCCTTTTCGACCGGTGAACATTTTGAACGGTGTGCTTTTCGACCGGTGCGCTTTTTGACCGGTGCGCTTTTCAAACGGTGCCCTTTTGGACAGGTGCCGATTTTGACCGGTACCCTTTTCGACCGGTGCGCATTTCGACTCGTGCCCTTTTCGACTGGTGCCCTTTTCGACCGGTGCGATTTTTGAACACTGCGCTTTTCGAACGGTGCCCTTTTCGACTGGTGCCGTTTTTTACCAGTGCCCATTTCGACCGGTGCGCTTTTCAACCTGTGCGCCTTTCGAACGGTGCCGTTTTTTTACCAGTGCCCTTCTCGACCGGTGCCCATTTCGACTGGTGTGCTCTTCGACCGGTGCGCTTTTCGACCGGTGGCCTTTATGACCGGTGCCTTTTTTGACTGGTGCCATTTTCGACCGGTGCCCTTTTCAACCGGTGCCCTTTTCGACCGTTGCCTTTTCGGCCGGTGCCCTTTTCAACTGGTGCCTTTTTAGATGGGTTGTTTGTGGTAGTATAAACGATTTGGTTGTGAGAGTTTAGACCGTATGGTGGTGAATGTTTAGACCAGGTGGTGGTGGGAGTTTCGTCCGGAAGGTGGTGGGAATTTAGACTGCGTGGTGGTTGGATTTTTCATGTGGTGGTTGGATTTTTCATGGGATTTTCCTACGAGACCTAAACTTGGTTATCTTGCTATTGAGCGTGCTCAAACAACTTGCTTTTTGCATGCATGGTTAGTGTATGGTCTCAAGAGCATGCTGGCCTGTGCTCGGATGCAAAACCCAGGTGTATGGGAAGTTATGGTATCTCAAGCGTTTTCGCATGTCTGAGTTCTTGAGTGGTACCCCACCAAACAACAACCTGTTTTTTCATTTAGGATCTTGTTCACTAAAACTCTTTCCCTTTACATTCAAAGCTATTGTATGGCCTCAAGAGCATCATGGCTGGTGCTCAAATCCAAAATCCAAGTGGTTGGAAAGTTATAGTATGTCAACTATTGTCCCATGACTAAACACTGAGCATTGCCCAACAAAAACTCAACTTTTCATTTTGTTTTTCAGAGACATAGCAATTTCTAAGCCCTTGTTTTGCATCAACAGTTAGTGCATGAGCTCAAGATAATCGTGGCTTCTGCTCAGATCCAAAACCTAAGTGTGCAAAAAGTTATGGTATTGTATGTGTTCCTTTTTCTCGTACTTGAGCATTTTCCTACGAGACCAAAACTTGGTTATCTTGCTATTGAGCGTGCTCAAACATCTTGCTTTTTGCATGCATGGTTAGTGTATGGTCTCAAGAGCATGCTGGCCTGTGCTCGGATGCAAAACCCAGGTGTATGGGAAGTTATGGTATCTCAAGCGTTTTCGCATGTCTGAGTTCTTGAGTGGTACCCCACCAAACAACAACCTGTTTTTTCATTTAGGATCTTGTTCACTAAAACTCTTTCCCTTTACATTCAAAGCTATTGTATGGCCTCAAGAGCATCATGGCTGGTGCTCAAATCCAAAATCCAAGTGGTTGGAAAGTTATAGTATGTCAACTATTGTCCCATGACTAAACACTTGAGCATTGCCCAACAAAAACTCAACTTTTCATTTTGTTTTTCAGAGACATAGCAATTTCTAAGCCCTTGTTTTGCATCAACAGTTAGTGCATGAGCTCAAGATAATCGTGGCTTCTGCTCAGATCCAAAACCTAAGTGTGCAAAAAGTTATGGTATTGTATGTGTTCCTTTTTCTCGTACTTGAGCATTTTCCTACGAGACCAAAACTTGGTTATCTTGCTATTGAGCGTGCTCAAACATCTTGCTTTTTGCATGCATGGTTAGTGTATGGTCTCAAGAGCATGCTGGCCTGTGCTCGGATGCAAAACCCAGGTGTGTGGGAAGTTATGGTATCTCAAGCATTTTCGCATGTCTGAGTTCTTGAGTGGTACCCCACCAAACAACAACCTGTTTTTTCATTTAGGATCTTGTTCACTAAAACTCCTTCCCCTTGCATACATAGCTAGTGTATGGCCTCAAGAGCATCATGGCTTGTGTTCAGATCCAAAATCCAAGTGGTTGGAAAGTTATATATGTCAACTATTGTCCCATGACTAAACACTTGAGCATTGCCCAACAAAACCTCAACTTTTCATTTTGTTTTTCAGAGACATAGCAATTTCTAAGCCCTTGGTTTGCATGAACAGTTAGTGCATGGGCTCAAGATAATTGTGGCTTGTGCTCAGATCCAAAACCTAAGTGTGCAAAAAGTAATGGTATTGTATGTGTTCCTTTTTCCAGTACTTGAGCATTTTCCTACGATACCTCAACTTAGCTATCTTGCTATTGAGCGTGCTCAAACATCTGGCTTTTTGCATGCATGGTTAGTGTATGGGCTCAAGAGCATGCTGGCCTGTACTCACAGGTTGTTGTTTGGTGCGGTACCACTCAAGAACTTGGACATGCGAAAACGCTTGAGATACCATAACTTCTCACACACCTGGGTTTTGCATCCGAGCAAAGGCCAGCATGCTCTTGAGCCCATACACTAACCACGCATGCAAAAAGCAAGATGTTTGAGCACGCTCAATAGCAAGATAACCAAGTTGAGGTCTCGTAGAAAAATGCTCAAGTACTGGAAAAAGGAACACATACAATACCATTACTTTTTGCACACTTAGGTTTTGGATCTGAGCACAAGCCACGATTATCTTCAGCCCATGCACTAGTTGTTCATGCAAACCAAGGGCTTAGAAATTGCTTTGTATCTGAACAACAAAATGAAAGGTTGAGGTTTTGTTGGGCAATGCTCAAGTGTTTAGTCATGGGACAATAGTTGACATACTATGACTTCCCAACCACTTGGATTTTGGATCTGAGCACAAGCCATGATGCTCTTGAGGCCATACACTAGCTATGTATGCAAAGGGAAACAGTTTTAGTGAACAAGATCCTAAATGAAAAAACAGGTTGTTGTTTGGTGGGGTACCACTCAAGAACTTGGACATGCGAAAACGCTTGAGATACAGTACCACAACTTCCCACACACCTGGGTGTTGCATCCGAGCAAAGGCCAGCATGCTCTTGAGCCCATACACTAACCACGCATGCAAAAAGCAAGATGTTTGAGCACGCTCAATAGCAAGATAACCAAGTTGAGGTCTCGTAGGAAAATGCTCAAGTACTGGAAATAGGAACACATACAATACCATTACTTTTTGCACACTTAGGTTTTGGATCTGAGCACAAGCCACGATTATCTTGAGCCCATGCACTAGTTGTTCATGCAAACCAAGGGCTTAGAAATTGCTTTGTATCTGAACAACAAAATGAAAAGTTGAGGTTTTGTTGGGCAATGCTCAAGTGTTTAGTCATGGGACAATAGTTGACATACTATGACTTCCCAAGCACTTGGATTTTGGATCTGAGCACAAGCCATGGTGCTCTTGAGGCCATACACTAGCTATGTATGCAAAGGGAAAGAGTTTTGTGAACAAGATCCTAAATGAAAAAACAGGTTGTTGTTTGGTGGGTACCACTCAGAACTTGGACATGCGAAAACGCTTGAGATACAGTACCACAACTTCCCACACACCTGGGTTTTGCATCCGAGCAAAGGCCAGCATGCTCTTGAGCCCATACACTAACCAGCATGCAAAAAGCAAGATGTTTGAGCACGCTCAATAGCAAGATAACCAAGTTGAGGTCTCGTAGGAAAATGCTCAAGTACTGGAAAAGGAACACATACAATACCATTACTTTTGCACACTTAGGTTTTGGATCTGAGCACAAGCCACGATTATCTTTAGCCCATGCACTAGTTGTTCATGCAAAACAAGGGCTTAGAAATTGCTATGTCTCTGAAAAACAAAATGAAAAGTTGAGGTTTTGTTGGGCAATGCTCAAGTGTTTAGTCATGGGATAATAGTTGACATACTATAACTTCCCAACCACTTTGATTTTGCATCTGAGCACAAGCCATGATGCTCTTGAGGCCATACACTAGCTATGTATGCAAAAGAAGAGTTTCGTGAAAAGATCCTAAATGAAAAAACAGGTTGTTGTTTGGTGGGGTACCACTCAAGAACTTGGACATGCGAAAATGCTTGAGATACCATAACTTCCCACACACCTGGGTTTTGCATCCGAGCAAGGCCAGCATGCTCTTGAGCCATACACTAACCAGCATGCAAAAAGCAGATGTTTGAGCACGCTCAATAGCAAGATAACCAAGTTGAGGTCTCGTAGGAAAATGCTCAAGTACTGGAAAAAGGAACACATACAATACCATTACTTTTGCACACTTAGGTTTTGGATCTGAGCACAAGCCACGATTATCTTAGCCCATGCACTAGTTGTTCATGCAAACCAAGGGCTTAGAAATTGCTTGTATCTGAACAACAAAATGAAAGTTGAGGTTTTGTTGGGCAATGCTCAAGTGTTTAGTCATGGGACAATAGTTGACATACTATAACTTCCCAACCACTTGGATTTTGGATCTGAGCACAAGCCATGATGCTCTTGAGGCCATACACTAGCTATGTATGCAAAGGAAAAGTTTAGTGAACAAGATCCTAAATGAAAAAACAGGTTGTTGTTTGGTGGGGTACCACTCAAGAACTTGGACATGCGAAAATGCTTGAGATACCATAACTTCCCACACACCTGGGTTTTGCATCCGAGCACAGGCCAGCATGCTCTTGAGCCCATACACTAACCACGCATGCAAAAAGCAAGATGTTTGAGCACGCTCAATAGCAAGATAACCAAGTTGAGGTCTCGTAGGAAAATGCTCAAGTACTGGAAAAGGAACACATACAATACCATTACTTTTTGCACACTTAGGTTTTGGATCTGAGCACAAGCCACGATTATCTTAGCCCATGCACTAGTTGTTCATGCAAACCAAGGGCTTAGAAATTGCTTTGTATCTGAACAACAAAATGAAAGTTGAGGTTTTGTTGGGCAATGCTCAAGTGTTTAGTCATGGGACAATAGTTGACATACTATGACTTCCCAACCACTTGGATTTTGGATCTGAGCACAAGCCATGATGCTCTTGAGGCCATACACTAGCTATGTATGCAAAGGGAAAAGTTTTAGTGAACAAGATCCTAAATGAAAAAACAGGTTGTTGTTTGGTGGGGTACCACTCAAGAACTTGGACATGCGAAAACGCTTGAGATACAGTACCACAACTTCCCACACACCTGGGTTTTGCATCCGAGCAAAGGCCAGCATGCTCTTGAGCCCATACACTAACCAGCATGCAAAAAGCAAGATGTTTGAGCACGCTCAATAGCAAGATAACCAAGTTGAGGTCTCGTAGGAAAATGCTCAAGTACTGGAAATAGGAACACATACAATACCATTACTTTTTGCACACTTAGGTTTTGGATCTGAGCACAAGCCACGATTATCTTGAGCCCATGCACTAGTTGTTCATGCAAACCAAGGGCTTAGAAATTGCTTTGTATCTGAACAACAAAATGAAAAGTTGAGGTTTTGTTGGGCAATGCTCAAGTGTTTAGTCATGGGACAATAGTTGACATACTATGACTTCCCAACACTTGGATTTTGGATCTGAGCACAAGCCATGTGCTCTTGAGGCCATACACTAGCTATGTATGCAAAGGGAAAGAGTTTTCGTGAACAAGATCCTGAATGAAAAAACAGGTTGTTGTTTGGTGGGTACCACTGAGAACTTGGACATGCGAAAACGCTTGAGATACAGTACCACAACTTCCCACACACCTGGGTTTTGCATCCGAGCAAAGGCCAGCATGCTCTTGAGCCCATACACTAACCAGGCATGCAAAAAGCAAGATGTTTGAGCACGCTCAATAGCAGATAACCAAGTTGAGGTCTCGTAGGAAAATGCTCAAGTACTGGAAAATGGAACACATACAATACCATTACTCTTTGCACACTTAGGTTTTGGATCTGAGCACAAGCCACGATTATCTTTAGCCCATGCACTAGTTGTTCATGCAAAACAAGGGCTTAGAAATTGCTATGTATCTGAAAAACAAAATGAAAAGTTGAGGTTTTGTTGGGCAATGCTCAAGTGTTTAGTCATGGGATAATAGTTGACATACTATAACTTCCCAACCACTTTGATTTTGCATCTGAGCACAAGCCATGATGCTCTTGAGGCCATACACTAGCTATGTATGCAAACAGAAGAGTTTCGTGAATAAGATCCTAAATGAAAAAACAGGTTGTTGTTTGGTGGGGTACCACTCAAGAACTTGGACATGCGAAAATGCTTGAGATACCATAACTTCCCACACACCTGGGTTTTGCATCCGAGCACAGGCCAGCATGCTCTTGAGACCATATACTAACCATGCATGCAAAAAGCCAGATGTTTGAGCACGCTCAATAGCAAGATAACCAAGTTGAGGTCTCGTAGGAAAATGCTCAAGTACTGGAAAAAGGAACACATACAATACCATTACTTTTTGCACACTTAGGTTTTGGATCTGAGCACAAGCCACGATTATCTTCAGCCCATGCACTAGTTGTTCATGCAAACCAAGGGCTTAGAAATTGCTTTGTATCTGAACAACAAAATGAAAGGTTGAGGTTTTGTTGGGCAATGCTCAAGTGTTTAGTCATGGGACAATAGTTGACATACTATGACTTCCCAACCACTTGGATTTTGGATCTGAGCACAAGCCATGATGCTCTTGAGGCCATACACTAGCTATGTATGCAAAGGGAAACAGTTTTAGTGAACAAGATCCTAAATGAAAAAACAGGTTGTTGTTTGGTGGGGTACCACTCAAGAACTTGGACATGCGAAAACGCTTGAGATACAGTACCACAACTTCCCACACACCTGGGTGTTGCATCCGAGCAAAGGCCAGCATGCTCTTGAGCCCATACACTAACCACGCATGCAAAAAGCAAGATGTTTGAGCACGCTCAATAGCAAGATAACCAAGTTGAGGTCTCGTAGGAAAATGCTCAAGTACTGGAAATAGGAACACATACAATACCATTACTTTTTGCACACTTAGGTTTTGGATCTGAGCACAAGCCACGATTATCTTGAGCCCATGCACTAGTTGTTCATGCAAACCAAGGGCTTAGAAATTGCTTTGTATCTTAACAACAAAATGAAAAGTTGAGGTTTTGTTGGGCAATGCTCAAGTGTTTAGTCATGGGACAATAGTTGACATACTATGACTTCCCAAGCACTTGGATTTTGGATCTGAGCACAAGCCATGGTGCTCTTGAGGCCATACACTAGCTATGTATGCAAAGGGAAAGATTTTGTGAACAAGATCCTGAATGAAAAAACAGGTTGTTGTTTGGTTGGGTACCACTGAGAACTTGGACATGCGAAAACGCTTGAGATACAGTACCACAACTTCCCACACACCTGGGTTTTGCATCCGAGCAAAGGCCAGCATGCTCTTGAGCCCATACACTAACCAGGCATGCAAAAAGCAAGATGTTTGAGCACGCTCAATAGCAGGATAACCAAGTTGAGGTCTCGTAGGAAAATGCTCAAGTACTGGAAAATGGAACACATACAATACCATTACTCTTTGCACACTTAGGTTTTGGATCTGAGCACAAGCCACGATTATCTTTAGCCCATGCACTAGTTGTTCATGCAAAACAAGGGCTTAGAAATTGCTATGTCTCTGAAAAACAAAATGAAAAGTTGAGGTTTTGTTGGGCAATGCTCAAGTGTTTAGTCAATGGGATAATAGTTGACATACTATAACTTCCCAACCACTTTGATTTTGCATCTGAGCACAAGCCATGATGCTCTTGAGGCCATACACTAGCTATGTATGCAAACAGAAGGAGTTCTCGTGAATAAGATCCTAAATGAAAAAACAGGTTGTTGTTTGGTGGGGTACCACTCAAGAACTTGGACATGCGAAAATGCTTGAGATACCATAACTTCCCACACACCTGGGTTTTGCATCCGAGCACAGGCCAGCATGCTCTTGAGACCATACACTAACCATGCATGCAAAAAGCCAGATGTTTGAGCACGCTCAATAGCAAGATAACGAAGTTGAGGTCTCGTAGGAAAATGCTCAAGTACTGGAAATAGGAACACATACAATACCATTACTTTTTGCACACTTAGGTTTTGGATCTGAGCACAAGCCACGATTATCTTGAGCCCATGCACTAGTTGTTCATGCAAACCAAGGGCTTAGAAATTGCTTTGTATCTGAAAAACAAAATGAAAAGTTGGGGTTTTGTTGGGCAATGCTCAAGTGTTTAGTCATGGGACAATAGTTGACATACTATAACTTCCCAACCACTTGGATTTTGGATCTGAGCACAAGCCATGATGCTCTTGAGGCCATACACAAGCTATGTATGCAAAACTCAGGTGTGTGGGAAGTTATGGTATCTCAAGCGTTTTCGCATGTCCAAGTTCTTGAGTGGTACCCTTCCAAACAACAACCTGTTTGCCACCCCCAAGAGTGGCATGCGAGTGGTTTGCCATCCCTCAAGAGTGGAGTGCGAGTGTTTTGCCACCCCCAAGAGTGGCGTGCAAATGGTTTGCCACCCCCCTAGAGTGGCGTGCGAATGGTTGGCCACCCCCCGAGAGTGGCGTTCGAATGGTTTGCCACCCACCCACCCGAGTGGCATGCGAGTGGTTTGGCACCTCCCGAGAGTGGTGTGCGAGTTGTTTGCCATCCCCCAGAGTGACGTGCGTGTGGGTTGCCACACCCCGAGAGTGGCATGCGAATGGTTTGCCACCCCCCAGAGTAGAGTGCGAGTGGTTTGCCACCCCTCGAGTGTGGCGTGCGAGAGGTTTGCCATCCCCCTGAGAAAGGAGTGCGTGTGGTTTGCTACCCCCCGAGAATGGTGTACGAGTGGATTGCCACCCCACAAGGTGGTAGGCGAGTGGTTTGCCACCCCCCGAGAGTGGCGTGCGAGTGGTTTGCCACCCCACCAGAGTGGCGTGCGAGTGGTTTGCCACCCCCCAAAGTGGAGTGTGAGTTGTTTGCCACCCCCCGAAGCGTCGTGCGAGTGGTTTGGCACCCACTGAGAGTGGCATGCGAATGGTTTGCCAACCCCCTAAGTGGCTTGGGAGTGGTTTGCCACCCCCCCGAGTGGCGTGTGAGTGGTTTGCCACCCCCCGAGAGTGGCGTGCGTACAGTTTGCCACCCCCCAAGGTGGCATGCGTGTGGATTGCCACCCCCCGAGAATCGCGTACAAATGGTTTGCCACCCCGCGAGAGTGGATTGCGAGTGGTTTGCCACCCCTTGAGTATGGCGTGCGAGAGGTTTGCCACCCCCAAAGAGTGACGTGTGAGTGGTTTGCCACCCCAAATGAGTTGCGTGCGAATGGTTTGCCATCCCGCGAGAGTTGAGTGCGAGTAATTTGCCACCCCCCAGAGTGGCGTGCGAGTGGTTTGCCACCCCCCAAGTGTCGTGCGAGTGGTTTGCCACCCCCCAAGAGTGGCGTGGGAGTGGTTTGCCACCCCCCATGAGTGGCGTGCGATTGGTTTGCCACCCCTCGAGAGTGGCATGGGATTGGTTTGCCACCCCCCATGAGTGGCGTGCGAGTGGTTTGCCACCCCCCGAGAGTGGCGTGCCAATGGTTTGCCCCCCCCCAGAGTGGCTTGGGAGTGGTTTGCCACCCCCCCTAGTGGTGTGCGAGTGGTTTGCCACCCCTTGAGAGTGGTGTGCGAGTTGTTTGCCACCCCCCAGAGTGACGTGCGTGTAGGTTGCCACTCTCCGAGAGTGGCGTGCGAATGGTTTGGCAACCCCCAGAGTGGAGCAATTTTGGAGTGATTCAGCAAGGTAGGATGATACAGCAAGGGGAGATTAAAAGAGGTAGGCGAGATTCAGCAAGATAGGGGGGATTCAGCAATGTAGCGGTTCCTCTGTAAGTTAGGGATGATGAATCAAGGTAGGGGTGTTTAAGCCAGGAAGAAAAAATTCAGCATGAGGGTGGGAATTCAGAAAGGTAGGGAAGATTTAGCAAGGTAGGAGTGATTTAGCAAGGTAGGGGTGATTAAGCAAGGTAGGGGTGATTAAGAATGGGAGGGATGATTCAGCAAGAAAGGGACAATTCTGCAAGTTGGGGATGATTAATCAAGGTAGGGAGAACTCAGCAAGGTAGGGGTGAAAAAGGAAGCGGGGATTCAGCAAGATGGGGAGAATTCACCAAGGTTGTGGGAATTCAGCAAGGTAGGCATACACAAGCAAGGTAGGGATGTTTCTGCAAGGTAGGGGGCATTCAGCAAGGTAGGGATGATTAAGATCATACGGATGATTTATCAAGGTAGGGGTGATCAAGAAATCTAGAGGTAATACAGCAATGGAACAAAAGTACAGCAAAGTAGGGGTGACTACACAAGGTAGTGGGAATTCAGCAAGATAGGGGTGATTAAGCAATGAAGGGGTGATGAAGCAAGGTAGAGGGAATTCAGAAAAGGGGTGAAAATTTTGCAAGGTAGGGGTGATTATGCAAGGAAGGGGTGATTCAGCAAGGAAGGGATGATTCAGCAAGATATGGAGAATTCTGCAATGTAGGGGTGATTATGGAAGGTAGCTGGGATTCAGCTACATGGGGGGGAATTCAGCAAGGTAGGCGTAACTAAGCACGGTAGGAATGATTCAGCAAGTTGGTGGGGATTCAGCAAGGTAGGGATGATTAAGAATTGTAGGGATGATTAATCAAGTTGGTGGGAATTCAGCAAAAGGGTGGGAATTCAACAAGGTAGGGGTGATGACGCAAGGTATGGGTGATTTAGCAAGGTAGGGGTGATTTAGCAAGGTAGGGGTGATTAAGCAAGGTAGGGGTTGTGAAGGAAGGGAGGGATGATTCAGCAAGATAGGGAGTATTCAGCAATGTAGGGGTGATTAATGCTAGGTAGGGTTTTTAATCAAGGTATGGGAGACTAAGCAAGGTAGGAGTGCTTATACAAGGTAGGGGGAATACAGCAAGGTAGTGGGAATTCAGCAAGGTAGGCGTAATTAAGCAAGGTAGGAATGATTCAGCAAGGTGGTGGAGATTCAGCAAGGTAGGGATGATTAAAAATTGTAGGGATGATTAATCAAGATAGGGGTGATAAAGCAAGGTAGACGGAATTCAGCAAAAGGGTGGGAATTCAGCAAGGTAGGGGTGATGAAGCAAGGTAGAGGTGATTTAGCAAGGTAGGGGTGATTAAAAGAGGTAGGCGAGATTCAGCAAGATAGGGGGGATTCAGCAGTGTAGCGGTTCCTCCGTAAGTTAGGGATGATGAATCAAGGTAGGGGTGTTTAAACCAGGAAGAGGAAATTCAGCATGAGGGTGGGAATTCAGAAAGGTAGGGAAGTTTTGGCAAGGTAGGAATGATTTAGCAAGGTAGGGGTGATTAAGCAAGGTAGGGGTGATTAAGAATGGGAGGGATGATTCAGCAAGAAAGGGACAATTCTGCAAGTTGGGGATGATTAATCAAGGTAGGGAGAATTCAGCAAGGTAGGGCTGATAAAGGAAGCGGGGATTCAACATGGAAGGGGGGATTCAACATGGTAGAGGGGATTTCATAACGGTATTGGTGATTACGCAAGGTAGGGGTGATTAATGAAGGTAGGGGTGATTTAGCAAGGTAGGGGTGATTTTGCAAGGTAGGGGTGATTAAGAAAGGTAGTGGAAATTCAGCAAGGTAGGGGGGATTCAGTGAGATAGGGAAAATTCATCAAGGTAGGGGTGATTAAGAAAGGGAGGGATGATTAAGAAAGGGAGGGATGATTCAGCAAGATCGGGAGAATTCAGCAAGGCAGGGGGGACTCAGCAATGTAGGGTTGATTCAACAAGGAAGGGGGGGATTCAGCAAGGTAGGAGGGATTCAGCAAGATACGGGTGATTAAGCAAGGTAGGGGTGACTAAGCAAGGTAATGGAAATTCAGCAAGGTATGGGGGATTGAGCAAGAGAGGGGGAATTCAGAAAGGCAGGGGTGATTAATGCTAGGAAGGGGTTATTAAACAAGGTATGGGAGACTAAGCAAGATAGGATTTCTTCAACAGGGTAAGGGGAATTCAGCAAGGTAGGCGTACACAAGCAAGGTACGGATGTTTCTGCAAGGTAGGGGGGATTCAGCAACGTAGGGATGATTAAGATCATACGGATGATTTATCAAGGTAGGGGTGATCAAGAAATCTAGAGGGAATACAGCAATGGAACAAAAGTACAGCAACGTAGGGGTGACTAAACAAGGTAGTGGGAATTCAGCAAGATCGGGGTGATTAAGCAATGAAGGGGTGATGAAGCAAGGTAGAGGGAATTCAGCAAAGGGGTGGAAATTTTGCAAGGTAGGGGTGATTAAGCAAGGTAGGGGTGATTATGCAAGGAAGGGGTGATTCAGCAAGGTAGGGATGATTAGGCGAGGTAAGGATGATTCAGCAAGATATGGAGAATTCAGCAAGGTACGGTTGATTCAACAAGGAAGGGGGGATTCACCAAGGTATGGTTGATTAAGCAAGGTAGGGGTGATTAATAAGAGAAGGGGTTATTATGCAAGGTAGGGGTGCTTAAGCAAGGAATGGGGAATTCAGCAAGCTGGTGTTGATTAAGCAAGGTAGGGGTGATTCAGCAAGATATGGGGATTTTTGCAAATTTTGGGTGATTAAGCAATATAGGGGTGACTAATCAAGATAGGGGTCATTAAGCAAGGTAGGGATTTTTTATAAAGGTGGAGGTGATTAATCAAGGAGAAGGGAATTCAGCAAGGGGGTAAAAATTCAGCAATGTATAGGTGATTAAGCAAGGTAGGGGTGATTAAACAAGGTATGGGACACCAAGCAAGGTAGGAGTGCATATCCAAGGTAGGGGGAATACAGCAAGGTAATGGGAATTCAGCAAGGTAGGCGTAATTTAGCAAGGTTGGGATGATTCAGCAAGTTGGAGAAGATTCAGCAAGGTAGGGATGATTCATCAAGACAGGGGTGATTAAGCAATGTAGAGGGAATTCAGCAAAAGGGTGGGGATTCAGCAAGGTAGGGGTGATTAAGCGAGGTAGGGGTGATTTAGCAAGGTAGGGGTGATTTAGCAAGGTAGGGGTGATTAAGCAAGGTAGGGGTGGTGAAGGAAGCGAGGGATGATTCAGCAAGATAGGGAGAATTCAGCAATGTAGGGGTGATTAATGCTAGGTAGGGTTTTTAATCAAGGTATGGGAGACTAAGCAAGGTAGGAGTGCTTATACAAGGTGGGGGGAATACAGCAAGGTAGTGGGAATTCAGCAAGGTAGGCGTAATTAAGCAGGTAGGAATGATTCAGCAAGGTGGTGGGGATTCAGCAAGGTAGGGATGATGAAAAAATGTAGGGATGATTAATCAAGATAGGGGTCATTAAGCAAGGTAGAGGGAATTCAGCAAAAGGGTGGGGATTCAGCAAGGTCGGGGTGATGAAGCAAGGAAGGGGTGATTAAGCAAGGTAGGGGTGATTAGGCAAGGTAGGGGCGATGAAGAAAGGGAGGGATGATTCAGCAAGATATTGAGAATTCAGCAATGTAGGGGTGATTAAGGAAGGTAGTTGGGATTCAGCAACGTGGGGGGGAATTCAGCAAGGTAGGGGTGATTAATGCTAGGTCGGGGTTTTTAATCAAGGTATGCGAGTGGTTATCCGCACCTGAGAGTAGCGTGCGAGTGGTTTACCACCCACCCGAGTGGCGTGCGAGTGGTTTGCCACCCCCCCGACAGTGGCGTGCTAGTGGTTTGCCACCCCTCGAGAGTGGCATGCGAATGGTTTGCAACCTTCCCAAGTGGCGTGTGAGTGGTTTGCCACACCCCAAGAGTGGCGTGCAAGTGGTTTGCCACCCCCGAGAATGGAGTGTGAGTGGTTTGCCACCCCCGAGAATGGAGTGTGGGTGGTTTGCCACCGCTGAGAGTGCCATGCAAGTGGTTTGCCACCCCCTACAGTGGCGTGCGAGTGGTTTGCCACCCCCTACAGTGGCGTGCGAGTGGTTTGCCACCCCCCGAGAGTGGCGTGCGAGTGGTTTGCCACCCCCTACAGTGGCGTGCGAGTGGTTTGCCACCTCCCGACAGGGGTGCTAATGGTTTGCCACCCCCGCAAGTGGCGTGTACGTGGTTTGTTTCCCCCCCACGTGGCGTACGAGTGGTTTGTCACCACCCAAAGTTGCGTGCGATTTGTTTGCTACCCCCTAGAGTGGCGTGCGAGTGGTTTGCCAATCTTAGAGAGTAGCATGCAAGTCATTTGCCACCCACCGAGAGTGGCGTGCGAGTGGTTTGCCGCCCCTCAAGAGTGGCGTGCGAGTGTTTTGCCACCCCTCAAGGTGCCGTGTGAGAGGTTTGTCACCCCCCCAAGACTTGCGTGCGAGTGGTTATCCACACCTGAGAGTAGCGTGCAAGTGGTTTACCACCCACCCGAGTGGCGTGCAAGTGGTTTGCCACCCCCCCGACAGTGGCGTGCTAGTGGTTTGCCACCCCTCGAGAGTGGCATGCGAATGGTTTGCAACCTTCCCAAGTGGCATGTGAGTGGTTTGCCACACCCCAAGAGTGGCGTGCGAGTGGTTCGCCACCCCCAAGAGTGGCAAGCCAGTGGTTTGCCACCCCCTGAGAGTGGCGTGCGAATGGTCTTCCACCCTTGCATGTGGCATGCGTGTGGTTTGCCAGCCCCGCAAATGGCGTGCGAATGGCTTTCCACCTCCGTAAGTGGCGTGCTAGTGGTTTGCCACTCCCTAGAATGGGGTGCGATTGGTTTGTCACCCCCCAGGGTGCCGTGCGAGTGGATTGCCACCCCCCATAGTGGCTTGCGAGTAGATTGCCACCGCCTAGAGTGGTGTGCGAGTGGTTTTCCACCCCCCAAAAGTGGCGTTCGAGTGGTTTGCCACTTCTTGAGAGAGGCATGCGAGTGGTTTGCCACCCCCTACAGTGGCGTATGATTGCTTTGCCACCCCCCCCTGAGTGGCGTGCAAGAGGTTTGCCACCCCCAAGAGTGGCGCGCGAGTGGTTTGCCACCCCACCTGATGGCGTGCGGGGGGTTTGCCAACCCCCAAGAGAGGCGTGCGGGTGGTTTGCCACCCACCAGAGTGGCATGCAAGTGGTTCGCCACCCTCGAGTGTGGCGTGCGCGTGGATTCCCACCCCTCGAAGTGGCGTGCGAGAGGTTTGCCACCCCCCGACAGTGCCGAGGAGTGGTTTGCCACCTCCCGAGACTTGCATGCGAGTGGTTTGCCACCCCCCAGAGTGGCGTGCGAGTGGTTGGCCACCTACCGAGAGTGGCGTGCAAGTGGTTTGCCACCCCCCAAGAGTGGCGTGCGAGTGGTATGCCACCCCCGAGAATGGCGTGCAAGTGGTTTTCAACCCCCCACCGAGTGTGGTGCGATTGGTTTGCCATCCCCCGAGAGTGGCGTGTGAGTGGTTTGCCACACCCTAAGTGCGGCGCGCGAGTGATTTGCCACCCCCTAAGAGTGGCGTGCGAGTGGTTTTCTACCCCCGCAAGTGGTGCGTGAGTGGTTTACCAGCCCCGCATGTGGCGTACGAATGGTTTGCCACCCCCAGAATGGCGTGCGATTGGTTTGCCACCCCCTAGAGGGGCGTGGGAGTGGTTTGCCACCCCCCAAGAGTGGCGTGTGAGTGGTTTGCCACTCTCTGAGAGAGTGTTGTGCGAGTTATTTGCCACACCCCAGAGTGGCTTGGAAGTGGTTTGCGACCCCCTAGAGTGGCGTGCGAGTGGTTTGCCACCCCCTGATAGTGGCGTGCGGGTGGTTTGCCACCCCCTAAGAGGCATGCG
Organism: Closterium sp. NIES-67; assembly: GCA_027943415.1. Lineage (NCBI taxonomy): Eukaryota > Viridiplantae > Streptophyta > Zygnematophyceae > Desmidiales > Closteriaceae > Closterium > Closterium sp. NIES-67. The sequence goes on along the minus strand of BQMB01000326.1, from coordinate 101,567 downwards.
AGTGGTTTGCCACCTGACTAGGGAAGCGAGCGAGTGGTTTGTCACCCCCTAGAGTAGCATGCGATTGGTTTTCCACCCCCCCAAAGTGGCGTGCGAGTGGTTTGCCACCCCCCCTTATGGCATGCGAGTGGTTTTCCATCCCCTGAGAGAGGCGTCTGTGTGGTGTGCCACCCCCGCAAGTGGCATCCAAGTGGTTTGCCACCCCCGAGAGTGGCGTGAGTGTGGTTTGCCATCCCTCGAGAATGGAGTGCGTGTGGTTCGCCACCCCCCGAAAGTGGCGTGCGAGCGGTTTGCCACCCACTGAGAGTGGCATGCGAATGGTTTGCCACCCTCTGAGTGGCTTGGGAGTTGTTTGCCACCCACCCGAGTGAAGTGCGAGTGGTTTGCCGCACCCAGAGAGTGGCGTGCGAGTGGTTTGCCATCCCCCAGAGTGGCATGCAAGTGGATTATCGCTCCTCGAGTGTGATGTGTGAGAGGTTTGCCACCCCCGAGAGTGGCGTGCGAGGGGTTTGCCACCCCCCGAGAGTGGCGTGCGATGTGTTTGCCACCTCCCAGAGTGGTGTGCGAGTGTTTTGCCACCCCTCGAGAGTGGCGTGCGAGTGGTTTGCCACCCCCCGGGAGTGGCGTGCGAGTGGTTTGCCACCCCACAATGTGGCGTGCGAGTGGTTTGCCACCCCTCGAGAGTGGAGTGCGAGTGGTTTGCCACCCCCCGAGAATGGCGTGCGAGTGGCTTGCCACCCCCCGAGAGTGGCGTGCGATGGCTTTGCCACCCCCCAGAGTGGTGTGCGAGTGGCTTGCCACCCACTGAGAGTGGCATGCGAATGGCTTGCCACCCTCGTGAGCTGCTTGGGAGTGGTTTGCCACCCCCACCAAATGGCGTGCGAGTGGTTTGCCACCCCCTGGGAGTGGCGTGCATGTAATTTGCCACCCCTCAAGAGTGGCGTGCGAATGGTTTGCCACCCTGCAAGAGTGGAGTGCGAGTGATTTGCCACCCCCTAGAGTGGCGTGCAAATGGTTTGCCACCCCCCAAGAGTGGCATGCGAGTGGTTTGCCACCCCACGCTGTCACGTGCGAGTGGTTTTGCCACCCCTCGAGAGTGGAGTGCGAGTGTTTTGCCGCCCCCCAGAGTGGCGTGCGAGTGGTTTGCCAGCCCCCAAGAGTGGCGTGCGAATGGTTTGCCACCCCCCTAGAGTGGCGTGCGAATGGTTTGCTCCCCCCCCCCCAGAGTGGCTTGGGAGTGGTTTGCCACCCACCCAAGTGGCATGCGAGTGGTTTGCCACCTCCCGAGAGTGGTGTGCGACTTGTTTGCCACCCCCCAGAGTGACGTGCGTGTGGGTTGCCACACCCCGAGAGTGGCATGCGAATGGTTTGGCACCCCCGAGAGTGGAGTGCGAGTGGTTTGCCACCCCTCGAGTGTGGCGTGCGAGAGGTTTGCCATCCCCCCGAGAGTGGAGTGCGAGTGGTTTGCCACCCCTTGAGAATGGCGTAGGAGTGGTTTGCCACCCCACAAGGTGGTAGGTGAGTGGTTTGCCACCCCCTGAGAGTGGCGTGCGAGTGTTTTGCCACCCCACCAGAGTGGCGTGCGAGTGGTTTGCCACCCCCCGAAGTGAAGTGCGAGTTGTTTGCCACCCCCCGAAGCGGCGTGCGAGTGGTGTGGCACCCACTGAGAGTCGCATGCGAATGGTTTGCCAACCCCCTAAGTGGCTTGGGAGTTGTTTGTCACCCCCCCGAGTGGCGTGCGAGTGGTTTGCCACCCCCCGAGAGTGGCGTGCGTATGGTTTGCCACCCCCCAAGGTGGCGTGCGTGTGGATTGCCACAACCCCGAGAATTGCGTGCGAATTGTTTGCAACCCCCCGAGACTGGATTGCGAGTGGTTTGCCACCCCTTGAGTGTTGCGTGCGAGAGGTTTGCCACCCCCAAAGAGTGACGTGCGAGTGGTTTGCCACCCCCCTAGAGTTGCGTACGAGTGGTTTGCCACCCCCCAAGGTGGCTTGCAAGTGGTTTGCCACCCCCTGAGAGTGGAGTCCGAGTGGTTTGCCACCCCCCCAGAGTGGCGTGCTAATGGTTTGCCACCCCTCGAGTGTGGCGTGCAAGAGGTTTGCCTTCCCCTGAGAGTGGCGTGTTAGTGGTTTGCCACCCCCCCAGAGTGGCGTTCGAATGGTTTGACCCCCCCTCAGAGTGGCTTGGGAGTGGTTTCCCACCCTCCCGAGTGGCGTGCGAGTGCTTTGCCACCCCCCGAGACTGGCGTGCGAGTTGTTTGCCAACCCCCGAAGTGGCGTGCGAGTGGTTTGCCACCCCCCGAGAGTGGCATGCGAGTGGTTTGCCACCCCCTAGAGTGGCCTGCGAGTTGTGTGCCACCCCCTAGGAGTGGCGTGCGAGTGATTTGCCATCCCCTAGTGTGAGGTGCGAGTGGTTTGCCACCACTTGAGAGTGGCGTGCCAATGGTTTGCCACCCCGCGGGAGCGGAGTGCGAGTGGTTTGCCACCTCCCTGAGTGGTGTGCGAGTGGTTTGCCACCCCACCGAGTGGCCTGCGAGTGGTTTGCCACCCCCCAAGAGTGGCGTGGGAGTGGTTTGCCACCCCCCATGAGTGGTGTGCGAGTGGTTTGCCACCCCTCAAGAGTGGCGTGGGAGTGGTTTGAGACCCCCCATGAGTGGCGTGCACGTGGTTTGCCACCCCCCGAGAGTGGCGTGCGAATGGTTTGCCCCCCCCGAGAGTGGCTTGGGAGTGGTTTGCCAACCCCCCTAGTGGCGTGCGAGTGGCTTGCCACCCCCTGAGAGTGGTGTGCGAGTTGGTTGCCACCCCCTAGAGGGGCGTGCGTGTAGGTTGCCACTCTTTGAGAGTGGCGTGCAAATGGTTTGGCATCCCCCTAAGTGGAGTGCGAGTGGTTTGCCACCCCTTGAGTGTGGCGTGCAAGAGGTTTGCCACCCCCCGAAAGTGGCGTGCGAGTGGTTTGCCACCCTCTGGGAATGGCGTACGAGTGGTTTGCCACCCCCAAGGTGGTAGGGGAGTGGTTTGCCAACCCCCCGAGAGTGGCGTGCGAGTGGTTTGCCATCCCCCAAAGTGGCATGCGAGTGGTTTGCCACCCGCTAAGAGTGGACTGTGAGTGGTTTGCCAACCCCCAGAGTGGCGTGCGAGTGGTTTGCCAACCCCCGAAGTGGCTTGCGAGCTGTTTGGCACCCACTGAGAGTGGCATGCGAATGGTTGGCATGCGTGTGGATTGCCACCCTCCAAGAGTGGAGTGCGAGAGGTTTGCCACCCCCGAGTGTGGCGTGCGAGTGGTTTGCTACCCGTTTGAGTGGCATGCGAGTGGATTGCCACCCCCCGAGACTGGTGTGCGATTGGTTTGCCATCCCCGCAAGTGGGGTGCACGTGGTTTTTCACCCCGCTGTGGTGCGGCGTGCAAGTGGTTTGCCACCCACCAGAGTGGTATGTGAGTGGTTTGCAACCCCCGAGAGTGGCGTGCGAGTGGTTTGCCGCTCATCAAAGTGGCGTTCGAGTGGTTTGCCACCCACCGAAAGTGGAGTGCGACTGGTTTGCCATCCCCGCAAGTGGGATGCAAGTGGCTTGTCACCCCGCCGTGAGGCGTGCAAGTGGTTTGCCACCAACCAGAGTGGTATGTGAGTGGTTTGCCACCCCCGAGAGTGGTGTGCGAGTGGTTTGCCACCATCAGAGTGGCGTGCATGTGGTTTGACAGCCCCCCACTCTTGGGGAGTGGCGTGAGAGGTATTTGTCACCCCCCAGTAAGACGTGCGAGTAGTGCTACCCCTCGAGAGTGGAGTGCGAGTTGTTTTGCCACCCCTCAGAGTGGCGTGCGAGTTGTCTGCCACCCCCCAAGAGTGGCATGCGAGTGGATTGCCACCCCCCAGTGTGGCAAGGGAGTGGTTTGCCACCCCCCCGAGAGTGGCGTTCGAGTGGTTTGCCACCAAAGTGTCGTGCGAATGGTTTGCCACCCCCTAAGAGTGGTGTGCGACTGGTTGCCAACCTCGCACTGGGGTGCAAATGGTTTGTCACCCCGACGTGCGAGTGGTTTCCCACCGTCCACTGTGATGGGCGAGTGGTTTGGCACCCCTCTAGAGTGGAGTGCGACTGTTTTGTTACGCCCCAGAGTGGCGTGCGAGTAGTTTGCCACCCCCTAGGGTGGCGTGCTAGTGGTTTGCCACCCCCCGAGAGTGGCGTGCGAGTGGTTTGCCACCCCCCAAGAGTGGCGTGCGAGTGGTTAGCCACCCCCTGAGAGTGGTGTGGGAATGGTTTGCCACCCCCCAAAGTGGCGCGAAAGTGGTTTGCCACACCTTGAAAGTGGTGGCTATGGGTTTGCCACCCGTGAAAGTGGGTTTAGGGGATGTTTGTCACCCCCTAAGAGTGGCGTGCGAGTGGTTTGCCACCCTCGGAGAGTGCCGTGGGAGTGGTTTTGCCACCCCCCCGAGTGGCATGCGAGTGGTTTGCCACCCCCCAAGAGTGGCGTGCGAGTGGTTTGGCGTCCCCCGAGAGTGGCGTGCGAGTTGTTAGCCACCCCTCGAGAGTGGTGTGTGAGTGGTTTGCCACCCCCCGAGAGTGGCGTGCGAGTGGTTTGCCAGCCCCCAAGGTGGTGTGCGAGTGGTCGGCCACCCCCTACGAGTGTTTGCCACTCCCAAAACTGGGGTGCGAGTGGTTTGTCACCCCCCCAGAGTGGCGTTCGAATGGTTCCCCCCGCCCCCAGAGTGGCTTTGGAGTGGTTTGCCACCCCCCCGGGTGGTGTGCGAGTGCTTTGCCACCCCCCGAGACTGGCTTGCGAGTTGTTTGCCACCCCCCAGAGTGACATGCGTGTGGGTTGCCACCCCCTGAGAGTGGCGTGCGAATGGTTTGCCACGCCCTTGAGTGGCATGCGAGTGGATTGCCACCACCCGAATTGGAGTGCGAGTTGTTTGCCACCCCCGAAGTGGTGTGCGAGTGGTTTGCCACATCCCGTTTTGTGTGCGAGTAGTTTGCCACCTCCCAAGAGTGGCCTGCGAGTTGTTTGCCACCCCCTAGGAGTGGCGTGCGAGTGATTTGCCACCCCCCAGTGTGACGTCGGAGTGGTTTGCCACCCCTCGAGAGTGGCGTGCGAATGGTTTGCCACCCCGCGGGAGTGGAGTGCGAGTGGTTTGCCACCTCCCAGAGTGGCGTGCGAGTGGTTTGCCACCCCCCCGAGTGGTGTGCGAGTGGTTTGCCACCCTGTGGGAGTCGCGTGCGAGTGATTTGCCACCCCCCAATGTGACGTGCGAGTGGTTTGCCACCTGTAAAGAGTGGCGTGCGAATGGTTTGCCACCCCGCGAGAGTGGAGTGAGAAAGGTTTGCCACCCCCCGAGTGTGGCGTGCGAGAGGTTTGCCACCCCGCAAGAGAAGCGTGCGAGTGGTTTGCCACCCTCCGGAAGTGGTGTACGAGTGGTTTGCCACCCCCCAAAGTGGCGTGCGGGTGGTTTGCCACCTCCCCAGAGAGGCGTGCAAGTTGTTTGCCACCCCCCAGAGTGGAATGCGAGTGGTTTACCACCCCTTGAGTGTGGCGTGCGAGAGGTTTGCCTTCAAAAACCAAACAACAACCTGTTTTTTCATTTAGGATCTTGTTCATGAAAACTCCTTCCCTTTGCATACATAGCTAGTGTATGGCCTCAAGAGCATCATGGCTTGTGCTCAGATCCAAAATCCAAGTGGTTGGGAAGTTATAGTATGTCAACTATTGCCTCATGTCTAAACACTTGAGCATTGCCCAACGAAACCTCAACTTTTCATTTTGTTTTTCAGATACAGAGCAATTTCTAAGCCCTTGTTTTGCATGAACAGTTAGTGCATGAGCTCAAGATAATCGTGGCTTGTGCTCAGATCCAAAACCTAAGTGTGCCAAAAGTAATGGTATTGTATGTGTTCCTTTTTCCAGTACTTGAGCATTTTCCTACGAGACCTCAACTTGGTTATCTTGCTATTGAGAGTGCTCAAACATCTTTCTTTTTGCATGCATGGTTAGTGTATGGTCTCAAAAGCATGCTGGCCTGTTCTCGGATGCAAAACTCAGGTGTGTGGGAAGGTATGGTATCTCAAGCATTTTCGCACATCTGAGTTCTTGAGTGGTACCCCACAAAACAACAACCTGTTTTTTCATTTAGGATCTTGTTCACTAAAACTCTTTCCCTTTGCATACATAGCTAGTGTATGGCCTCAAGAGCATCATGGCTTGTGGTCAGATCCAAAATCCAAGTGGTTGGGAAGTTATAGTATGTCAACTATTGTCCCATGACTAAACACTTGAGCATTGCCCAACAAAACCTCAACTTTTCATTTTGTTTTTCAGATACAAAGCAATTTCTAAGCCCTTGTTTTGCATGAACAGTTAGTGCATGGGCTCAAGATAATCGTGGCTTGTGCTCAGATCCAAAGCCTAAGTGTGCAAAAAGTAATCGTATTGTATGTGTTCCTTTTTCCAGTACTTTAGCATTTTCCTACGAGACCTCACCTTGGTTATCTTGCTATTGAGCGTGCTCAAACATCTTGCTTTTTACATGCATGGTTAGTGTATGGGCTCAAGAGCATGCTGGCCTGTGCTCAGATGCAAAACCCAGGCGTGTGGGAAGTTATGGTATCTCAAGCGTTTTCGCATGTCCAAGTTCTTGAGTGGTACCCCACCAAACAACAACCTGCTTTTTCATTTAGGATCTTGTTCACTAAAACTCTTTCCCTTTGCATACATAGCTAGTGTATGGCCTCAAGAGCATGCTGGCCTGTGCTTGGATGCAAAACCCAGGTGTGTGGGAAAGTTATGGTATCTCAAGCATTTTCCCATGTCTGAGTTCTTGAGTGGTACCCCACCAAACAACAACCTGTTTTTTCATTTAGGATCTTGTTCATGAAAACTCCTTCCTTTTGCATACATAGCTAGTGTATGGCCTCAAGAGCATCATGGCTTGTGCTCAGATCCAAAATCCAAGTGGTTGGGAAGTTATAGTATGTCAACTATTGTCCCATGACTAAACACTTGAGCATTGCCCAACAAAACCTCAACTTTTCATTTTGTTTTTCAGATACAACGCAATTTCTAAGCCCTTTGTTTGCATGAACAGTTAGTGCATGGGCTCAAGATAATCGTGGCTTGTGCTCAGATCCAAAACCTAAGTGTGCAAAAAGTTATGGTATTGTATCTGTTCCTTATTCAAGCTCTTGAGCATTTTCCTATGAGTCCTTAACTTGGTTATCTTGCTATTGAGCATGCTCAAACATCTTGATCTTTGCATGCATGGTTAGTGTATGGGCTCAAGAGCATGCTGGCCTGTGCTCAAATGCAAAACCCATGTGTGCGGGAAGTTATGGTATCTCAAGCGTTTTCGCATGTCCAAGTTCTTGAGTGGTACCCCACCAAACAACAACCTGCTTTTTCATTTAGGATCTTGTTCACTAAAACTCTTTCCCTTTGCATACATAGCTAGTGTATGGCCTCAAGAGCATCATGGCTTGTGCTCAGATCCAAAATCCATGTGGTTGGGAAGTTATAGTATGTCAACTATTGTCCCATGTCTAAACACTTGAGCATTCCCCAACAAAACCTCAACTTTTCATTTTGTTTTTCAGATACAAAGCAATTTCTAAGCCCTTGTTTTGCATGAACAGTTAGTGCATGGGCTCAAGATAATCGTGGCTTGTGCTCAGATCCAAAGCCTAAGTGTGCAAAAAGTAATCGTATTGTATGTGTTCCTTTTCCCAGTACTTGAGCAGTTTCCTACGAGACCTCAACTTGGTTATCTTGCTATTGAGCGTGCTCAAACATCTTGATTTTTGCATGCATGGTTAGTGTATGGGCTCAAGAGCATGCTGGCCTGTGCTCGGATGCAAAACCCAGGTGTGTGGGAAGTTATGGTATCTCAAGCGTTTTCGCATGTCCAAGTTCTTGAGTGGTACCCCACCAAACAACAACATGATTTTTCATTTAGGATCTTGAACACTAAAACTCTTTCCCTTTACATTCATAGCTAGTGTATGGCCTCAACAGCATCATGGCTTGTGCTCAGATCCAAAATTCAAGTGGTTGGAAAGTTATTGTATGTCAACTATTGTCCCATGTCTAAACACTTGAGCATTGCCCAACAAAACCTCAACTTTTCATTTTGTTTTTAAGAGACAAAGCAATTTATGAGCCCTTGTTTCACATGAACAGTTAGTGCATGGGCTCAAGATAATCGTGGCTTGTGCTCAGATCCAAAAACCAAGTGTGCAAAAAGTTATGGTATTGTATGTGTTCCTTTTTCCAGTACTTGAGCGTTTTCCTATGAGACCTCAACTTGGTTATCTTGCTATTGAGCATGCTTAAACATCGTATTTTTTTCATGCGTGGTTAGTGTATGGGCTCAAGAGCATGCTGGCCTTTGCTCGGATGCAAAACTCAGGTGTGTGGGAAGTTATGGTATCTCAAGCGTTTTCGCATGTCCAAGTTCTTGAGTGGTACCCCACCAAACAACAACCTGCTTTTCCATTTAGGATCTTGTTCACTAAAACTCTTTCCCTTTGCATATATAGCTAGTGTATGGCCTCAAGAGCATCATGGCTTGGAGGTGGAGGGAGTTCAGACCGGGTGGTGGTGGGAGTTTAGACCGGTTGGTGGTAGGAGTTTTGACCGGATGATGGTGGGAGTTTAGACCGGGTGGTGGTGGGAGTTTTTACCGGATGTTGGTGGGAGTGTATACTAGGTGGTGGTGGGAGTCTAGACCGTGTGGTGGTGGGATTTCAGACTGGGTTGTGGTGGGAGTTTAGACCTCGTGGTGTTGGGAGTTTAGACCAGGTGTTGGATGAGTTCATTCAGGATGGTGGTAGGGATTTAGACCGAGAGGTGATGGGAGTTTAGACCGGGTGGTTCTGGGAGTTTAGACCGGGTGGTGGTGGGATTTTTTATGGGGTGGTGGTGGGAGATTAGACCGATGGTGTTTGGAGAATAAATGCGTGGTGGTTGGAGTCTGGACCAAGTGGTGGTGGGATTTTAGACCGAGTGATGGTGGGAATTAAGACCGGTGGTAAAGGCCTCGATACTGAGTCGTGCTGGGAGTTTCAACCATGTGGTGTTGGGAGTTTAGACTGGTTTGGCAGTTTAGAGTGGATGGTGGTGGGAGTATAGACGGGTGGTGGTTGGAGTCTAGACCGTGTGGTGGTGGGTTTTTAGACCGGGTGGTGGTGGAAATTTAGAGCGGTGGTGGAAGGTGTTGACACTAAGGTGTGCTGGGAGTTTAGACCGGGTGGTTGTGGGAGTTTTTTCCAGTTGGTGGTGGGAGTTTCGACCGGGTGGTGTTGGGAGACTAGACCGGGTTGTTGTGGGAGTTTAGACCGTGTGGTCGTACGAGTTTACACAGGTTGGTTGTGAGAGTTTAGACTGTATGGTTGTGGGTGTTTAGACCCAGTGGTGATGGGAGTTTAGAGCAAGTGGTGGTTGGATTTTTGTCCGGATGGTGGTGGGAATTTAGACCGGGTGGTGGTGGGAGTTCAGACCGGGTGGTGGTGGGAGTTTAGACCGGGTGGTGGTGGGAGTTTAGACAGGGTGGTGGTGGGAGTTTAGACCGGGTAGGGGTGGGAGTTTAGACATGGTGGTGGTGGGAGTTTAAACTGGATGGTGGTGGGAGTGTAGACTGGGTTGTGGTGGGAGTATAGGCGGATGGTGGTGGGAGTTTAGACCATGTGGAGGTGGGATTTTAGACCTGGTGGTGCTGGAAGTTTTGACCGGGTAGTTGTGGGAGTTTAGACCATATGGTGGTGGGAGTTTAGATCCGGTGGTGGTGGGAGTTAATTCCAGATGGTGGTGGGAATTTGAACTGTGTGGTGGTGGGAGTTTAGCCCGGGTGGTTGTGGGAGTTTAGACTGGATGTTGGTGGGAGTTTAGACTAGGTGGTGGTGGGAGTTTAGACTGGGTGGTGGTGGGATTTTAGACCGTGTGGGGGTGGGACCGGGTGGTGGTGGGAGTTTAGACTGGATGGTGGTATGAGTTTACACCGGATGGTGGTTGTGGCAGTTTAGACCGGGTGGTGGTGTGAGTTTACACCAGATGGTGGTTGTGGGAGTTTAGACCGGGTGGTGGTGGGAGTTTAGACCGGGTGGTGGTGGGAGTTTCAACCGGGTGTTGGTGGGAGTTTTGACCGGGTGTTGGTGGGAGTTTAGACTGGGTGGTGGTGGGAGTTTAGACCGGGTGGTGGTAGGAGTTTAGACCGGGTGGTGGTGGGAATTTAGACCGGTTGGTGATGGGAGTTTAGACCGGATGGTGGTGGGAGTTTAGACCGGGTGGGGTTGGAGTTGAGACCGGGTGGTGGTGGGAGTTTAGACCGGATGTTGGTGGGAGTGTAGACTGGGTGGTGGTGGGAGTATAGAGGGGTGGCGGTTGGAGTCTCGACCGTGTGGTGGTTGGATTTGAGACTGGGTTGTGGTGGGATTTTAGACCCGGCGGTGGTGGGAGTTTAGACCAGGAAGTGGTGGGAGTTCATTCAGGATGGTGGTGGGAATTTAGACCAGGAAGTGGTGGGAGTTTAGACCGGGTGTGCAAGGAGTTTAAGACTGGGTGGTTGTGGGAGTTTTTTCCAGTTGGTGGTGGGATTTTCGACTGGGTGGTGTTGGGAGATTAGACCGTGTGGTCGTACGAGTTTAGACGGGTTCGTTGTGGGAGATTAGAATGTATGGTTGTGGGTGTTTAGACCCGGTGGTGAAGGGAGTTTAGAGCAAGTGGTGGTGGGAGTATTGTCTAGATGGAGGTGGGAATACAGACCGGGTGGTGGTGGGAGTTTAGACTGGGTGGTGGTGGGAGTTTAGACCGGGTGGTGGTGGGAGTTTAGACCGGGTGGTGGTGCGAGTTTGAATCGGGAGGTTGTCGGAGTATAGACAGGTGGTGGTGGGTGTTTAGGCCGGGTGGTGGTGGAACATTTGACCGGGTGGTTGTGGGAGTTTAGACCAGGTGGTGGTGCAAGTTTAGACCGGATGTTGGTGGGAATTTAGATCGTGTGGTGGTGGGAGTTTAGACCGGTTGGTGGTGAGTGTTTAGACTGGATGGTGGTGAGAGTTTAGACCGGGTGTGGGTGGGAATTTAGACCGGGTGATGGTTGGAGTTTTGACCCGGTGGTGGTGGGAGTTTAGACCGGGTGGTGAAGTGAGTTTAGACCGTGTGGTGGTGAGAGTTTAGACCAGGTGGTGATTTGAGTTTAGACCAGGTGGTGGTGGGAGTTTAGACCGGGTGGTGGTGGGAGTTTAGACAGGGTAGTGGATGGGGTTTAGTCCAAATAGTGGTGGGAATTTAGACCAGGTGGTGCTGCGATTTTAGACCGGGTGGTGGTGGGATTTTAGACCGGGTGGTGGTGGGAGTTTAGACAGGGTGGTGGTGGGAGCTTAGACCGGTTGGTGGAGGGAGTTTAGACTGGATGGTGGTGAGAGTTTACACCGGGAGGTTGTCGGAGTACAGACAGGTGGTAGTGGGAGTTTAGGCCGGGTGGTGGTGGGAGTTTAGACAAGGTGGTGGTGGGAGTTTAGACCCGGTGGTGGTGGGAGTTTAGACTGTGTGGTGGTGGGATTTTAGACCAGGTGGTGGTGGGAGTTTAGACCGGGTGGGGGTGGGAGTTTAGACCGGGTGGTGGTGGGAGTTTAGACCGTGTCGTGGTGGGAGTTTAGACTGGTTGGTGGTGAGAGTTTAGACTGGATGATGGTGGGAGTTTAGACCGGGTGGGGGTGGGAGTTTAGACAGGGTGATGGTGGGAGTTTAGACCCGGTGGTGGTGGGAGTTTAGACCGGGTGGTGGTGGGAGTTTAGACCATGTGGTGGTGAGAGTTTAGACTGGGTGGTGGTGGGAGTTTAGAACAGGTGGTGGTGGGAGTTTAGACCGTGTGGTGGTGAGAGTCTAGACCGGATGGTGGTGGGAGCTTAGACCGTGTGGTGGTGAGATTTTAGACCGGGTGGTGATTGGAGTTTAGACTGGGTGGGGGTGGGAGTTTAGACCCGGTGGTGGTGGGAGTTTAGACCAGGTGGTGGTGGGAGTTTAGACCGTGTGGTGGTGGGAGTTTAGACTGGTTGGTGGTGAGAGTTTAGACTAGATGACGGTGGTAGTTTAGACCGGGTGGGGGTGGGAAATTAGACCGGGTGATGGTGGGAGTTGAGACCCAGTGGTGGTGGGAGTTTAGACCGGGTGGTGGTGGCAGTTTAGACCGTGTGGTGGTGAGAGTTTAGTCCGGGTGGTGGTGGGAGTTTAGATCGGGTGGTGGTGGGAGTTTAGACCGTGTGGTGGTGAGAGTTTTGACCGGGTGGTGGTGGGAGTTTAGACCGTGTGGTGGTGGGAGTTTAGACCAGGTGGTAATGGGAGTTTAGACTGTTTGGGGGTGGGAGTTTAGACCGGGTGGTGGTGGGAGTTTAGACCGTGTGGTGGTGAGAGTTTAGACCGGGTGGTGGTGGGAGTTTAGACCGTGTGGTGGTGAGAGTTTAGACCGGGTGGTGATGGGAGTTTAGACCGGGTGGTGGTGGGAGTTTAGACCGGGTGATGGTGGGAGTTTAGACCGGGTAGTGAATAGGGTTTAGTCCGAATAGTGGTGGGAATTTAGACCAGGTGGTGCTGGGATTTAAGACCGGGTGGTGGTGGAAGTTTAGACCGGGTGGTGGTGGGCGTTTATACCGGGTGGTGGTGGGAGTTTAGACCGGTTGGTTGAGGGAGTTTAGACTGGATGGTGGTGATTAGAACGGGAGGTTGTCAGAGTGTAGACACGTGGTTGTGGTAGTTTAGGCCGGTTGTGGTGCGAGTTTAGACAAGGTGGTGGTGGGAGTTTAGACCCGGTGGTGGTGGGAGTTTAGACTGGGTGGTGGTAGGAGTTTAGACCGGGTGGGGGTGGGAGTTTAGGTCGGGTGGTGGTGGGAGTTTAGACCGGATGGTGGTGGGAGTGTAGACTGGGTTGTGGTGGGAGTATAGGCGGATGGTTGTGGGAGTTTAGACCATGTTGTGGTGGGATATTAGACAAGGTGGTGGTGGTAATTTAGATCGGGTGGTGGTAGGAGTTTAGACCGGGAGGTGGTGGGAGTTTAGACCGGTTGGTGGTGGCAGTTTAGACCGGGTGGTGGCAATAGCTTAGACCGAATGCTGGTGGGAGTTTAGACCAGGTGGTTGTGGGAGTTTAGACTGGGTGGTGGTGGGAGAATAGACAGGTGGTGGTTGGACTCTAGACCGTGTGGTGGTAGGATTTCACACTGGGTTGTGGTGGGAGTTTAGACCTGGTAGTGGTGGGAGTTTATTCAGGATTGTGGTGGGAATTTAGACCAGGAGGTGGTGGGAGTTTGGACAGGGTGATGGTGGTAGTTTAGACCGGTTGGTGGTGGGAGTTTAGACCTTATGATGGTGGGAGTTTAGATCAGGTGCTGGTGGGAGCCTAGACTGGGTGGTTGTGGGAGATTAGACCCAGTGGTTGTGGGAGATCAGACCGGGTGGTGGTGGGAGTTTAGACTGGATGGTGGTGGGAGTTTAGACCGGGTGGTAGTGGAAATTCAGACTGGGTGGTGGTCGGAGTTTAGAGCGAGTGGTGGTGGGAGTTTAGACTGAGTGGTGGTGGGAGTTTACACTTGGTGGTGGTGGGAGTATAGACTGAGTGGTTGTGGAAGTTTAGACCGGGTTGGTGGTGGGAGTTTAGACTGTGTAGTGGTGGTGGGATCTTAGACCAGATGGTTGTTAGAATTTAGACTGTTTGGTGGTGGGATTTTAGATCGGATGGTGGTGGGACTTTAGACGCGGTGGTGGTGGGAGTTTAGGGTGGTGTTGGTGGGAGTTTAGACGAGGTGGTGCTGGGAGTTTAGACTGGGTGGTGGTGGGAGTTTAGACCGGATGGTGAGTGTAGACTGGGTGGTGGTGGGAGTAGAGCCAGATGGTTGTGGGAGATTAGATGAGGTGGTGGTGGAATTTTAGACTGGGTGGTGGTGGGTATTGAGATTGGGTGGTGGAAGGAGTTGAGACTGAGTCGTGTTGGGAGTTTAGACCAGGTGGTGTTGGGAGTTAAGACCGGGTGGTGGTGGGAGTTTAGATCGGTTGGTGGTTGCAGTTTAGACCGCGTGGTGGTGGGAGTTTAGACTGGGTGGAGGTGGGAGTTTAGACCGGTTAGTGGTGGGAGCTTAGACCAGGTGCTGGTGGGAGTTATAACCGGGTGGTGGTGGATGTTTAGACTGGTTGGCTGTGGGAGTTTAGACCTGCTGTTGGTGGGAGTTTAGACCAGTTGGTAGTTGGAGTTTAGACTAGATGATGGTGGGAGTTTAGACTGGGTGGTGGTGGGAGTTTCGACCTTGTGGTGGATGACAATTTAGCCGGGTGCGGGTGGGAGTTTAGACCGGATGGTGGTGGGAGTTTAGACCGGGGGGTGGTGGGAGTTTAGACCGGGTGGTGGTGAGAGTTTAGAGTGGGTGGTGGTGGGAGTTTAGACCGGGTGGTTGTGGAAATTCAGACCGGGTGGTAGTGGGAGTTTAGAATGGATGGTGGTGGGAGTTTAGACCGGGTGGTTGTGGAAATTCAGACCAGGTGGTGGTGGGGGTTTAGACTTGGTGGTGGTGGGAGTATAGACTGGGTGGGGATGGGAGTGTAGGTGGGCCGTGGTTTGAGTTTAGACTGGGTGGTGGATGGAATTCAGACCGGGTGGTGGTGGGATTTTAGACCGGGTAGTGGTAGGAGTTTAGACCGGGTGGTGGTGGGAGTTTAGACTGGGTGGTTGTGGAAGTTTAGACCGGGTGGTGGTGGGAGTTTAGACGGGTTGGTTGTGAGAGTTTAGACCGTGTGGTGGTGGCTGTTTAGACCCAGTGGTGGTGGGATTTTAGACCAGATGGTTGTTGGAGTTTAGACTGTGTGGTGGTGGGATTTTAGATCGGATGGTGGTGGGAGTTTAGACCCGGTGGTGGTGGGAGTTTGAGCTGGGTGTTGGTGGGAGTTTAGACGAGGTGGTGCTGGGAGTTTAGACTGGGTGTTTGTGGGAGTTTAGACAGGATGGTGAGTGTAGACTGGGTGGTGGTGGGAGTAGCGAGAGATGGTTGTGGGAGATTAGATGATGTGGTGGTGGAATTTTAGACTAGGTGGTGGTGGGTATTGAGACTGGGTGGTGGAAGGAGTTGAGACTGAGTCGTGTTGGGAGATTAGACCAGGTGGTGTTGGGAGTTAAGACCGGGTGGTGGTGGGAGTTTAGACCGGTTGGTGGTGGGAGTTTAGACCGGGTGGTTGTGGAAAGTCAGACCGGGTGGTAGTGGGAGTTTAGAATGGATGGTGGTGGGAGTTTAGACCGGGTGGTTGTGGAAATTTAGACCGGGTGGTGGTGGGAGTTTAGACTTGGTGGTGGTGGGAGTATAGACTGGGTGGGGATGGGAGTGTAGGTGGGCCGTGGTTTGAGTTTAGACTGGGTGGTGGATGGAATTCAGACCGGGTGGTGGTGGGATTTTAGACCGGGTAGTGGTAGGAGTTTAGACCGGGTGGTGGTTGGAGTTTAGAGTGGGTGGTTGTGGAAGTTTAGACCGGGTGGTGGTGGGAGTTTAGACGGGTTGGTTGTGAGAGTTTAGACCATGTGGTGGTGGCCGTTTAGACCCACTGGTGGTGGGATTTTAGACTTGATGGTTGTTGGAGTTTAGACTGTGTGGTGGTGCGATTTTAGATCTGATGGTGGTGGGAGTTTAGACCCGGTGGTGGTGGGAGTTTAGGCTGGGTGTTGGTGGGAGTTTAGACGAGGTGGTGCTGGAAGTTTAGACTGGGTGGTGGTGGGAGCTTAGACCGGATGGTGAGTGTAGACTGGGTTGTGGTGGGAGTAGAGACAGATGGTGGTGGGAGATTAGATGATGTGGTGGTGGAATTTTAGACTGGGTGGTGGTGGGTATTGAGACTGGGTGGTGGAAGGAGTTGAGACTGAGTCGTGTTGGGAGTTTAGACCAGGTGGTGTTGGGAGTTAAGACCGGGTGGTGGTGGGAGTTTAGACCGGTTGGTGGTGGCAGTTTAGACCGCGTGGTGGTGGGAGTTTAGACTGGGTGGAGGTGGGAGTTTAGACTGGTTGGTGGTGGGAGTTTAGACGGGGTAGTGGTGGGAGTTTAGACCGGTGGCGGAAGGAGTTGAGACTGAGTTGTGCAAAGAGTTTAGGCAGGGTGGTTGTGGGAGTTTTTTCTTGTTGGTGGTGGGAGTTTAGACCGGGTGGTGGTGGGAGCTCAGACCGGGTGGTGGTGGGAGTTTAGTCCGGATGGTGGTTGGAGTTTAGACCGGGTGGTGGTGGGAGTTTAGTCCGGATGGTGGTGGGAATTTAGACCGGGTGGTGGTTGGATTTTAGACCAGGTGGTGGTGGGAGTTTATACCGGGTGGTGGTGGGAATTTAGACCGGTTGTAAAGGTATTGAGACTGAGTCGTGTTGGGAGTTTAGACTGGGCGGTGGTGGGAATGTTGACTGTGTGGTCGTGGGCGTTTACACGGGTTGGTTGTGGGAGTTTAGACTGTTGGTGGTGGGAGTTTAGACCATGTGGTGGTGGGAGTTTTTTCAGATGGTGGTAGGAATTTTGACCAAGAGGTGGTGGGAGATTAGACAAGGTTGTGGTGGGAGCATAGACGGGTGGTGGTTGGAGTCTAGACTGTGTGGTGGTGGGTTTTTAGACCGGGTGGTGGTGCATATTTAGACCGGTGGTGGAGGGAGTTTAGGCCGGGTGGTTGTGGGAGTTTTTTCCAGCAGGTGGTGGGAGTTTCGACTGGGTGGTGTTGGGAGATTAGACCGGGTGGTGGTGGGAGTTTTGACCGTGTGGTCGTACAAGTTAAGACGGGATGGTTGTGGGTGTTTAGACCCGGTGGTGATGGGAGTTTAGAGCAAGTGGTGGTGGGAGTTTTGTCTGGATGGTGGTGGGAATTTAGACCGGGTGGTGGAGGGAGTTTAGACCGGGTGGTAGTGGGAGTTTGACCGGGTGGTGGTGGGAGTTTTGACCATGTGGTGGTGCTCTTTTCGACCGGTGCCGTTTTCGACCGGTGCCGTTTTCAACCAGTGCCCTTTTTGACCTGTGCCCATTTCGACCAGTGCCCTTTTCGACCGGTGAACTTTTTGAACGGTGCGCTTTTCGACCGGTGCGCTTTGTTGACCGGTGCGCTTTTCAGACGGTGCCCTTTTCGACAGGTGCCGTTTTTGACCGGTGCCCTTTTCGACCGGTGCGCATTTCGACCGGTGCCCGTTTCGACTGGTGCGCTTTTCGACCGGTGGCCATTATGACCGGTGCCTTTTTTGACCGGTGCCGTTTTCGACCGTTGCCCTTTTCAACTGGTGCCCTTTTCGACCGATGCCCTTTGGACCGGTGCCCTTTTCAACCGGTGCCCTTTTAGATGGGTTGTTTGTGGGAGTATAAACGATTTGGTTGAGATTTTAGATCGTATGGTGGTGAATGTTTAGACCAGGTGGTGGTGGGAGTTTAGTCCGGATGGTGGTGGGAATTTAGACTAGGTGGTGGTTGGATTTTTGATGGGGTGGTGGTGGGAGTTTAGACTGGGTGGTGGCGGGAGTATAAAGGGGTGCTGGTTGGAGTCTGGACCAAGTGGTGGTGAGACTTTAGACCGGGTGGTGGTGGGAAATTAGACCGGTGGTAAAGGCGTTGAGACTGAATCGTGCAGGGAGTTTTGACCGGGTGGTGTTGGTAGTTTAGACCGGGCAGTGGTGGTAGTTTAGACCGTGTGGTCGTGGGTGTTTACACGGGGTGGTTGTGGGAGTTAAGACTGTGTGGAGGTGGGAGTTTAGACCCGGTGGTGGTGGGAGTTTAGACCAGGTGGTGGTGGGAGTTTTCTCCGGATGGTGGTGGGAATTTTGACCGGGAGGTGGTGGGAGTTTAGACCGGGTGATGGTGGGAGTTTAGACCGGGTGGTGGTGGTAGTTCAGACTGCGTAGTGGTGGGAGTTTAGACGGGTTGGTTTTGGGAGTTTTAACAATTTGGTTTTGGGAGTTTAGACCGTATGGTGGTGGGAGTTTAGACCAGGTGGGATGGCGGTCTAAAATATCCCTTAGCCTTGTGGGAAGCAAATCCCTTAGCTTCGCTTCGCCTTGCTTAGCTTCACTTCGCATACCTGCGCTTAGCTTCGCTTTGCTTCTCTTAGCTTCGCTTCTTTTTGCTTCGCTTCTCTATGCTTCTCTTCGCTTTGCTTAGCTTCGCTTCGCTTCGCTTAGCTTCGCTTAGCTTTGCTTCGCTCTGTTTAGCTTTGCTTCGCTTCGCTTCGCTTCGCTAAGCTTCTTTTAGCTTCGCTTCGCTTCGCTGAGCTTTGCTTTGCTTCGCCTAGCTTCGCTTAGATTCGCTTAGCTTCGCTTCGCTTCGCTTAGCTTCGCTTCTCTTAGCTTCGCTTAACTTCGCATTGCTTTGCTTAGCTTCGCTGCGCTTCGCTTAGCATCGCTTCGCTTCTCTTCGCTTAGCTTCACCTAGCTTCGCTTAGCTTCGCTTAGTTCTGCTTAGATTCGCTTAGCATCGCTTAGCTTTGCTTCGCTTCGCTTAGCTTCGCTTCGATTCACTTTCCTTAGCTTCGGTTCGCTTCTCTTCGCTTTGCTTCACTTCGCTTAGCTTCCCGTCGCTTCACATAGCTTCGCATCTTTTAGCTTAGCTTCGCTTAGCTTCGCTTAACTTTGCTTTGCTTCGCTTAGCTTTGCTTCGCTTAGCTTCGCTTCGCTTCACTTAGCTTCGCTTCGCTTCGCTTAGCTTCGCTTCGCTTCACTTAGCTTCGCTTTGCTTCGCTTAGCTTCGCTTAGCTTCTCTTAGCTTTGCTTCGCTTCGCTTTGCTTCGCTTCGCTTCGCTTAGCTTTGCTTCGCTTCACTTTTCTTAGCTTTGTTTCACTTCCCTTAGCTTCGTTTCGATTCCCTTAGCTTCGCTTAGCTTCGCCTCGCTTCGCTTAGCTTTGCTTCGCTTCTCTTAGCCTCGCTTACCTTCGCTTAGCTTCGCTTCGCTTCTCTTCGCTTCTTTTTGCTTCTCTTAGCTTGGTGTTCGCTTCCCTTCGATTAGCTTCGCTAAGCTTCGTGTTCGCTTCGCTTCGCTTAGTTTCGCTTAGCTTCGCTTTGCTTCGTTTCGCTTCGCCTAGCTTCACTTCGCTTCGCCTAGCTTCGCTTCGCTTTGCTTAGCTTCGCTTCGCTTCGCTTCGTTTCCCTTAGCTTCGGTTCGCTTCCCTTCGCTTCGCTTCGCTTCGCTTCACTTCGCTTAGCTTCGCTTAGCTTCGCTTCGCTTCGCATACCTGTGCTTAGCTTTGCTTTGCATTTCTAAGCTTCGCTTCTCTATGCTTCTCTTTGCTTCGCTTCGCTAAGCTTCCCTTCGCTTCGCTTTGCTTCGCTTTGCTTCGCTTAGCTTCGCTTTGCTTCTCTTCGCTTCTCTTCGCTTAGCTTCGCTTTGCTTCGCTTCGCTTAGCTTTTCTTCGCTTCACTTCGCTTCCCTGCGCTTCGCTTCGCTTCTCTTAGCTTCGCTTCGCTTAGCTTCGCTTTGCCTCTCTTCGCTTCTCTTTGCTTCGCTTCGCTTCGCTTCGCTTCGCTTAGCTTCGCTTCTCTTAGCTTCGCTTCGCTTAGCTTCGCTTTGCCTCTCTTCGCTTCTCTTCGCTTCGCTTCGCTTAGCATCGCTTAGCTTCGCTAAGCTTCGCTTCGCTTAGCTTCGCTTCGCTTAGCTTCGCTTTGCCTCTCTTCGCTTCTCTTCGCTTCGCTTCGCTTAGCTTCGCTTCGCTTCGCTTAGCTTTGCTTCGCTTTGCTTCGCTTCGCTTAGCTTCGCTTCGCTTAGCTTCGCTTAACTTCGCTTTGCTTCGCTTAGCTTCGCTTTGCTTAGCTTCGCTTAGCTTCGCTTCGCTTGGCTTTGCTTCGCTTCGCTTCGCTTTGCTTCGCTTAGCTTCGCTTCGCTTCTCTTCGCTTCACTTCGCTTCGTGTTCGGTTCGCTTAGCTTCGCTTCGCTTCGCTTAGCTTTGCTTCGCTTCCCTTAGCTTCGGTTTGCTTCCCTTAGCTTAACTTAGCTTCGCTTAGCTTCGCTTCGCTTCGCATAGCTGCGCGTAGCTTTGCATTTGCTTCTCTTTGCTTCCCTTCTCTTTGCTTCTCTTTGCTTCGCTTAGCTTCACTTCGCTTCGCTTAGCTTCGCTTAACGTCGCCTTGCTTCTCTTAGCTTTGCTTCCCTTTGCTTTGCTTTGCTTTGCTTCGCTCGCTTCACCTCGCGGACCGCTTCCTGCTTTCTCTTGCGGGTCGCTTCCCACTTTCCCACGTTGTAACGTGTTACCCGCTTTTTCGCGCGCCGCAATCCCCTGCGTTCTCATTGAATGAAAACAGATCAAGGGTCAAGGCGCAGCAGCAGGGAAGAAAGCGAGGCCGCAGGGATGGGGAAGACAACGGATAGTAGCGAGGGGGAGATGCGAGAAGTGAGGGAGAGGGGCACAAGATCAGTGGAGGGGGGAAGGCGTGAGAGCAGGGAGGGAGTGAGGCATGAGTGCAAGGAGGGAGTGAGGCACGAGAGCAGAGAGGGAGTGAGGCATGAAAGCAGGGAGAGAGTGAGGCATGAGAGCAGGCGTGAGTGCAGGGGAGGGGGAGAGGTGTAAGAGTAGGGGAGGGGGAGAGATGGGAGAGCATTGAGGTATGAGGTGCGTGATAAGGGGGGATGTGGGAAGGCGCAAGAGCCGTGGAGGGAGCGAGAGGTGAGAGAAGGGAAGGGAAAGAGGGGTACGAGTAGGAGAGTGGGGAAAGGGAGAGTGCGGCCTGGAGGAGATGGGGAGGGGAAGAGGCGTGAGGGCGGGGGAGGAAGAGGCGTGGGGGGCATGGGAGGGGGAGAGGGTGTTAGGGTAGGGGAGGGGGAGTGGCATGAGTGCAGGAGAGTGGGGAAAGATGGAGTGCAGTGAGGGTAGGGGGGTAGGAGTGAGAGCAGGAGTGGGAGAGGCGTGAGGGCGTGAGAGGCAGGGACAGCTGGAGGAGATGGGGAGGGAAAGAGGCATGAGGAGAGGGGAGGCAGATAGGCATGAGGGCAGTGGAGAGGGAGATGCATGAGGGCAGGGGAGGGGGAGAGTCATGAGGACAGAAGAGGGGGAGTGGCATGAAGCAAGGGAGGGGGAGAGGGTAGTAAGTGTGAGCGGGATCCCGGCAGGACAGGCAGTAAACACTCTATAACTAACCCCTCTCAACCCCCCCCCCCCACTAACGTATGCCCCCATATCTTTCTCCCCCCCCTCCCCCCCTCCCCTCCTCCCCACTCTCTCGCAGCCTACCGGGTGGCACATGATTGCCAGTCAAGCTCACCTTGGACAACCTCTCCGTTAAAAGCCAGACTTCACCCCAAACCTATCCACTCACTCCCTCGTGCATCTCTCAACAAACCACATTCTGTGGGTGATCTCCGTGCGGCCACGCATTCAGACATTCAGTCGTTATTGGCAAATGCTAACCATGTCTCTTCTCTAGCATCATCTACGACGGCTGCAGAAAATGGAAATTATGTAACCCTACATATATGAACGACACCTTGTAACTGAGTTGGTCCAGGGTCGTAAAGCCAAATTGAATTTTGGGGTCGCAATTTCTCTCCCTCAAGTGTTACATTATTCCTGCCACATATATATGCGACCTTTTCAGGTTATGAACGACTTGTCGGTCGTTCTGTAAGAGTACATGAACTTGGCACCAATTTTAGCAACAAGAGTAGCTTTTTATCTTTAGCATAAAGTCATATTAGTCTAGATACATTCAGAAAGCCAAGTTCCCATGGAAAGCGATTTAATCTACTAAACAAATCCAAGACACACACTGAGATATATCGAAAACGTTTTAGCATATACAGTAACAAGTGTTGGTTACAACACCTCCATCCAACCACCAAGAAGGGCATAGTCCAACGGAATCGGTGCGAAACACGGCTTTATGAAATTTGTGAATACCGAACTGAACCGAATTGATCGCAAATTACAGCGTGCTATAGAGCGCGCGGATTCTGGGATCCAAAATTTCAGCTCCTATTTGCTTGATATTCGGGTCTGTAGAAACATGCCCCTATTCACAAAATGACGTGCTGACCAATCACACACCCCCGCCCCCTACCAAACCTGCAACCGAACCCAACAAAATTTATTCATCCAACTCAGCCCCTGCACCTCGTCCAACCAATCAAAATCTGCCAAGCGGTTCCAGAGCGGCTAATCCAGCTCAACCACCTCCTCGCCCCAACCACCCAGCCCACCACGCTGCACCCCACATGCCAGCACTCCAGCCCACCACACACTTCTGATCCCTTCCTTACTTGCCCCCTTGCGCCCTCTCATGCCTTCCCAGCTAGACGTCACTTACAATATTAGTCCTCGGCAGTTCTATCTGCATCAGTTTCAACTCCCGCTCTCGCCTTCGCGCCCCCTAGTGAGCAGCTCCTTCCTCTCCCACAGGCTTCAATTACCACGGTCGTTCTTAGTGTGCCCTATGCTGAGGATCTTGTTTCACGATGGTCTATCGTTTCAAGCAGCTCATAGGTGACTAGTCTTGTTCACCCATGTCATTCTTATCTGCATGTTCATGAGCTAATGCGCCATTGGGGTTGAAGGCATTTGTTGGTACTTGACGTATCAATCAAACTAATGATTCACATGTGTCCTCACGATGCTTGTCTTTATCGCAGCTAGCTATGTAACTCTGTCCAACATCGAGATAATTCCCCATGTAAGTCCAATTGTAAGTCTCGCTGGTCATTTGATCGTCGGACTAATTTCACAACAATGTCTCGTATGACATGCAGAAATTTGTAGCCTACCACGAGCTATTTCCTTCGGTAAGCCGGCTTTTGTAATTGCTGTCGTATGGAAACTAATTTGATTACAATGTTTGAACCTAATGTGCAGGACTCAATATCCAGCGTCGCGCTACTTCGTTGTTGTAAGCATTGTCCTAATTGTTGGTGATTTTGACCTTGGATTAATTTCGAGATAACAAGTTATGAACGTAACGTGCAGGAATAATTTGCTTGTTGCATTATAAGTAAATCCAAACGAGGCATGCCCTAATTGTACTGAACCATGCCCGAAAGGGTACTGCAGCCTGCAAAAACGGATCCATAAAAAACACCGCCAAACGTTTGCAACAAATCATGCTGAATACTAAAAATGGTGAACATAAAATTCTCTATGCATTTACATGTTCACCGCAAAAGTTGTAGAAAGAACACCGCCATGCATTTGTAAACGAACCACGGAGATTACTGAAAAGACACCTCTAAGCATTCGCTGTCGTGAACCAAAAAGTGTTTCGGGAAATGTTGTCAAAGCATTCGCCAAGTGTTCTAATCTAAGTCCGCCAGGAATTTTCACCCACATGTTCGCAAAACGTTTGCAAGCATTTGTGCGAATGCTACGCAATCGTTTTGAGAGCATACGTTTTTTGCGATGTTGCCACCCCCCTCCATTCCCCCCATTTCACTGAATCTCCCCTACCTTGCTGAGTTCTCTTTATCTTGCTGAATGCCCCTGCCTTTCTGAATCACCCCTACCTTGATGAATTCCAACTACGTTGCTTAATCAAGCCTACCTTGCTGAATCACCCCCACCTTGCTTAATAATCCCTACCTTGCAGAATTCCCACGACCTTGTTTTCTCACTCCTACCTTGCTTAATGATCCCTACTTTGAATAATCACCGCTGTATTGCTTAATCACCCGAAAATTGCAGAATTCCCGATATCTTGCTGAATCTCCCCTTCCTTGCTGAGTTCTCTCTATCTTGGTGAATCCCCTCTTTCTTGCTGAATCACCCCTTCCTTGATTAATCAACCCAACCTTGTTGTCTTTCCCCTTTCTTGCTCAATCACCCCTACCTTTCTCAATCACCCCTACCTTTATTAATCAACCCTACCCTGCTTAATCAACCCTACCTTGTTGAGTCCCCCCTTCCTTGTTGAATTAACCCTACCTTGCTGAATTCTCCCTATCTTACAGAATCCCCCCTACCTTGCTTAATTACCCTTACCTTGCTCAATTCTCACTATCTTGCTGAATCATCCCTGCATGCCTATCAAATTGTAGGCCTTGTTTCAAAGTGGGCAAGGAGATATTTCATTTGGAAGGTTTGCACTTGACCAATACTAGACCAAAGCCTAACCATGCTGAGACCTGGATTCTATATAATAAACAAAAGCTCCTAAGTTCCATAATTCGTGGGTTTTCAAAACGGTGTTCGACTCGTGAGCATGACTATCGAATTGTAGGACCTTATTCCAAGTCGGCAAAGAGGTATTACTTTTAGAAGTTTTGCACTTGACCCGTACTAAATCCAAGCCTAACCATGCCTCTCAGAGGGGTAGCAAACCATTCACACGCCACTCTCGGAGGGTGGCAAACCACTCCCACGCCACTCTCGGGGGTTGGCAAACCACTCGCACGCCACTCTGGGGGGTGGCAAACCACTCGCACACCACTTTGGGGGGTGGCAAACCACTCCCAAGCAACTCTTGGGCGTGGCAAACCATTTGCATGCCACTATCAGAGGGTGGCAAACCACTCGCACGCCACTTAGGGGGGTGGCAAACCACTCGCACGCCAATAGGGGGGGTGGCAAACCACATGCATGCCAATCTCGGTGGGTGGCAAACCACTCGCACGCCACTCTCGGGGGGTGGCAAACCAATCGCATTCCACTCTGGGGGGTGGCAAACCACTCGCACACCAGTCAGGGGGGTGGGAAACCACTCGCACGCCACTCACATGGGGTGGCAAACCACTCGCACACCACTCGAGGGGGGGGCAAACCACTCCCAAGCCACTCTGGGGGGTGGCAAACCATTCGCACGCCACTCTTGAGGGGTGGCAAACCACTCACACGCCACTCTGAGGAGTGGCAAACCATACGCACCCCACTCGTGGGGGTGGCAAACAACTCGCACGCCACTTTGGTGGGTGGCAAACCACTCGCACGCCACTCTTCTGGGGGGTAGCAAACCACTCGCATGCCACTCTTTGGGGGTGGAAAACCACTCGCATGCCACTCTCGGGGGGTGGCAAACTACTCAAACGCCACTCTGGAAGGGTGGCAAACCTCTCACACGCCACTCGGGGGGGTAGCAAACCACTCGCATGCCACTTCAGGTGTGGAAAACAAATCGCACGCCACTCGAGGGGGTGGCAAACCACTCCCGAGCCACTCTGGAGCGTGGCAAACCATTCGCACGCTACTCTCGGAAGGTGAAAAACCACTCGCACGTCACACTGCAGGGTGGCAAACCACTCGCACGTCAGACTGCGGGGTGGCAAACTATTCGCATGCCACTCTTGGAGGGTGGCAAACCACTCGCACGCCAATCTTGGAGGGTGGCAAACCACTCGAACACCACTCGGGGGGATGGCAAACCACTCGCACGCCACTCTCAGTGGGTGGCAAACGAGTTGCACGACACTCTAGGGGGTGGCAAACCACTCCCAACCCTCTCTAAGGTGTGGCAAACAATTCGCACGCCACTCTCGGAGGGTGGCAAACCACTCCCACGCCACTCTCGGAGGTTGGCAAACCACTCGCATGCCACTCTGGGGAGTGGAAAACCACTCGCACGCCACTCTGGTGGGTGGCAAACCACTCCCAAGCCACTCTGGGGGGTGGCAAACCATTCGCATGCCACTATCAGGCGGTGGCAAACAACTCGCACGCCACTTTGGTGGGTAGCAAACCACTCGCACGCCACTCTTCTGGGGGGTGGCAACCCACTCGCACGCCAATCTGGGGACTGGCAAACCTCTCGCATCCCACTCTCGGGGGTTGGCAAACCACTCGCACGCCACTCTCAGGGGGTGGCAAACCACTCGCATGCCACTCTTGGGGGTGGCAAACCACTCGCATGCCAATCGGGGGGATGGGAAACCACTCGCACGCCACTCTCGGGGGGTGGCAAACCACTCCCAAGCCTCTCTGAGGGGTGGCAAACCATTCGCACGGCACTCTCACAGGGTGGCAAACCACTCCCACGCCACTCTCGGGGGTTTATACAACACTCGCATGCCACTTTGGGGAGTGGCAAACCCCTCGCACGCCACTCTAGGGGGTGGCAAACCACTCCCAAGCCACTCTGGGTGGTGGCAAAACATTCGCAAACCACTATCAGGAGGTGGCAAACCACTCGCCCGCCACTCTCGGGGGGTGGCAAACCACTTGTACGCCACTCTAGGGGGTGGCAAACCACTCGCACGCCAATCGGGGGGGTGGCAAACCACTCGCATGCCACTCTGGGGGTTGGCAAACTACTCGCATGCCAATCATGGGGGTGGGAAACCACTCGCACGCCACTTTCGGGGGGGGTGGCAAACCACTCGCACACCATTCGGGGAGGTGGCAAACCACTCCCAAGCCACTCTAGGGGGTGGCAAACCATTCGCACGCCACTCTCGGGGGGTGGCAAACCACTCACACGCCACTCTGGGGGTTGGCAAACCACTTGCACCCCACTCGTGGGGGTGGCAAACAACTCGCACGCCACTTTGGTGGGTTGCAAACCAATCGCACGCTAGTCTTCTGGGGGGTGGCAAACCACTTGCACGCCACTTTTGAGGGGTGGAAAACGACTCGCACGCCACTCTGGGAGGTGGCAAACAACTCGCACGCCACTTTTTAGGGGTGGCAAACCACTCGCACACCACTCGGTGGGGTGGCACACCACTCCCAAGCCACTCAGGGGGTTGGCAAAACCACGCGCACCCCACTGTCAGGGGGCGGCAAACCACTCGCACGCCACTCTCGGGGCGTGGCAAACCACTCGCAAGCCACTCTGGGGGGTGGCAACCCTCTCGCACGCCACTCGGGGGGGTGGCAAACCACTCGCACACCACTTGGGGGGTGGCAAATTACTCGCACGCCACTCGAGGGGGTGCCAAACCACTCTTAAGCCACTCTGAGGGGTGGCAAACCATTCGCATGCCCCCCTCGGGGGGTGGAAAACCACTCGCACGTCACACTGCGGGGTGGCAAACCACTTGCACGTCACACTGCGGGGTGGCAAACAACTCGCACATCACAGTGCGGGGTAGCAAAACACTCGCACGCCACTCTTGGAGGGTGGCAAACAACTTGCAAGCGAAGCGAAGCGAAGCGAAGGGAAGCTAAGGGAAGCGAAGCGAAGCAGAGCGAAGCTAAGCGAAGCGAAGCTAAGGGAAGCGAAGCTAAGCGAAGCGAAGCTAAGGGAAGCGAAGCGAAGCGAAGCTAAGGGAAGAGAAGTGAAGAGAAGCGAAGAGAAGCGAAGCTAAGCCAAGCAAAACGAAGCGAAGCAAAGCTAAGCGAAGCGAAGCAAAGCAAAGGGAATCGAAGCGAAGGTAAGGGAAGCTAAGCGAAGCAAAGCTAAGCGAAGCGAAGCAAAGCTAAGCCAAGCAAAGCGAAGCGAGGCTAAGCGAAGCGAAGCAAAGCTTAGGGAAGCAAAGCGAGGCTAAGCGAAGCGAAGCGAAAAGAAGCGAAGCGAAGCTAAGCGAAGCTAAGAGAAGCGAAGCGAGGCTACGCGAAGCAAAGCAAAGCTAAGCGAAGCGAATCTAAGCAAAGCTACGCGAAGCGAAGCGAAGCTAAGCGAAGCAAAGCAAAGCTAAGCGAAGCGAAGCGAAGCGAAGCTAAGGGAAGCGAACCGAAGCTAAGGGAAGCGAAGCGAAGCTAAGCGAAGCAAAGCAAAGTGAAACGAAGCAAAGCTAAGCGAAGCAAAGCAAAGCGAAGCATAGCGAAGATAAGTGAAGCTAAGAGAAGCTAAGCGAAGCTAAGAGAAGCTCAGCAAAGCTAAGCGAAGCTAAGCGAAGCTAAGCAAAGCTAAGAGAAGCTCAGCAAAGCGAAGCGAAGCTAAGCAAAGCTAAGCAAAGCTAAGCGAAGCGAAGCGAAGCTAAGCGAAGCGAAGCGAAGCTAAGCGAAGCAAGGCTAAGCGAAGCGAACTGGAAGCTAAGCAAAGCGAAGCAAACAGGAAGCTAAGCGAAGCGAAGCGAAGCGAAGCTAATCGAAGTGAAGCGATGCGAAGCTAAGGGAAGCGAAGCTAAGGGAAGCTAAGGGAAGAGAAGTGAAGAGAAGCAAAGAGAAGCAAAGAGAAGCGAAGCGAAGCAAAGCTAAGCGAAGCGAAGCAAAGCTAAGCGAAGCAAAGCGAAGCGAGGCTAAGCGAAGCGAAGCGAAGCTAAGGGAAGCAAAGCGAGGCTAAGCAAAGAGAAGCGAAGCTAAGCGAAGGAAAGGGAAAAGAAGCGAAGCGAAGCTAAGAAAAGCGAAGCAAAGATATGCGAAGCGAAGCGAAGCTACGCGAAGCAATGCAAAGCTAAGCGAAGATAAGCGAAGCGAATCTTAGCAAAGCTATGCGAAGCGAAGCGAAGCTAAGCGAAGCTAAGCGAAGCGAAGCGAAGCTAAGCGAAGCTAAGCGAAGCTAAGTGAAGCAAAGCTAAGCGAAGCAAAGCGAAGCGAAGCAAAGCGAAGCTAAGCAAAGCTAAGCGAAGCGAAGTGAAGAGAAGCGAAGAGAAGCAAAGCGAAGCTATGTGAAGTGAAGCGAAGCTAAGCGAAGCGAAACGAAGCTAAGCGAAGCTAAGCAAAGCTAAGTGAAGCAAAGCAAAGCGAAGCGAAGCGAAGCTAAGCGAAGCGAAGCGAAGCTAAGCGAAGCTAAGAGAAGCTAAGCGAAGCTAAGAGAGCTCAGCAAAGCTAAGCGAAGCTAAGCAAAGCTAAGCAAAGCTAAGAGAAGCTCAGCAAAGCTAAGCGAAGCTAAGCAAAGCTAAGCAAAGCGAAGCGAAGGTAAGCGAAGCAAAGCAAAGCTAAGCGAAGTGAAGCAAAGCTATGTGAAGCTAAGCGAAGCTAAGCGAAGCGAGGCTTAGCAAAGCGAACTGGAAGCTAAGCGAAGCTAATCAAAGCGAAGCGATGCGAAGCTAAGGGAAGCTAAGGGAAGAGAAGTGAAGAGAAGCAAAGAGAAGCAAAGAGTAGCGAAGCGAAGCAAAGCTAAGCGAAGCGAAGCAAAGCTAAGAGAAGCAAAGCGAAGCGAGGCTAAGCGAAGCGAAGCGAAGCTAAGGGAAGCAAAGCGAGGCTAAGCGAAGCGAAGCGAAGCTAAGCAAAGGAAAGCGAAGAGAAGCGAAAAGAAGCGAAGCGAAGCTAAGAGAAGCAAAGCGAAGATATGCGAAGCGAAGCGAAGCTACGCGAAGCAAAGAAAACCTAAGCGAAGATAAGCGAAGCGAATCTAAGCAAAGCTATGCGAAGCGAAGCGAAGCTAAGCGAAGCTAAGCAAAGCTAAGCGAAGCTAAGCGAAGCTAAGCGAAGCTAAGTGAAGCAAAGCTAAGCGAAGCAAAGCAAAGCGAAGCGACTCTAAGCAAAGCTAAGCGAAGCGAAGCGAAGCGAAGCGAAGAGAAGCGAAGAGAAGCAAAGCGAAGCTATGCGAAGTGAAGCGAAGCTAAGCGAAGCTATTAGAAGCGAAGCGATGCTATGTGAAGCGAAGCGAAGCTAAGCGAAGCAAAGCAAAGCAAAGCAAAGCAAAGCAAAGCGAAGCAAAGCTAAGCAAAACTAAGCAAAGCGAAGCGAAGCTAAGCGAAGCGAAGAGAAGCATAGAGAAGCGAAGCAAAAAGAAGCGAAGCTAAGAGAAGCAAAGCGAAGCGAGGCTAAGCGAAGCGAACAGGAAGCTAAGTGAAGCGAAGCGAAGCTAGTCGAAGCGAAGCTAAGAGAAGCAAAGCAAAACTAAGCGAAGCAAACATGAAGCTAAGCGAATCTAAGCGAAGCTAACTGAAGCGAAGCGAAGCTAAGCGAAGCGAAGTGAAGAGAAGCTAAGCGAAGCGAACACGAAGCTAAGCGAAGCTAATCGAAGCGAAGCGAAGCTAAGGGAAGCTAAGCGAAGCTAAGAGAAGCGAAGCTAAGAGAAGCAAAGGGAAGCTATGCGAAGTGAAGCGAAGCTAAGCGAAGCTAAGCGAAGCGAAGCGAAGAGAAGCGAAGCGAAGCTAAGGGAAGCTAAGCGAAGCTAAGGGAAGCGAACCGAAGCTAAGGGAAGTAAAGCGAAGCTAAGCGAAGCAAAGCAAAGTGAAACGAAGCAAAGCTAAGCGAAGCGAAGCGAAGCAAAGCAAAGCAAAGCGAAGCGAAGCTATGCGAAGCTAAGAGAAGCTAAGCGAAGCTAAGAGAAGCTCAGCAAAGCTAAGCGAAGCTAAGCAAAGCTAAGCAAAGCTAAGCAAAGCGAATCGAAGGTAAGCGAAGCAAAGCGAAGCTAAACGAAGCGAAGCGAAGCTTAGCGAAGCTAAGCGGAGCGAAGCGAAGCAAAGCGAAGCTAAGCGAAGCGAAGCGAAGCTAAGCGAAGCGAGGCTAAGCGAAGCAAACAGGAAGCTAAGCGAAGCTAATCGAAGCGAAGCTAAGCGAAGCGAACATGAAGCTAAGCGAAGCTAAGCAAAGCGAAGTGAAGAGAAGCTAAGCGAAGCGAACACGAAGCTAAGCGAAGCTAATTGAAAGGAAGCGAACACGAAGCTAAGAGAAGCTAAAAGAAGCGAAGAGAAACGAAGCAAAGCTAAGCGAAGCGAGGCGAAGGTAAGCGAGGCTAAGAGAAGCGAAGCTAAGCTAAGCGAAGCTAAGGGAATCGAAACGAAGCTAAGGGAAGTGAACCAAAGCTAAGAAAAGTGAAGCGAAGCAAAGCTATGCGAAGCGAAGCGAAGCAAAGCAAAGCGAAGCGAAGCTAAGAGAAGGTAAGCGAAGCAAAGCGAAGCTAAGCGAAGCAAAGCGAAGCTAAGGGAAGCGAAGCGAAGCTAAACGAAGCGAAGCGAAGCTAAGTGAAGCGAATCGAAGCTAAGGGAAGCAAAGCAAAGCGAAGCAAAGCAAAGTTAAGCGAAGCTAAGCAAAGCTAAGCTAAGCGAAGCGAAGCTATGCGAAACGACGCGAAGCTATGCGAAGCGACGCGAAGCTAAGCGAAGCTAAGCGAAGTGAAGCACAGCGAAGAGAAGCGAACCGAAGCTAAGGAAAACGAATCGAAGCGAAGCTAAGCAAAGCAAATCAAAGCTAAGCGAAGCGAAGCGATGCTAAGCGAATCTAAGCAGAACTAAGCAAAGCTATGCGAAGCTAGGTGAAGCTAAGCGAAGAGAAGCGAAGTTAAGCGAAGCTAAGAGAAGCGAAGCTAAGCGAAGCGAAGTGAAGCTAAGCAAAGCTAAGCAAATCTAAGCGAAGCTAGGCGAAGCAAAGCAAAGCTCAGCGAAGCTAAGCGAAACGAAGCGAAGCGAAGCGAAGCGAAGCTAAGCGAAGCGAAGCGAAGCAAAGCAAAGCGAAGCGAAGCGAAGCTATGCGAAGCTAAGAGAAGCTAAGCGAAGCTAAGAGAAGCTCAGCAAAGCTAAGCGAAGCTAAGCAAAGCTAAGCAAAGCTAAGCAAAGCGAATCGAAGGTAAGCGAAGCAAAGCGAAGCTAAACGAAGCGAAGCGAAGCTTAGCGAAGCTAAGCGGAGCGAAGCGAAGCAAAGCGAAGCTAAGCGAAGCGAAGCGAAGCTAAGCGAAGCGAGGCTAAGCGAAGCAAACAGGAAGCTAAGCGAAGCTAATCGAAGCGAAGCTAAGCGAAGCGAACATGAAGCTAAGCGAAGCTAAGCAAAGCGAAGTGAAGAGAAGCTAAGCGAAGCGAACACGAAGCTAAGCGAAGCTAATTGAAAGGAAGCGAACACGAAGCTAAGAGAAGCTAAAAGAAGCGAAGAGAAACGAAGCAAAGCTAAGCGAAGCGAGGCGAAGGTAAGCGAGGCTAAGAGAAGCGAAGCTAAGCTAAGCGAAGCTAAGGGAATCGAAACGAAGCTAAGGGAAGTGAACCAAAGCTAAGAAAAGTGAAGCGAAGCAAAGCTATGCGAAGCGAAGCGAAGCAAAGCAAAGCGAAGCGAAGCTAAGAGAAGGTAAGCGAAGCAAAGCGAAGCTAAGCGAAGCAAAGCGAAGCTAAGGGAAGCGAAGCGAAGCTAAACGAAGCGAAGCGAAGCTAAGTGAAGCGAATCGAAGCTAAGGGAAGCAAAGCAAAGCGAAGCAAAGCAAAGTTAAGCGAAGCTAAGCAAAGCTAAGCTAAGCGAAGCGAAGCTATGCGAAACGACGCGAAGCTATGCGAAGCGACGCGAAGCTAAGCGAAGCTAAGCGAAGTGAAGCACAGCGAAGAGAAGCGAACCGAAGCTAAGGAAAACGAATCGAAGCGAAGCTAAGCAAAGCAAATCAAAGCTAAGCGAAGCGAAGCGATGCTAAGCGAATCTAAGCAGAACTAAGCAAAGCTATGCGAAGCTAGGTGAAGCTAAGCGAAGAGAAGCGAAGTTAAGCGAAGCTAAGAGAAGCGAAGCTAAGCGAAGCGAAGTGAAGCTAAGCAAAGCTAAGCAAATCTAAGCAAAGCTAGGCGAAGCAAAGCAAAGCTCAGCGAAGCTAAGCGAAACGAAGCGAAGCTAAGCGAAGTTAAGCAAAATGAAGCGAAGCGAAACGAAGCGAAGCGAAGCGATGCGAAGCAAATCTAAGCGAAGCTAAGCTAAGCGAAGCTAAGCGAAGCGAAGCAAAGCTAAGCGAAGCTAAGCGAAGCTAAGCGAAACTAAGCGAAGCTAAGCGCAGCTAAGCGAAGCCAAACGAAGCTAAGCGAAACTAAGCGAAGCGAAGCGAAGCAAAGTGAAACAAAGCAAAGCTTAGCAAAGCGAAGCGAAGCAAAGCTAAGCGAAGCTAGGCGAAGCTAAGCAATACGAAGCGAAGCTAAGAGAAGCTAAGCGAAGCTAAGCGAAGCAAAGTGAAGCTAAGCGAAGCGAAGCGAAGCTAAGCAAAGCGAGGCTGAGTGATGCGACCAGGAAGCTAAGCAAAGCTAATCGAAGCGAAGATAAGTGAAGCGAACATGAAGCTAAGCGAAGCGAACTGAAGAGAAGCTAAGCGAAGCGAAGGGAAGCTACGAAAAGCGAAGCGAAGCTAAGCGAATATAAGCGAAGCGAAGGGAAGCTAAGCGAAGCGAAGCGAAGCTTTGCGAATCTAAGCGAAGCAAAGCGAAGCTAAGCGAAGCTAAGCGAAGAGAAGCAAAGAGAAGAGTAGCGAAGAGAAGCAAAGCTAAGAGAAGCAAAACGAAGCAAAGCGCAGCTATGTGAAGCGAAGCGAAGCTAAGCGAAGCTAAGCGAAGGCAAGTGAAGCTAAGGGAAGCGAACCGATGCTAAGGGAAGCGAAGCAAAGCAAAGCGAAGCGAAGCGAAGCTAAGCGAAGCGAAGCAAAGCGAAGCGAAGCGAAGCTAAGGGAAGCTAAGGGAAGCGAAGCGAAGCTAAGGGAAGCTAAGGGAAGCAAAGCTAAGTGAAGCTAAGGGAAGAGAAGTGAAGAGAAGCGAAGTGAAGCGAAGCAAAGCTAAGCAAAGCTAAGCAAAGTGAAGCGAAGCTAAGGGAAGCGAAGCAAAGCGAAGCTAGGCGAAGCTAGGCGAAGCGAAGCAAAGAGAAGCGAAGCGAAGCTAAGCGAAGCAAAGCGAAGCTAAGCGATGCTAAGAGAAGCAAAGCGAAGCAAGGAAAAGCTAAGCGAAGCTAAGGGAAGCGAAGTGACGCGAAGAGAAGCGAAGAGAAGCGAAGCAAAGCTAAGCGAAGTGAAGCAAAGCGAAGCTAAGCG
This sequence comes from Closterium sp. NIES-67, assembly GCA_027943415.1. Taxonomy (NCBI): domain Eukaryota; kingdom Viridiplantae; phylum Streptophyta; class Zygnematophyceae; order Desmidiales; family Closteriaceae; genus Closterium; species Closterium sp. NIES-67. Next base: position 68,130 of record BQMB01000326.1, on the reverse strand, counting down.
AAGCAAAGCTAAGCGAAGCGAAGCAAAGAGAAGCAAGGAGAAGGGAAGTGAAGAGAAGCGAAGCTAAGAGAAGCAAAGCAAAGCTAAGCGCAGCTATGCGAAGCGAAGCGAAGCTAAGAGAAGCTAAGCGAAACTAAGTGAAGTGAACCGAAGCTAAGGGAAGCAAAGCGAAGCCAAGCGAAGCGAAGAGAACCGAAGAGAAGCGAATCGAATTGAACTGAAGCTAAGTGAAGCAAAGCGAAGCTAAGCGAAGCGAAGAGAAGCATAGAGAAGCGAAGCGAAGAGAAGCAAAGCTAAGAGAATCAAAGCGAAGCTAAGCGCAGGTATGTGAAGCAAAGCGAAGCTAAGGGAAGCGAACCAAAGCTAAGGGAAGCAAAGCGAAGCTAAGCGAAGCTAAGCGAAGCAAAGAGAAGCTAAGCAAAGCTAAGCGAAGCTTAGCGAAGCTAAGCGAAGCTAAGCAAAGCGAAGCGAAGCTAAACGAAGCGAAGTGAAGGTAAGCAAAGCGAAGCGAAGGTAAGCGAAGCGAAGCGAAGCTGCGAAGCGAGGCTAAGCGAAGCGAACAAGAAGCTAAGCGAAGCGAAGCAATCCGGAAGCTAAGCAAAGCTAATCGAAGCGAAGCGAAGCGAAGGGAAGCTAAGGGAAGCGAAGCGAAGCGAAGCGAAGCTAAGGGAAGCGAAGCGAAGCGAAGCTAAGGGAAGAGAAGTGAAGAGAAGTGAAGAGAAGCGAAGCTAAGCCAAGCAAAGCGAAGCGAAGCAAAGCTAAGCGAAGCGAAGCGAAGCAAAGGGAAGCGAAGCGAAGGTAAGGGAAGCTAAGCGAAGCAAAGCTAAGCGAAGCGAAGCAAAGCTAAGCCAAGCAAAGCGAAGCGAGGCTAAGCGAAGCGAAGCAAAGCTTAGGGAAGCAAAGCGAGGCTAAGCGAAGCGAAGCGAAGCTAAGCGAAGCTAAGAGAAGCGAAGCGAGGCTACGCGAAGCAAAGCAAAGCTAAGCGAAGCGAATCTAAGCAAAGCTACGCGAAGCGAAGCGAAGCTAAGCGAAGCAAAGCGAAGCTAAGCGAAGCGAAGCGAAGTGAAGCTAAGCGAAGCAAAGCAAAGCGAAGCGAAGCGAAGCCAAGCTAAGTGAAGCTAAGCGAAGCGGAGCGAAGAGAAGCAAAGCGAAGCTATGCGAAGTGAAGCGAAGCTAAGCGAAGCTATTAGAAGCGAAGCGAAACGATGCGAAGTTGCTTAGCAAAGCAAAGATGCGAAGCAAAGCAAAGCTAAGCGAAGCTAAGGGAAGCGAAGCGAAGAGAAGCGAAGAGAAGCGAAGCGAAGCTATGCGAAGCAAAGCGAAGCTAAACGAAGCGAAGCGAAGCTAAGCGAAGCGAAGCTAAGCAAAGCAAAGCAAAGCTAAGCGAAGAGAAGCGAGGAGAAGCTAAGCGAAGCGCCCATGAAGCTAAGGGAAGCTAAGCAAAGCGAAGCGAAGTGAAGAGAAGCTAAGCAAAGCGAACACGAAGCTAAGCAAAGCGAAGCGAAGCTAATCGAAGCGAAGCGAAGCTAATCGAAGCGAAGCAAAGCGAAGATAAGCGAAGCGAACAAGAAGGTAAGCAAAGCTAATCGAAGCGAAGCGAAGCTAAGCGAAGCTAGGCAAAGCGAAGCGATGTGAAGCGAAGCTAAGCGAAGCTAGGCGAAGCAAAGCGAAGCGAAGCTACGCGAAGCGAAGCGAAGCTACGCGAAGCGAAGTGAAGCTAAGCAAAGCGAAGCAAAGCTAAGGGAAGCGAAGCTAAGTGAAGCTAAGCGAAGCTAAGCGAAGAGAAGCGAAGAGAAGCAAAGCAAAGCTATGCGAAGCGAAGCGAAGCTAAGCGAAGCTAATAGATGCGAAGCGAAACGAAGCAAAGATAAGCGGAGCGAAACGGAGCTAAGAGAAGCGAAGCGAAGCTAAGGGATGCGAAGCGAAGAGAAGCGATGAGAAGCGAAGCCAAGCTAAGCGAATCTAAGGGAAGCTATGCGAAACTTTGCGAAGCTAAGCTAAGCGAAGCGAAGAGCAGCAAAGAGAAGCGAAGCGAAGCTAAGTGAAGCTAAGCGAAGCTAAGCGCAGCTATGCAAGGCTAAGCGAAGCTATGCGAAGCAAAGCAAACAGGAAGCATAGCGAAGCGAAGCGAAGCTAATCGAAGCGAAGCGAAGCAAAGCTAAGGGAAGCTAAGGGAAGCGAAGCGAAGGGAAGCTAAGGGAAGCAAAGCGAAGCAAAGCTAAGCGAAGCTAAGGGAAGAGAAGTGGAGAGAAGCGAAGAGAAGCGAAGAGAAGCGAAGCGAAGCAAAGCTAAGCAAAGCGAAGCAAAGCTAAGCGAAGCAAAGCAAAGCGAGGCTAAGCGAAGCTAAGGGAAGCAAAGCGAGGCTAGGCGAAGCAAGGCGAAGCTAAGCAAAGCAAAGCGAAGAGAAGCGAAAAGAAGCGAAGCGAAGCTAAGCGAAGCTAAGAGAAGCGAAGCGAAGCTACGCGAAGCAAAGCAAAGCAAAGCTTAGCGAAGCTAAGAGAAGCGAAGCGAAGCTAAGGGAAGCAAAGCGAGGCTAAGCGAATTGAAGCGAAGCTAAGCAAAGCAAAACGAAGCGAAGCGAAGAGAAGCGAAGCAAAGCTAAGGGAAGCTAAGCAAAGCTAAGCGAAGCTAAGAGAGAAGATAAGAGAAGCGAAGCGAAGATATGCGAAGCGAAGCGAAGCTATGCAAAGCAAAGAGAAGCTAAGCGAAGCGAATCTAAGCGAAGCTACGCGAAGTGAAGCGAAGCTAAGTAAAGCGAAGCGAAGCTATGCAAAGCTAAGCGAAGCTAATCAAAGCTAAGCGAAGCGAAGCTAAGCGAAGAGAAGCGAAGAGAAGCAAAGCGAAGCTATGCGAAGCGAAGCGAAGAGAAGCGAAGCTAAGCGAAGCTAATAGAAGCGAATCGAAACGAAGCAAAGATAAGCGGAGCGAAGCGAAGCTAAGCGAAGCTAAGAGACGCGAAGCGAAGCTAAGGGAAGCGAAGCGAAGAGAAGCAAAGAGAAGCAAAGCGAAGCTAAGCGAAAGCGAAGCGAAGCGAAGCGAATCTAAGCGAAGCTATGCGAAGCTATTTGAAGCTAAGCTAAGCGAAGCGAACAGAAGCAAAGAGAAGCGAAGCGAAGAGAAGCGAAGCTAAGTGAAGCAAATCGAAGCTAAGCGCAGCTATGCAAAGCTAAGCGAAACTATGGGAAGCGAACCGATACTAAGGGAAGCGAAGCGAAGCTAAGCGATGCAAAGCGAAGCTAAGCGAAGCAAAGCGAAGCTATGCGAAGCGAAGCTAATCGAAGCAAAGCGAAGCAAAGCTAAGCGAAGCGAACATGAAGCTAAGGGAAGCTAAGTGAAGCGACGTGAAGCTAAACAAAGCGAAGCGAAGCGAAGCGAAGCTAAGAGAAGCGAAGAGAAGCAAAGCAAAGCTAAGCTAAGCTTAGAGAAGCGACGCGAAGATATGCGACGCGAAGCGAAGCTACGCGAAGCAAAGCGAAGCTAAGCGAGGCAAATCTAAGCGAAGCGAAGCTAAGCGAAGCAACGCGAAGCGAAGCGAAGCTAAGCGAAGCTAAGCGAAGCGAAGCTAAGCGAAGCTAAGCGAAGCGACGCGAAGAGTAGCGAAGAGAAGCAAAGCGAAGCTATGCGAAGCTAAGCGAAGCTAAGGGAACTGAAGAGAAGAAAAGCGAAGAGAAGTGAAGCGAAGCTAAGCAAAGCTAAGCGAAGCGAAGAGAAGCGAAGCGAAGCTAAGGGAAGCTAGGCAAAGCTAAGGGAAGCGAACAGAAGCTAACGGAACCAAAGCGAAGCTAAGCGAAGCAAAGCAAAGTGAAACGAAGCAAAGCTAAGCGAGGTGAAGCGAAGCGAAGCGAAGCGAAGCGAAGCGAAGCGAAGCAAAGCAAAGCGAAGCGAAGCGAAGCGAAGCTAAGCTATGCGAAGCTATGCGAAGCTAAGAGAAGCTAAGCGAAGCTAAGAGAAGCTCAGCAAAGCTAAGCGAAGCTAAGCAAAGCTAAGCAAAGCGAATCGAAGGTAAGCGAAGCAAAGCGAAGCTAAACGAAGCGAGGCTAAGCGAAGCGAACAGGAAGCTAAGCGAAGCGAAGCGAAGCTAATCGAAGCGAAGCTAAGCGAAGCGAACTTGAAGCTAAGCGAAGCTAATCGAAGCCAAGTGAAGAGAAGCTAAGCGAAGCGAACACGAAGCTAAGCGAAGCTAATCGAAGGGAAGCGAACACGAAGGTAAGAGAAGAGAAACGAAGCAAAGCTAAGCGAAGCGAAGCGAAGGTAAGCGAGGCTAAGAGAAGCGAAGCGAAGCTAAGCGAAGCTAAGGGAATCGAAACGAAGCTAAGGGAAGTGAACCAAAGCTAAGAAAAGTGAAGCGAAGCAAAGCTAAGCGAAGCGAAGCGAAGCAAAGCAATGCGAAATGAAGCTAAGAGAAGCTAAGCGAAGCTAAGCGAATCAAAGCGAAGCTAAGGGAAGCGAAGCGAAGCTAAACGAAGCGATGCGAAGCTAAGTGAAGCGAATCAAAGCTAAGCGAAGCAAAGCTAATCGAAGCAAAGCAAAGTTAAGCGAAGCTAAGCAAAGCTAAGCTAAGCGAAGCGAAGCTATGCGAAGCGACGCGAAGCTATGCGAAGCGACACGAAGCTAAGCGAAGCTAAGCGAAGTGAAGCAAAGCGAAGAGAAGCGAACCGAAGCTAAGGAAAGTGAATCGAAGCGAAGCTAAGCAAAGCAAAGCAAAGCTAAGCGAAGCAAAGCGATGCTAAGCGAATCTAAGCAGAACTAAGCGAAGCTATGCGAAGCTAGGTGAAGCTAAGCGAAGAGAAGCGAAGCGATGCTAAGCGAAGCGAAGCGAAGCGAAGCGAAGCGAAGCGAAGCTAAGCAAAGCAAAGCGAAGTTAAGCGAAGCTAAGAGAAGCGAAGCTAAGCGAAGCGAAGTGAAGCTAAGCAAAGCGAAGCGAAACGAAGCAAAGATAAGCGGAGCGAAGCGAAGCTAAGCGAAGCTACGAGAAGCGAAGCGAAGCTAAGGGAAGCGAAGCGAAGAGAAGCAAAGAGAAGCAAAGAGAAGCGAAGCGAAGAGAAGCGAAGCTAAGTGAAGCAAAGCGAAGCTAAGCGCAGCTATGCAAAGCTAAGCGAAACTAAGGGAAGCGAACCGATACTAAGGGAAGCGAAGCGAAGCTAAGCGATGCAAAGCGAAGCTAAGCGAAGCTATGCGAAGCGAAGCTAATCGAAGCAAAGCGAAGCAAAGCTAAGCGAAGCGAACATGAAGCTAAGGGAAGCTAAGTGAAGCGACGTGAAGCTAAGCGAAGCGAAGCGAAGCGAAGAGAAGCGAAGAGAAGCGAAGCGAAGCTAAGCTAAGCTTAGAGAAGCGAAGCGAAGATATGCGACGCGAAGCGAAGCTACGCGAAGCAAAGCGAAGCTAAGCGAGGCAAATCTAAGCGAAGCTACGCGAAGCGAAGCTTAGCGAAGCTAAGCGAAGCGAAGCTAAGCGAAGCTAAGCGAAGCGACGCGAAGAGTAGCGAAGAGAAGCAAAGCGAAGCTATGCGAAGCTAAGCAAAGCTAAGGGAAGCAAAGCGAAGCTAAGGGAACTGAAGAGAAGAAAATTGAAGAGAAGTGAAGCGAACTAAGCAAAGCTAAGTGAAGAAAAGCAAAGCTAAGCGAAGCTAAGCGAAGCGAATCGAAGCTAAGAGAAGCTAAGCGAAGCTAAGCTAAGCGAAGCGAAGCAAAGAGAAGCTAAGCGAAGCTAAGTGAAGCGAATCGAACACGAAGCTAATCAAAGCAAAGCTTATCGAAGCGATGCGAAGCGAAGCGAAGCGAAGCGAAGAGAAGCGAAGCTAAGCGAAGCGAACATGAAGCTAAGGGAAGCTTAGCTAAGGGAAGCTTAGCGAAGCGAAGTGAAGAGAAGCTAAGCGAAGCGAACACGAATCTAAGCGAAGCGAAGCGAAGCTAATCGAAGCGAAGCGAAGCGAAGATAAGAGAAGCGAACAAGAAGCTAAGCAAAGCTAATCGAAGCGAAGCGAAGCTAAGCAAAGCGAAGCGAAGCTAAGCAAAGCTAGGCGAAGCGAAGCGAAGCTAGGCGAAGCGAAGTGAAGCTAAGCGAAGATATGCGAAGCGAAGGGAAGCGAAGCTAAGCGAAGCTAAGCGAAGCTAAGCGAAGCGAAGCAAAGCTAAGCGAAGCAAAGCGAAGCAAAGCGAAGCGAAACGAAGCGGATCTAAGCGAAGCTTAGCAAAGCGAGGCGAAGCTAAGCGAAGCGAATTTAAGCGAAGCGAAGCTAAGCGAACTGAAGCTAAGCGAATCTAAGGGAAGTGAAGCTAAACGAAGCAAAGCAAAGCAAAGCGAAGCGAAGCGAAGAGAAGCGAAGCGAAGCGAAGCTAAGCAAATCTAAGAGAAGCGAAGCGAAGCAAAGCGAAGCAAGGCAAGGCTAAGCTAAGCGAAGCTAAGCGCAGCTAAGCAAAGCTAAGCGCAGCTATGCAAAGCTAAGCGAAGCTAAGTGAAGCTAAGCAAAGCTAAGCGAAGCTAAGCGAAACTAAGCGCAGCTATGCGAAGCGAAGCGCAGCTAAGGGAAGCAAACCGAAGCTAAGCGAAGCGAGGCTAAGCAAGGCGAACACGAAGCTAAGCGAAGCTAATCGAACCGAAGCGAAGCTAAGCGAAGCGAAGCGAAGCTAATCGAAGCGAAGCAAAGCTAAACGAAGCGAAGCGAAGCAAAGCGAAGCGAAGCGAAGCTTAGCGAAGCGAACATGAAGCTAAGCAAAGCTAGGCGAAATGAAGCGAAGCTAAGCGATGCGAAGCAAAGCTAAGCGAAGCAAAGCGAAGTGAAGCGAAGCGAATCTAAGCGAAGCAAAGCAAAGCGAAGCGAAGCTAAGCAAAGCGAATTTTTAGCGAAGCGAAGTGAAGCTAAGCGAAGCTAAGCGAAGCAAAGCGAAGCGAAGCAAAGAGAAGCGAAAAGAAGCGAAGCGAAGCTAAGCGAAGCGAAGCAAGGCGAAGCTAAGCGAAGCTAAGGGAAGCGAAGCAAAGCAAATCGAAGCGAATTGAAGTGAAGCGAAGCGAAGCTAAGCGAAGCAAAGCAAAGTCAAGTAAAGCTAAGGGAAGCGAAGAAAAGCGATGCTAAGCGAAGCTAAACGAAGCTAAGCGAAGCGAAGCGAAGCTAAGCTAAGCTAAGCGAAGCGAAGCTAAGCGAAGCTAAGCGAAGCGAAGCGAAGCTAAGCGAAGCTAAGCGAAGCTAAGCGAAGCGACGCGAAGAGTAGCGAAGAGAAGCAAAGCGAAGCTATGCGAAGCTAAGCGAAGCTAAGGGAACTGAAGAGAAGAAAAGCGAAGAGAAGTGAAGCGAAGCTAAGCAAAGCTAAGCGAAGCGAAGAGAAGCGAAGCGAAGCTAAGGGAAGCTAGGCAAAGCTAAGGGAAGCGAACAGAAGCTAACGGAACCAAAGCGAAGCTAAGCGAAGCAAAGCAAAGTGAAACGAAGCAAAGCTAAGCGAGGTGAAGCGAAGCGAAGCGAAGCGAAGCGAAGCGAAGCAAAGCAAAGCGAAGCGAAGCGAAGCGAAGCTAAGCTATGCGAAGCTATGCGAAGCTAAGAGAAGCTAAGCGAAGCTAAGAGAAGCTCAGCAAAGCTAAGCGAAGCTAAGCAAAGCTAAGCAAAGCGAATCGAAGGTAAGCGAAGCAAAGCGAAGCTAAACGAAGCGAGGCTAAGCGAAGCGAACAGGAAGCTAAGCGAAGCGAAGCGAAGCTAATCGAAGCGAAGCTAAGCGAAGCAAACTTGAAGCTAAGCGAAGCTAATCGAAGCCAAGTGAAGAGAAGCTAAGCGAAGCGAACACGAAGCTAAGCGAAGCTAATCGAAGGGAAGCGAACACGAAGCTAAGAGAAGCTAAAAGAAGCGAAGAGAAACGAAGCAAAGCTAAGCGAAGCGAAGCGAAGGTAAGCGAGGCTAAGAGAAGCGAAGCGAAGCTAAGCGAAGCTAAGGGAATCGAAACGAAGCTAAGGGAAGTGAACCAAAGCTAAGAAAAGTGAAGCGAAGCAAAGCTAAGCGAAGCGAAGCGAAGCAAAGCAATGCGAAATGAAGCTAAGAGAAGCTAAGCGAAGCTAAGCGAATCAAAGCGAAGCTAAGGGAAGCGAAGCGAAGCTAAACGAAGCGAAGCGAAGCTAAGTGAAGCGAATCAAAGCTAAGCGAAGCAAAGCTAATCGAAGCAAAGCAAAGTTAAGCGAAGCTAAGCAAAGCTAAGCTAAGCGAAGCGAAGCTATGCGAAGCGACGCGAAGCTATGCGAAGCGACACGAAATTAAGCGAAGCTAAGCGAAGTGAAGCAAAGCGAAGAGAAGCGAACCGAAGCTAAGGAAAGTGAATCGAAGCGAAGCTAAGCAAAGCAAAGCAAAGCTAAGCGAAGCAAAGCGATGCTAAGCGAATCTGAGCAGAACTAAGCGAAGCTATGCGAAGCTAGGTGAAGCTAAGCGAAGAGAAGCGAAGCGATGCTAAGCGAAGCGAAGCGAAGCTAAGCAAAGCAAAGCGAAGTTAAGCGAAGCTAAGAGAAGCGAAGCTAAGCGAAGCCAAGTGAAGCTAAGCAAAGCGAAGCGAAACGAAGCAAAGATAAGCGGAGCGAAGCGAAGCTAAGCGAAGCTACGAGAAGCGAAGCGAAGCTAAGGGAAGCGAAGCGAAGAGAAGCAAAGAGAAGCAAAGAGAAGCGAAGCGAAGAGAAGCGAAGCTAAGTGAAGCAAAGCGAAGCTAAGCGCAGCTATGCAAAGCTAAGCGAAACTAAGGGAAGCGAACCGATACTAAGGGAAGCGAAGCGAAGCTAAGCGATGCAAAGCGAAGCTAAGCGAAGCTATGCGAAGCGAAGCTAATCGAAGCAAAGCGAAGCAAAGCTAAGCGAAGCGAACATGAAGCTAAGGGAAGCTAAGTGAAGCGACGTGAAGCTAAGCGAAGCGAAGCGAAGCGAAGAGAAGCGAAGAGAAGCGAAGCGAAGCTAAGCTAAGCTTAGAGAAGCGAAGCGAAGATATGCGACGCGAAGCGAAGCTACGCGAAGCAAAGCGAAGCTAAGCGAGGCAAATCTAAGCGAAGCTACGCGAAGCGAAGCTTAGCGAAGCTAAGCGAAGCGAAGCTAAGCGAAGCGACGAGAAGAGTAGCGAAGAGAAGCAAAGCGAAGCTATGCGAAGCTAAGCGAAGCTAAGGGAAGCAAAGCGAAGCTAAGGGAACTGAAGAGAAGAAAATTGAAGAGAAGTGAAGCGAACTAAGCAAAGCTAAGTGAAGAAAAGCAAAGCTAAGCGAAGCTAAGCGAAGCGAATCGAAGCTAAGAGAAGCTAAGCGAAGCTAAGCTAAGCGAAGCGAAGCAAAGAGAAGCTAAGCGAAGCTAAGTGAAGCGAATCGAACACGAAGCTAATCAAAGCAAAGCTTATCGAAGCGATGCGAAGCGAAGCGAAGCGAAGCGAAGAGAAGCGAAGCTAAGCGAAGCGAACATGAAGCTAAGGGAAGCTTAGCTAAGGGAAGCTTAGCGAAGCGAAGTGAAGAGAAGCTAAGCGAAGCGAACACGAATCTAAGCGAAGCGAAGCGAAGCTAATCGAAGCGAAGCGAAGCGAAGATAAGAGAAGCGAACAAGAAGCTAAGCAAAGCTAATCGAAGCGAAGCGAAGCTAAGCAAAGCGAAGCGAAGCTAAGCAAAGCTAGGCGAAGCGAAGCGAAGCTAGGCGAAGCGAAGTGAAGCTAAGCGAAGATATGCGAAGCGAAGGGAAGCGAAGCTAAGCGAAGCTAAGCGAAGCTAAGCGAAGCGAAGCAAAGCTAAGCGAAGCAAAGCGAAGCAAAGCGAAGCGAAACGAAGCGGATCTAAGCGAAGCTTAGCAAAGCGAGGCGAATTTAAGCGAAGCGAAGCTAAGCGAACTGAAGCTAAGCGAATCTAAGGGAAGTGAAGCTAAACGAAGCAAAGCAAAGCAAAGCGAAGCGAAGCGAAGAGAAGCGAAGCGAAGCGAAGCTAAGCAAATCTAAGAGAAGCGAAGCGAAGCAAAGCGAAGCAAGGCAAGGCTAAGCTAAGCGAAGCTAAGCGCAGCTAAGCAAAGCTAAGCGCAGCTATGCAAAGCTAAGCGAAGCTAAGTGAAGCTAAGCAAAGCTTAGCGAAGCTAAGCGAAACTAAGCGCAGCTATGCGAAGCGAAGCGCAGCTAAGGGAAGCAAACCGAAGCTAAGCGAAGCGAGGCTAAGCAAGGCGAACACGAAGCTAAGCGAAGCTAATCGAACCGAAGCGAAGCTAAGCGAAGCGAAGCGAAGCTAATCGAAGCGAAGCAAAGCTAAACGAAGCGAAGCGAAGCAAAGCGAAGCGAAGCGAAGCTTAGCGAAGCGAACATGAAGCTAAGCAAAGCTAGGCGAAATGAAGCGAAGCTAAGCGATGCGAAGCAAAGCTAAGCGAAGCAAAGCGAAGTGAAGCGAAGCGAATCTAAGCGAAGCAAAGCAAAGCGAAGCGAAGCTAAGCGAAGCGAATTTTTAGCAAAGCGAAGTGAAGCTAAGCGAAGCTAAGCGAAGCAAAGCGAAGCGAAGCAAAGAGAAGCGAAAAGAAGCGAAGCGAAGCTAAGCGAAGCGAAGCAAGGCGAAGCTAAGCGAAGCTAAGGGAAGCGAAGCAAAGCAAATCGAAGCGAATTGAAGTGAAGCGAAGCGAAGCTAAGCAAAGCAAAGCAAAGTCAAGTAAAGCTAAGGGAAGCGAAGAAAAGCGATGCTAAGCGAAGCGAAGCGAAGCTAAACGAAGCTAAGCGAAGCGAAGCGAAGCTAAGCTAAGCTAAGCAAAGCTAAGCGAAGAGAAGCAAAGAGAAGCGAAGCGAAGAGAAGCAAAGCAAAGCTAAGGGAAGCGAAGACGAAGGTAAGCGAAGCGAAGCGAAGCAGATCGAAGCTAGGCAAAGCACAGGGAAGCTAAGCGAAGCGAAGCCAAGTGAAGCTAAGCAAAGCAAAGCGAAGCAAAGCATATCGAAGCGAAGCAAAGCGAAGAGAAGCGAAGAGAAGCGAAGTGAAGCTAAGCGAAACTAATCGAAGCGAAGCAAAGTGAAGCTTAGGGAAGCGAACCTGAAGCTAAGAGAAGCTAGGCGAAGGGAAGCGAAGCTAAGCGAAGCGAAGTAAAGAGAAGCTAAGCGAAGCGAAGATATGGGAAGCAAAGCGAAGATATGGGAAGCGAAGCGAAGCTAGGCGAACCGAAGCGAAGCTAAGCGAAACGAAGCGAAGCTAAGCGAAGCTAAGCAAAGCTAAGCGATGCGAATCTAAGCGAAGCTATGCGAAGCGAAGAGAAGCTAAGCGAAGCTAAGCGAATCTAAGCGAAGCTAAGCGAAGCGAAGCTAAGCGAAGCTTAGGGAAGCGAAGCGAAGATAAGGGAAGAGAAGCGAAGGGAAGCGAAGAGAAGCGAAGCGAAACTAAGCAAAGCTAAGCAAAGCTAAGCAAAGCGAAGCAAAGCTATGTGAAGCTAAGCGAAGCTAAGCGAAGCAAAGCGAAGAGACGCAAAGAGAAGCGAAGAGAAGAGAAGCAAAGCTAAGAGAAGCAACGCGAAGCTAAGCGCGGCTATGTGAAGCGAAGGGAAGCTAAGCATAGGTAAGCAAAGCGTAGCGAAGCTAAGGGAAGCGAAGCGACGCTAAGCGTATCTAAGAGAAGCTAAGCGAAGCAAAGCGAAGCTAAGCGTAGTTAAGCGAAGCGAAGCAAAGCGAAGCGAAGCAAAGCAAATCGAAGCGAAGCTAAGCAAAGCGAAGCAAACTGAAGCAAAGCTAAGCGAAGCGAAGCGAAGCTAAGCAAAGCGAAGCGAAGCTAAGCAAAGCGAAGCGAAGCTAAGCGAAGCTAAGTGAAGCGAAGTGAAGCTAAGCGAGCTAAGCGAAGCGAGGCTAAGCGAAGCGAATACAAAGCTAAGCAAAGCTAATCGAAGCGAAGCTAAGCAAAGCGAACACAACTTAGCGAAGCAAAGCGAAGGTAAGCGAAGCGAAGTGAACCGAAGCTAAGCAAATCGAACACGAAGCTAAGCGAAACTAATCGAAGCAAAGAGAAGCTTAGAGAAGCAAACACGAAGCTAATTGAAGCGAAGCAAAGCGAAGCTAAGAGAAGCCAACACGAAGCTAAGCGAAGCTAAGCGAAACTAATCGAAGCGAAGCGAAGCTAAGCGTAGCGAAGCAAAGCTAAGCAAAGCGAAGCGAAGCTAAGCAAAGCGAAGCGAAGCTAAGCAAAGCGAAGCGAAGCAAGGCGAAGCGAAGACAAGCGAAGAGAAGCAAAGCGAAGATGCACTAGAGGAAGTGCTTCAGATGAAGTGCTCTAGATGAAGCGCTCCGGACGAAAGTGCACTGGAGGAAGTGCTTAAGATGAAGTGCTCTAGATGAAGTGCTCCAGAAGAAATTGTTCCAGACGAAAGTGCTCTAGACAAAAGTGCACCAGACGAAGTGCTACAGACAAAGTGCTTCAGACGAAGTGCACAAGATGAAGTGCACCAAACGAAAGTGTACCAGACGACCTTCACCAGACGAAGTGCTCCAGACGAAATAGCACCAGACAAAGTGCTCCAGCCGAAAGTGCTCCAGACGAAGTGCTCCACATGGAGTGCTCGAGAACAAGTGCTCCAGACCAAGTGCTCCAGACCAAGTGCTCCAAACAAAGTGCTCCAGACGAAGCGCTCCAGAAGAAAGTGCTCTCGACAAAAATGCACTAGAAGAAGTGCTCCAAACAAAGTGCTCCATACGAAGGTGCTCTAGATGAAAAAGCATGAGACAAAGTGCTCCAAACGAAAGTGCTCCCGACGAAGTGCTCCAAACGACGAGAACTTTCGTCCGGAGCACTTCACCTGGAGCACTTTCGTCTGGAGCACTTTGTCGAGAGCCCTTCGTTTGGAGCACTTTGTCTGGTGCTTTTCGGTCTAGAGCACGTTCGTTTAGAGCACTTTGTCTTGAGCACTTTGTCTGGAGCTTTTCCGTCTAGAGCACGTTCGTCTTGAGCACTTCGTCTGGAGCACATAGTCCTGAGTATTTTCATCTGGTGAACTTCGTCTGGTGCACTTTTGTCTGGAGCATTTTTTTTTGGAGCACTTTATTAGGCGCACTTCGTCTAGAGCACTTTGCTTTATGCACTTTGTCTGGAGCACATTCGTCAAGAGCACTTCGTCTAGAGTACTTCTTGTGGAGCACTTTCGTCTACAGCACTTCATCTGGAGCACTTTTGTGTGGAGCACTTTCGTATAGAGAACTTTGTCTAGAGCACTTCATCTGGAACACGTTGTCTGGTGCACTTTTGTCTGAAATACTTTCGTCTGAATCACTTTCGTCTAGTGCGCTTCCTCTGCTGCACTTCGTCTGGAGCACTTCATCTGGAGCACTTTGTCCGAAGCACTTCATCTGGTGCACATTCATCTGGTGCACTTTCGTCTCGAGAACTTTCGTCTGGTGCACTTTCGTCTAGAGCACTTTCGTCTGGAGCACTTCATCTGGAGCACTTCGTCTGGAGCACTTCGTCTTGTGCACTTTCGTCTGGAGCACTTTTGTCTGGAGCACTTTCTGGAGCACTTTCGTCTGGAGAACTTTATCTAGAGCACCTGGTCAAGAGCACATGGTCTGGAGCACTTGGTCTAGAGCACTTCGTTAGGAGCACTTAGTATGTTGCACTTTCGCCTGGAGCACTTCGTCTGGAGCACTTCATCTGAAGCATTTTGTCTAAAGCACCCCGTCTAGTGCACGTTCGTCTGGAGCACTTTTGTCTCGAGTTTTTTTGTCTGGAGCACTTCATCTAAAGCACTTTCATCTGGAGCATTTCGTCTCGAGCACTTCGTCTAGAGCCCTGCGTTTGGAGCACTTCGTCTGGTGCTTTTCGGTCTAGAGCACTTTGTCTGGAGCGCTTTGTCTGGGGCATTTCCGTCTAGAGCACGCTCGTCTTGAGCACTTCATCTGGAGCACATTGTCCTGAGTACTTTTATCTGGTGAACTTCGTCTGGTGCTTTTTTGTTTGGAGCACTTTATCAGGAGCACTTCGTCTAGAGCACTTCGTCCGGAGCACTTCGTCTTGAGCCCATTGCATAATGCACTTTGTCTGGAGAACATTCGTGTAGAGCAGTTTGTCTAGAGTACTTTTTGTGGAGCACTTTCATCTGCACACTTCATCTGCAGCACTTTCGTGTGGAGCACTTTCGTATAGAGAACTTCATCTGGAGCACTTCGTCTGCAGCACGTTGTCTGGTCCACTTTGTCTAAATTACTTTCGTATGAATCGCTTTTGTCTAGTGCGCTCGTCTGCTGCACATCGTCTGGAGAACTTTATCTGGAGCACTTGGTCAAGAGCACATGGTCTGGAGCACTTGGTCTAGAGCACTTCGTTAGGAGCACTTAGTATGTTGCACTTTTGCCTTGAGCACTTCGTCTGGAGCACTTCGTCTGGAGCACTTTGTCTAGAGCACCTCGTCTAGTGGACGTTCATCTGGAGCACTTTTGTCCGGAGTTCTTTCGTCTGGAGCACTTCGTCTAAAGCACTTTCATCCGGAGCACTTCGTCTGGAGCACTTTGCCTGGAGCACTTTGTCTAGAGCACTTCGTTTAGAGCACTTCATCAAGAGCACTTCGTCTGGTGCCTTTTCGTCTGGAGAGCGTTCGTTTGGAGCACTTCGTCTGTAGCACTTCGTCTGGTGCACTTTTGTCGAGAGCACTTTCATCTGGAGCATTTTTGTCTGGAGCACTTGGTTTGGAGCACTTGGTCTAGAGCACTTGGTCTGGGGCACTTGGTCTCGAGCACTTCGTCTCGAGCACTTAGTCTGGTGCACTTTCGTCTGGAGCACTTCATCTAGTGCACGTTCGTCTTGAGCACTTTGGTTTGGAGAACTTTCGTCTGGAGCATTTTTTATGGAGCACTTCGTCTAGTGCTTTTTGGTCTGAAGCACGTTAGTTTGGAGCACTTCGTGTGGAGTACTTCATCTGGAGCACTTTTGTCTCGAGTTTTTTCGTCTGGAGCACTTCATCTATAGCACTTTCATCTGGAGCATTTCGTCTCGAGCACTTCGTCTAGAGCCCTTCGTTTGGAGCACTTCGTCTGGTGCTTTTCGGTCTAGAGCACGTTTGTTTAGAGCACTTTGTCTGGAGCGCTTTGTCTGGGGCATTTCCGTCTAGAGCACGCTCGTCTTGATCACTTCATCTGGAGCACATAGTACTGAGTACTTTTATCTGGTGAACTTCGTTTGGTGCACTTTTGTTTGGAGCACTTTATCAGGAGCACTTCGTCTAGAGCACTTCGTCCGAAGCACTTCATCTAGTGCACACTTCATCTGCAGCACTTTCGTGTGGAGCACTTTCGTATAGAGAACTTCGTCTGGAGCACTTCGTCTGGAGCACGTTGTCTAGTGCACTTTGTCTAAATTACTTTCGTATGAATCACTTTTGTCTAGTGCGCTCGTCTGCAGCACAACGTCTAGAGCACTTTATCTAGAGCACTTCGTCCGAAGCACTTCATCTGGTGCACATTCATCTGGTGCAGTTTCGTCTAGAGCACTTTCGTCTGGAGCACTTTTGTCTAGAGCACTTTTGTCTGGAGCACTTCGTTGGGAGCACTTCGACTGGAGCAATTTGTCCGGAGCACTTCGTCTTGTGCACTTTTGTGTAGAGGACTATTGTCCGGAGCACATTCGTCTGGAGCACTTTGACTGGAGCACCTTGTCTAGACCAATTCGTCTAGTGCACGTTTGTCTGGAGCACTTCGACTGGAGTACTTTCGTTTGGAGCACTTCTTCAAGAGCACTTTCATTTGGAGCACTTTGTCTCGTGCTTTTTCATCTGGAGCACCTTCGTCTGGTGCACTTCATCTTGTGCACTTCGTCTAGAGCACCTTCGTCTGGTGCACTTCATCTTGTGCACTTTGTCTGGAGCACTTCTTCTGGCGCACATTTGTCGACAGCACTTTCTTGTAGAGCACTGCGTCTGGAGCACTTTATTTGGAGCACTTGGTCTGGAGCACTTGTTCTCGAGCACTTGGTCTCGAGCTTTTGTTCTCGAGCACTTTATTTGGAGCACTTCGACTGGAGCACTTTGTCCAGTGCACGTTCATGTGGAGCACTTCGCTTGGAGCACTTTTGTCTAGAGCACTTTCGTCTGGAGCACTTCGTCTGTTCCTCTTTGGTCTGGAGCACGTTCATTTGGAGCACTTCGTCTGGAGCACTTTCATCTAGAGCACTTTTGTTTGGAGCACTTCGTCTGGAGAACTTTCGTCTGGAGCACTTTGCTTGGAGCACTTTCGTCTGGAGCACTTTGTCTAGAGCACATTGTCTGGAGCTTTTCCGTGTAGAGCACCTTCGTCTTGAGCACTTCGTCTGGAGCACATTGTCCTGAGTACTTTTATCTGGTGAACTTCTTCGGGTGCACTTTTGTCTATAGCACTTTTGTCAGGAGCACTTTATCAGGAGCACTTCGTCTAGAGCACTTCGTCCGGAGCACTTCGTCTAGAGCACTTTTGTCTGGAGCACTTTCGTCTGGAGCACTTCGTCGGGAGCACTTGGACTGGAGCAATTCGTGTGGAGCACTTCGTCTGGTGCACTTTTGTCTGGAGCACTATTGTCCAGAGCACATTCGTTTGGAGCACTTCATCTGGAGCATTTGGTCTAGAGCACATGGTCTGGAGCACTTTGTCTAGAGCACTTGGTCTAGAGCACATTGTCAGGAGCACTTAGTCTTGTGCACTTTTGCCTGGAGCACTTCGTCTAGTGCACGTTCATCTGGAGCACATTCTTTCGGGGAACTTTTGCCTGGAGCACTTTGCTTGGAGCACTTTCGTCCAGAGCACTTCGTCTTGAGCACTTTGTCTGGTGATTTTTGCTCTAGAGCACGTTTGTTTGGAGCACTTTGTCTGGACCAGTTTCGTCAGGAGCACTTTGTTTGGTGCTTTTTCGTCTGGAGCACTTCATCTGGAGCACATAGTCTGGAGCACTTTCGTCTTGTGAACTTCGTCAGGTGTACCTTTGTTTGTAGCTCTTTGGCCTCAAGCATTCTGTCTAGAGCACTTCGTCTAGAGCACTTTGTCGGGAGCACTTCGTCAAGAGCACTTTTTCTGTTGCTTTTTCGTATTGAGCACGTTCGTCTGGAGCACTTTGTCTGGAGCACATAGGTTGGAGCATTTTTGTCTCGTGAACTTTGTCTGGTGCACTTCGCGTGGTGCACTTCATTTGGAGTACTTTGTCTAAAGCACTTCATCTGGTGCACTTTGTCTGGTGCGCATTTGTCTGGAGAGCTTTCGTCTGGAGCACTTCGTCTGGAGCACTTTCGTCAGGAGCACTTCGTCTGGAGCACTTCGTCTAGAGCACTTCGTCTAGAGCACTTCGTTTGGAGCACTTCGTCTTGAGCACTTTATCTGGAGCACATCGTCTGGAGCACTTTGTCTGGAGCACTTCGTCTGGAGCACTTCGCTTGGTGCACTTTGTCCGGAGCACATTCGTCTGGAGCACTTCATCTAGAGTACTTCTTCTGGAGCACTTTAGTCTGCAGCATTTCATCAAGAGCACCTTCGTGTGGAGCACTTCGTCTATAGCACTTCGTCCGGAGCACTTCGTCTAGAGCACTTCGTTTGGAGCACTTTGTTCAGAGCACTTTGTTTGGTGCACTTCGTTTGGTGCATGTCGTCTTGTGCACTTTCGTCTAAATCACTTTCGTCTAGTGCACATCGTCTACTACACTTCGTCTAGAGCACTTCATCTGGAACACTTCGTCTGGAGCACTTTGTCTGGTGTACATTTATCTGGTGCACTTTTGTTTCGAGAAATTTCTTCTGGTGCATCTTCATCTAGAGCACTTTCGTCTGGAGCACTTTGTCTGGAGCACTTCGTTTGGAGCACTTCATCTTGTGCACTTTTGTCTGGAGCACTTTTGTCTGGAGCACTTTCGTCTGGTGCACTTTCGTCTGGAGCATTGGGATTGTTCGAAGACTTGCTTGCGAGGAAACAGCAGCTATGAAATCTGTTGCCTTGCAGGAACCTGCAGCCAAGAACAGCGGGAGAAACAAGCTTCAGAAAATTCCTCCAACACACACCCAGAGCGTGTTCAGTTGAATTCTAGAGAACCGACTTCGGTTTCGGTTTCGGACTTGGTTTCGGTTACCGAAATCCGAATTCCGCGGTTGCCAGAATTTTGCGGTTTGCAGAATTCCGCGTGTTATGAATTATAACTCAGAGTATAGCGCAGAATACTATAGGGGAACGTGATTACAGAGTGTGCTATCCAAATGAGACCTAGGGCTTATATAGTGCGAGTTGACCAGGTGGAATGTCGAGGGTTGGACCAGTCAAGGGCTCGACAGTCCGAGGGTGACGCGGTCAAAACGGGTTCATGGCGACTCGGGGTCAGGTTGGGGCCGAAAAGGTCGTTGGGGGCGGGTTTGGCGCGATAACCCAGGGCCGAGGCTACGGATCCGCACTGTTCGCGGTACTCGCTGTGGCGAGTCCCAGTAAGGAATCGGAAATCCTTACACTCTCCCACCTTCTAAAGGAAAGCCCTCCCTTTATCGATGTCGAACCTTTTATCTAATTTAATCCCCGAAGTGACTGTAAGTCTTTAGCCCCGTGACGAGCGTAATGATTACGCGGGCCGGACGAGGTCTTGACGTCGAAGTGAAATCGATGGTCAGAAAGCGTCGAAACGATCGCTTTTAATCACCGCCGTCGAAGATGCTCGAATTCTTCTGGTGACCAAACGGGCAAGGGTAAATACTCCAGCGGAAAGACAATGAACAGTGAAACCGTCGAGTGGTCGATTGATGATGGTGCCTGGCAGTCGAATTTCTTGAAATGATGATGGGCGAATATCGTGATGGTCGATGAATATGAACGACCCGTTCGTCAAACGCGAGGTCGTTTGAGTCACATGCGAGAGCACGCGTCCGTGTCCCACGAAAGTCAGCAAACTCCATCAACGAAGTGACGAAATCAGGTGCAGAAGCGTAACGACGATGAATGTCGGTCGCAAATGGTTAATAGAACACGCTGGAAAGTCGTCGGAAAATTGCAGCACAGCTGCCCTTCTCCCCCCTTCAAAAGAAAACAACTCCCAAGTTCCCAGGTAAAACGTCAGAAAACCCAATGCTCCAGGGGCGTCGAAATAAGCCCAAACAGCTGCTGAAAATCCCAGTACTCAGCTTCCAAGATGCCGCTGCAAAACTCCAACTGTTGCAAACGTGTAATGTCTCCACTGGGAAAACCGCTCCAATGGTCTTGAAATTCCGCAACGACTGCTTCAGAAGACTCCCACACTAACATTTTTTATTTTTTTTTTAACACAACTTGCGAGCTGGCCCCTACACAGCTCCACAGTACTGCTGCAAAATTGCCGGTGAATCCGATACTGCTCCTGATGGGTGGCGTTGTTGCAGCGGGGTCGTGTTTACAGTGTCTTACGAATCAGGCGAAATGACAATGGAGGTGGTAGCGGTTGATGATGAAAGGCTGTACCGAACCACTCCCGTGAAGATCCTCGAACAGAACCCCATTTCAAATGATACCAGCTGCATCCGCTTTTTTGTCCGTGCCCGCCGAAAATTTCGGGAAGAGTCGAAACTGCTACTGCCCCCCCTCTGCTCCATATAACTAAAACACTCCGCAAATGTCGGTCGATGTCGCTCGTACCCCTGAGGATGGCGGGCACAGCTCTGGCTGTTAATTCTTCACCCGCTGCACAAACTCTCCGAAAATGTCGGAACCACGTAGTACTTAGTAAGTACCGTAACTCCCACAACTAACCGTAAAAATGCCCAGGCGGCACGACGTCCTTTAGCAGCGCCCCCACGATTTCTCCACCAGCTGTACGCATGAGCTGAAACCTTATCGTAGGGTTTACCAGAGTCCACCGCCTCGGCATGATGTTTTGGCCGTCGATGAGGGTCAATGCGCATCATACGCCGTCGATCTCCTCACAGCTATAACCCAACACTAAAATTCTCCGGTACCCCTGTCCAGCTAGCCGTGCAGACATTCACCCATCTCGCGGCTGCTGCAAGTGACCCAAAACTGCTTTCCTGCTGCTTAACTAACTAGGAAGATCCGCAGAGATAGGAGTGCGCACGCTTCTAGTCAGAGGAGCTTTAACGAGCTCGCCTACTGACCGCTCGACAGCTCCCGCCTCCGTCAGAAACTCGTCAAACTACACCCGCAAAAGTCGGAACCTCCTTCTGCCGCACCAGGTAAAATCCCTCAGCTCCACTGCAAAAGTAACGCCGAAATTTTCGGCGACACTCCATCAGCACAGTGTAGTTTGCAGGTTCACCCCCCTTATTAATCAAGAAGCCGTCGAGTTAGAAGTCGACACTGCTACCTGGTGGGAATGGTGATTTTAGGGCGCCGTAGCTGAGCGAGTAGCAGCCCGAACGCCGCTAACCCATCTGCTCCACTCCCGTCGTTCTTCTCCCACTGCTTCAACTCCTGACAGTTAACGCGTTCGGCGACCGGTGGAAAACACTTAATACACACCCAAGGGTGAGCTAGATGGGTGGACGCAGAACCGGAGGAGGACTCGCCAGCCGGGGAGGGAGCAGTGTCTAGCGTAAACAGGACAGACACAGGGTCCCGGGGGAACGTTGCAAGGGGGGCACCTGAGGCGACCTCGGAACAGACCGCGTAACGCTCGTGACCGGGGAACGTAGTGGTGACGCCGAGGTCCTGAAGACAGCCGACACCAACTAAGTTCCTGGAGAACGAAGGGATGTGCAGGCCTGTAAGGGAACCCGAGGGAACCGCCGGACAGGGAAGGGTAGTGTAGCTACAGGACCAGAGGAGGGGTCTGCAAGGGCGACAGCGGCAGGCACAGCAAGCGGTGTGAGGGCGGCGTGGCCGCGGAAGAAACAAGCAAACGCACCGGAGTCTAGAGTGAAGGACATCGACGCCGTAGTGGCCGACAATGGAGGAGCAAGGGTAGAGCCTAGGCTAGACAACGCAAGCTGTCCTACGCCTGACGCAGCAGGGGAGTCTGGACTACACACAGGTGCTATGCCTAAGCTAAAGAACGCAGAGTAACACGATCCCGAAACACTCGAAGCGTCAGCATACAGAGAATGCAAGGAAGAAGTAATCTAATCCATGTCTAAGTCAAAAACAAGTACACCATGGCGCAGCAAGCTGGGCCAGTCACGAAGGTCCAGGGCGGGGCCAAAGCGGCGACGGAAGAGGTCGTCGCGGTGGCGGAAGCAGCGGGCGGTGGGGTGCGAACAACTCGCACGCCACCTTGGTGGGTGGCAAACCACTCGCACGCTACTCTTCTGGGGGGTGGCAAACCACTCGCACGCCACTTTCGAGGGGTGGAAAACGACTCGCACGCAACTCTGGAAGGTGGCAAACAACTCGCACGCAACTTTTGAGGGGTGGCAAACCACTCGCACACCACTCGGTGGGGTGGCAAACCACTCCCAAGCCACTCTGGGGGGTGGCAAACCATTCGCATGCCACTCTCAGAAGGGGGAAAACCACTTGCACGCCACTCTCAAGGGGTGGCAAACCACTCGCACTCCACTCTAGGGGTGGCAAACCACTCGCACGCCACTCGAGGAGGTTGAAAAATCGCTCGCACGCCACTTTCGGGGGTAGGCAAACATCTCGCACGCCACTCTTGGGGGGTGGCAAACCACTCGCACGCCACTGTCAGGGGGCCGCAAACCACTCGCACGCCACTCTAGGGGCATGGCGAATCAATCGCACACCACTCTGGGGGTGGCAACCCTCTCGCACGCCACTCGGGGAGGTGCCAAACCACTCGCACACCACTTGGGGGGTGGCAAATTACTCACACGCCACTCGAGGGGGTGGCAAACCACTCCCAAGCCACTCTGAGGGGTAACAAACCATTCCCACACCACTCTCGGGGAATGGAAAACCACTCGCACGTCACACTACGGGGTGGCAAACCACTCGCACGCCACTCAGGGGGCGTGGCGAACCACTCGCACACCACTCTGGGGGTGGCAACCCTCTCGCACGCCACTCGGCGAGGTGCCAAACCACTCGCACACCACTTGGGGGGTGGCAAATTACTCACACGCCACTCGAGGGGGTGGCAAACCACTCCCAAGCCACTCTGAGGGGTAACAAACCATTCCCACGCCACTCTCGGGGGGTGGAAAACCAATCGCACGTCACAGTAGGGGGTGGCAAACCACTCGCACGTCACACTACGGGGTGGCAAACCACTCGCACGCCACTCTTGGAGGGTGGCAAACAACTCGCACGCCAATCTTGGAGGGTGGCAAACAACTCGCACGCCACTCGGGGGGGGTGGCAAACCACTGGCACGCTACTTTCGGTGGGTGGCAAACCAGTCGCACGCCACTCGCGGGGGTGGCAAACCACTCCCAAGCCTCTCTGAAGGGTGGCAAACCATTCGCACGCCACTCTCGGAGGGTGGCAAACCACTCCTACGCCACTCTCGGGGGTTGGCAAACCACTCGCACGCCACTCTGGGGGGTGGCAAACCTCTCGCACGCCACTCTTGGAGGGTGGCAAACCACTCGCACGTCACACTGCGGGATGGCAAACCACTCGCACGTCACACAGCGGGGTGGCAAACTATTCGCACGCCACTCTTGGAGGGTGGCAAACCACTCGCACGCCAATCTTGGAGAATGGCAAACCATTCGCACGCCATTCTCGGAGGGTGGCAAACCACTCCCACGCCACTCTCAGGGGTTGACAAACCACTGACATGCCACTCTGGGGAGTGGCAAACCACCCGCACGCCACTCTGGGGGTTGGCAAACCACTCCCAAGCCACTCTGGGTGGTGGCAAAGCATTCGCAACCACTATCAAGGGGTGGCAAACCACTCGCGCCCCACTCTTGGGGGGTGGCAAACCACTTGTACGCCACTCTGGGGGGTGGCAAACCACTCGCACACCAATTGGAGGGTGGCAAACCACTCGCACGCCACCCTCGGGGGTTTAGGAATGGTTTGCCACCACTCAGAGTGGCTTGGGAGTGGTTTGCCACCTCGCCCTGTGGCGTGCGAGTAATTTGCCACCCCCCAAGTGGCGTGCGAGTGGTTTGCCACCCCCCCGAGTGGCGTGCGAGAGGGTTGCCCCCCTCCAAGATCTGTGTGCGAGTGATAAGCAACCTCCCCGAGTGGCGTGCGAGTGGTTTGCCACCCCTAGATTTGAGTGCGAGTGGTTTGCTACCCCTCGCGTGTGGCGGGCAAGTGGTTTGCCACACCCCGAGAGTGGCGTGCGAGTGGTTTGCCCCCCTCTGAGAGTGGCATGCGAATGGTTTGCCACCCCCCAGAGTGGCTTGGGAGTGGTTTGCCACCCCACCGAGTAGCGTGCGAGTTGTTTGCCATCCCCACGAGCTGGGTGCGAGTGGTTTGCCACCCCCCAGAGTGGCGTGTGAGTGGTTTGCCACCCCCCCAGAGTGGCGTGCGAGTGGTTTGCCACCCCCCCGATTGGCTTGGGAGTGGTTTGCCATCCCCCTAAGAGTGGCGTGCGAGTGGTTTCCCAACCCCCGATTGGCGTTCGAGTGGTTTGCCACCCCTCAAAAGTGGCGTGCGAGTTGTTTGCCACCTCCCAGAGTGGCCTGCGAGTGTTTTTCCACCCCTCGAAACTGGCATGCCAGTGGTTTGCCAACCCCCTGAAGAGTAGCATGCGAGTGGTTTGCCACCCACCAAAGTAGCGTGCGAGTTGTTTGCCAACCCCACGAGTGGGATGCAAGTGGCTTGCCACCCCCCAGAGTGGCGTGTGAGTGGTTTGCCACCCCCCAAGAGGCGTGCGAATGGTTTGCCACCCCCCAGAGTGGCTTGGGAGTGATTTGCCACCACCCCGAGTGGTGTGCGAGTGGTTTGCCACCCCCCTAAGATTGGCGTGCGAGTGGTTTGCCACCCCCCAGAGTGGCATGCGAGTGGTTTGCCACACGCTGAGTGTGGCGTGTGAGATATTTCCCACCCCCCGAGGGTGGCATGCTAGGGGTTTTTCCACCCCCCCGATTCGCGTGCGAGTGGTTTGCCACCCCTCAGAGTGGCGTGTGCGTTGTTTGCCACCCCTCGAGAGTGGTGCGCGAGTGGTTTGCCACCCCCAGATAGTGGCATGCGAATGGTTTGCCACCCCCCAGAGTGGCAAGGAAGTGGTTTGCCACCCCCTAGAGTGGCGTGCGAGTGGTTTGCCACTCCCCAGAGTGGCATGCGAGTGGTTGGCCAACCCCCGAGTGTGGCGTGGGAGTGGTTTCCCACCCTCCGAGAGTGGCGTGCGAATGGTTTGCCATCTCTCAGAGAGGCTTGGTAGTGGTTTGCCACCCCCCAGAGTGGCTTGGGAGTGGTTTGCCACCCCCAAGAGTGTTGTGCGAGTGGCGTGCGACCGGTTTGCCACCCACCGAAAGTGGCGTGCGAGTGGTTTGCCACCCCCCCGAGTGGCGTGCAAGTAGTTTGCCACCCTCCAAGATTGGCGAGCGAGTTAAGTGCGAGTGGTTTGCCACCTCGCAGTATGACGTGCGAATGGTTTGCCACCCCGGAGTGTGACGTGCGAGTGGTTTTCCACCCCCCAAGAGTGGCGTGCGAATGGTTTGCCACCCCTCAGAGTGGCTTGGGATTGGTTTGCCACCCCCTCGAGTGGTGTGCGAGTAATTTGCCACCCCCCAAGTGTCGTGCGAGTGGTTTGCCACCCCCCCGAGTGGCGTGCGAAAGGGTTGCCACCCCCCAGAGTGGCGTGGGAGTGGTTTGCCACGCCCCGAGAATGGCGTGCGAGTGGTTTGCCGCGCCCTGACAGTGGCGTGCAAGTGGTTTGCCACCCCCCAAGAGTGGCGTGCGAGTTGTTTGCAACCCCCTGAAAGTGGCGTGCGAGTGATTTTCAACCTCCTCGAGTGGCGTGCGAGTGGTTTGCCACCCCTAGAGTGGAGTGCGAGTGGTTTGCAACCCCCTGAGAGTGGCGTGCGAGTGGTTTGCCCCCCTCTGAGAGTGGCATGCGAATGGTTTGCCACCCCCCAGAGTGGCTTGGGAGTGGTTTGCCACCCCCCCGGGTGGTGTGCGAGTGGTTTGCCACCCCCCCGAGAGTGTCGTGCGAGTGGTTTCCCACCCCCCTGATTGGCGTGCGAGTGGTTTGCCACCCCCTAGTGGCATGCGAGTTGTTTGCCACCCCCTGATAGATGTGTGCGAGTGGTTTGCCACCCCCCGAGAAAGGCATGCGCGTGGTTTGCCACCCCCCCGATTGGCGTGCGAGTGGTTTGCCACCCCCTAGAGTGGCGTGCGAGTGGTTTGCCACCCCCTGATAGTGGCATGCGAATGGTTTGCCACCCCCCAAAGTTGCTTGGGAGTGGTTTGCCACCCCCCAGAGTGGCGTGCGAGGGGTTTGCCACTCCCCAGAGTTGCATGCGAGTGGTTTGTAACCCCCGAGAGTGGCGTGGGAGTGGTTTGCCACCCTCCAAGAGTGGCGTGGGAGTGGTTTGCCACCCTCCGAGAGTGGCGTGCGAATGGTTTGCCACCCCTCAGAGAGGCTTGGGAGTGGTTTGCCACCCCCCCCAAGTGGCGTGCGACAGGTTTGCCACCCACCGAGAGTGGCGTGCGAGTGGTTTGCCATCACACCGATTGGCGTGCGAGTAGTTTGCCACCCCCTAGAGTGGCGTGCGAGTGGTTTGCCACCCCCCGAGAGTGGCGTGTGAGTGGTTTGCCACCCCTTGATAGTGGCATGGGAATGGTTTGCCACCCCCCAAAGACGCTTGGGACTGGTTTGCCACCCCCCAGAGTGGTGGCAAGTGGTTTGCCACTCCCAAGAGTGGCATGCGAGTGGTTTGCCAACCCTCGAGAGTGGCTTGAGAGTGGTTTGCCACCCTCCGAGATTGGCGTGCAAATGTTTTGCCACCCCCCCAGAGAGGCTTGGGAGTTGTTTTCCACCGAACCGAGTTGCGTGCGACTCGTTTGCCACCCACCGAAAGTGGCATGCGAGTGGTTTGCCATCCCCCCGAGTGGCGTTCGAGTGGTTTGCCACCCTCCATGTTTGGCGTGCGAGTGGTTTACCACCCTACAAGAGTGGCGTGCGAATAGTTTGCCACCCCCCGAGAGTCGCGTGCGAATGGTTTGCCACCCTGCAGAGTGGCTTGGGAGTGGTTTGCGAGTGGTTTGCCACCCCCCCGAGGGTGGCGTGCGAGTGGTTTTGCACCCCCCTGATTGGCGTGCGAGTGGTTTGCCACCCCCCAGAGTGGCATGCGAGTGGTTTGCCACCCCCTGAGAGTGGCATGCGAGTGGTTTGCCACCTTCCCAGATTGGCGTGGGAGCGGTTTGCCACCCTCCAAAAGTGGCGTGCGAATAGTTTGCCACCTCCCCATTGTGGCGTGCGAATGGTTTGCCACCCCTCAGAAAGGCTTGGGAGTGGTTTGCCACCCCCACGAGTGGCGTGCGACTCCTTTGCCACCTACCGAGAGTGGCGTGCGAGTGGTTTGCCATCCCCCCAAGTGGCATTCGAGTGGTTTGCCACCCTCTAAGATTGGCGTCCGAGTGGTTTGCCACCCTCCAAGAGTGGTGTGCGAATAGTTTGCCACCCCGCAGTGTGACGTGCGAGTGGTTTGCCATTCCGCAGTGTGACGTGCGAGTGGTTTGCCACCCTCCAAGAGTTGCGTGCGAGAGGTTTGCCACCCCCAAAAGTGGCGTGCGAGAGGTTTGCCACCACCCAAGGTTGGCGTGCAAGTTGTTTACCACCCTCCAAGAGTGGCGTGCGAGTGTTTTGCCACCCCGTAGTATGATGTGCGAGTTGTTTGCCACCCCCCAAGGTTGGCGTGCAAGTTGTTTACCACCCTCCAAGAGTGGCGTGCGAGTGTTTTGCCACCCCGCAGTATGATGTGCGAGTTGTTAGGGAGTGGTTTGCCACACTGCGAGACTGGCGTGCGAATGGTTTGCCACCCCTCAGAGAGGCTTGGGAGTGGTTTGCCACCCCCACGAGTGGCGTGGGACAGGTTTGCCAACCACTGAAAGTGGCGTGCGACTGGTTTGCCACCGACTGAAAGTGGCGTGCCAGTGGTTTGCCACCCCCCCGAGTGGCGTGCGAGTAGTTTGCCACCCTCCAAGGTTGGCGTGCAAGTTGTTTACCACCCTCCAAGAGTGGCGTGCGAGTGTTTTGCCACCCCGCAGTATGATGTGCGAGTTGTTTGCCACCCCGCAGTGTGACGTGCAAGTGGTTTGCCACCCCGCAGTGTGACGTGCGAGTGGTTTTCCACCCCCCGAGAGTGGCATGCGAATGGTTTGCCACCCCTCAGAGTGGCTTAAGAGTGGTTTGGCACCCCCTCGAGTGGCGTGCGAGTAATTTGCCACCCCCCAAGTGGTGTGCGAGTGGTTTGCCACCCCCCGAGTGGCGTGCGAGAGGGTTGCCACCCCCAAGAGTGTCTTGCGAGTGGTTTGCCACGCGCCGAGAGTGGCATGCGAGTAGTTTGCCGCCCCCTGACAGTGGGGTGCGCGTGGTTTTTCCAACCCCCTGAGTGGCTTGGGAGTGGTGTGCCACCCCACCGAGTGGTGTGCGAGTGATTTGCCACCCCCCAAAAGTGGCGTGCGAGTTGTTTGCCACCTCCCAGAGTGGCGTGCGAGTCGTTTTCCACCCCTCGAAAGTGGCGTGCAAGTGGTTTGCCACCCCCCAGAAGAGTAGCGTGCGATTGGTTTGCAACCCACCAAAGTGGCGTGCGAGTTGTTTGCCACCCCCACGAGTGGGGTGCAAGTGGTTTGCCAACCCCCAGAGTGGCGTGTGAGTGGTTTGCCACCCCCCGAGAGTGGCGTGCGAATGGTTTGCCACCCCCTAGAGTGGCTTGGGAGTGGTTTGCCACCTCCCCGAATGGTGTGCGAGTGGTTTGCCACCCCCCCCGAAAGTGGCGTGCGAGTGGTTTCCCACCCCCATGATTGGCATGCGAGTAGTTTGCCAACCCCCAGAGTGGCATGCGAGTGGTTTGCCACCCCCCCGATTGGCGTGCGAGTGGTTTGCCACCCCCTAGAGTGGCGTACAAGTGGTTTGCCACCTTTTGAGAGTGGCGGGCGAGTGGTTTGCCACCTCCTGATAGTGGTTTGCGAATGTTTTGCCACCACCCAGAGTGGCTTGGGAGTGCTTTGCCACCCCCTAGAGTGGCGTGCGAGGGGTTTGCCACTCCCCAGAGTGGCATGCGAGTGTTGTGTAAACCCCCGAGAGTGGCGTGGGAGTGGTTTGCCACCCTCTGAGAGTGACGTGCGAATGGTTTGCCACCCCTCAGAGAGGCTTGGGAGTGGTTTGCCACCCCCCCAAGTGGTGTGCGACTGGTTTGCCACCCACCGAGAGTGGCGTGCGAGTGGTTTGCCATCCCCCCGAGTGGCATTTGAGTGGTTTGCCACCCTCCAAGATTGGCGTGCAAGTTGTTTGCCACCCAGCAATGTGACGTGCAAATGGTTTTTAACCCCCTGAGAGTGGCGTGCGAATGATTTGCCACCCTCCAGAATGGCTTGGGAGTGGTTTGCCACCCCCCCGAGTTGCGTGCGATTCTTTGCCACCCCCCTGAGTGGCGTGCAAGAGGTTTGCCACCCCTCAAAGTGGTGTGCGAGTGGTTTGCCACCCCCCGAGAGTGGCATGCGAGTGGTTTGCCACCCCCTGAGAATAGCGTGCGAGTGGTTTGCCACCCCCTGAGAGTGGCGTGCGAGTGGTTTGCCACCCCCCAAGAGTGGCGTGTACGTTATTTGCCACAACCCGAAAGTGGCGTGTCAGTGATTTGCCACCCTCCAAGATTGGCGTGCTAGTGGTTTGCCACCCTCCGAGAGTGGCGTGCGAATAGTTTGCCACCCTGCAGTGTGACGTACGAGTGGTTTGTGACCCCGCAGTGTGATGTGCGATTGGTTTTTCACCCCCCTGACTGGTGTACGATTTGTTTGCCACCCCCGAATTGGCGTGCGAGTGGTTTGCCACCCCTCCGAGTGGCGTGCGAGAGGTTTGCCACCCCCTAGAGTGGCATGCGAGTGGTTTGCCACCCCTCGAGAGTGGCATGCGAGTTGTTTGCCACCCCCTGAGAGTGGCATGCGAGTGGTTTGCCACCTCCCAAGAGTGGCGTGCGAGTGGTTTGCCACCCCCCAGAAGAGTGGCATGCAAGCGGTTTGCCACCCACCAAAGTGGCATGCGAGTTGTTTGCCACCCCCATTAATGGGGTGCGAGTGGTTTGCCACCCCCACGAGTGGTGTGCGAGTGGTTTGCCACCCCCCGAGAGTGGCGTGCGAGTGGTTTCCCATCCCCCCGATTGGCATGCGAGTGGTTTGCCACCCCCCAGAGTGGCATGCGAGTGGTTTGCCACCCCCTGAGAGTGGCGTGCGAGTGGTTTGCCAACCCCCGAGGGTGGGATGCGAGAGGTTTGCCAGTCCCCAGATTGGCGTGCGAGTGGGTTGCCACCCCCCAGAAGAGTGGCGTGCGAGTGGTTTGCTACCCACCAAAGTGGCGTGCGAGTTGTTTGCCACCGCCTGATAGTGGCATGCGAATGGTTTGC
Organism: Closterium sp. NIES-67; assembly: GCA_027943415.1. Taxonomy (NCBI): domain Eukaryota; kingdom Viridiplantae; phylum Streptophyta; class Zygnematophyceae; order Desmidiales; family Closteriaceae; genus Closterium; species Closterium sp. NIES-67. The sequence continues at coordinate 38,807 of BQMB01000326.1, read as the reverse complement.
CACCCCCCAGAGTGGCTTGGGAGTGGTTTGCCACCCACCAGAGTGGCGTGCGAGTGGTTTTCCACTCCCCAGAGTGGCATACGAGTGGTTTGCCAACCTCCGAGAGTGGCGTGGGAGTGGTTTGCCACCCTCCGAGAGTGGCGTGCGAATTGTTTGCCACACCTTAGAGAGGGTTGGGAGTGGTTTGCCACCCCCTAGAGTGTCGTGCAACTCGTTTGCCACCCACTGAGAGTGGCGTGCGAGTGGTTTGCCATCCCCCCGAGTGGTGTTCGAGTGGTTTGCCACCCTCCAAGATTGGCGTGCGAGTGGATTGCCACCCTCCAAGAGTGGCATGCGAATAGTTTGCCACCCCGCAGTCTGACGTGCGAGTGGTTTGCCACCCTGCAGTGTGATGTGCGAGTGGTTTTTCACCTTCCGAAAGTAGCGTGCGAATGGTTTGCTACGCTCCAGAGTGGCTCGGGAGTGGTTTGCCACCCCCTCGAGTGGCGTGCGATTTGTTTTCCACCCCTGAAGTGGCATGCGAGTGGTTTGCTACCCCCCCGAGTGGCGTGTGAGAGGTTTGCCACCCTTCCAGAGTGGCGTTTGAGTAGTTTGCCACCCCCCGAGAGTGGCATGCGAGTGGTTTTCCACCCCCAAAGAGTGGCGTGCGAGTGGTTTGCCACCCCCCAGAAGAGTGGCGTGCGAGTGGTTTGCCACCCACCAAAGTGGCGTGCGAGTTGTTTGCCACCCCCACGAGTGGGGTGCGTGTGGTTTGCCACTCCTCAGAGTGGCGTGTGAGTGGTTTGCCACCCCTCAAGAGTGGCGTGCGAATGGTTTGCCACCCCCCAGAGTGGCTTGGGAGTGAACAAGATCCTAAATGAAAAAACAGGTTGTTGTTTGGTGGGGTACCACTCAAGAACTTGGACATGCGAAAACGCTTGAGATACCAAAACTTCCCACACACCTGGGTTTTGCATCCGAGCACATGCCAGCATGCTCTTGAGCCCATACACTAACCATGCATGCCAAAAGCAAGATGTTTGAGCATGCTCAATAGCAAGATAACCAAGTTGAGGTCTCGTAGGAAAATGCTCAAGTACTGGAAAAAGGAGCACATACAATACCATAACTTTTTGCACCTTCGTCTGGTTCACTTCATCTTGTGCACTTCGTCTGGAGCACTTTGTCTGGAGCACTTCTTCAAGTGCACTTATGTCGAGACCACTTTCTTCTGGAGCACTTCGTCTGGAGCACATTGTTTGGAGCACCTGGTCTGGAGCTCTTGTTCTCGAGCACTCCATCTGGATCACTTCGTGTGGAGCACATTGTCTAGAGCACCTCATCTAGTGCGCATTCGTCTGGAGTACTTTTGTCCGGAGTTCTTTTGTCTGGAGCACTTCGTCTAAAGCACTTTCATCTGGAGCACTTCGTCTGGAGCACTTCGCATGGAGCACTTTGCCTAGAGCACTTCGTTTAGAGCACTTCATCTGGAGAACTTTGTCTGGTGCCTTTCGTCTGGAGCACGTTCGTTTGGAGCACTTCATCTTGAGCACTTTCGGCTGGAGCACTTTGTCTGGTGCTATTTCGTCTGGAGCACATTCGTCTGGAGCCCTTCGTGTAGTGAACTTCGTCTGGTAAACTTTCATCTGGTACACTTCGTCTTTTGCACTTAGTCTGAAGCACTTTCCCTGGAGCACTTCGTCGGGAGCACTTCGACTGGAGCAATTCGTCTGGAGCGCTTCGTCTGGTGCACTTTTGTCTAGAGCACTTTCGTCTGGAACACTTTCTTCTAGAGCACTTGGTTTGGAGCACTTGGTCTGGAGGACTTCATCTTGAGCACTTCGTCTGGAGCACTTCATCTAGAGTACGTTCGTTTGGAGCACTTCGTCTGGAGAACTTTCGTCTGAATCACTTCGTCTGGAGAACTTCGTCTGGTGCACTTTTGTCGAGAGCACTTTCATCTGGAGCATTTTTGTTTGGAGCACTTGGTCTGGAGCACTTGGTCTGGGGCACTTGGTCTTGAGCACTTTGTAAGCAGCACATTCGTCTAGAGTACTTCTTGTGGAGCACTTTCGTTTGCACACTTCATCTGGAGCACTTTTGTGTGGAGCACTTTCGTATAGAGAACTTCGTCTGGAGCACTTCGTCTGTGGCACGTTGTCTGGTGCACTTTGTCTAAATTACTTTCGTATGAATCACTTTTGTCTAGTGCGCTTGTCTGCTGCCCTTCGTCTGGAGCACTTTATCTGGAGCACTTCGTCCGAAGCACTTCATCCGATGCACATTTATCTGGTGCACTTTCGTCTCGAGAACTTTCGTGTGATGTACTTTCGTCTAGAGCACCTTTGTCTTGAGCACTTAATGTAGAGCACTTTGTCTGGAGCACTTCATCCGGTGCACTTTCGTCTGGAGCACTTTTGTCTGGAGCACTTTCTAGAGCACTTTTGTCTGGAGAACTTTATCTGGTGCACTTGGTCAAGAGCACATGGTCTGGAGCACTTGGTCTAGAGTACTTCGTTAGGAGCACTTAGTCTGTTGCACTTTCGCATTGAGCACTTCGTCTGGAGCACTTCGTCTTGAGCACTTCGTCTGGAGCACTTTGTCTAGAGCACCTCGTCTAGTGGACGTTCATCTGGAGCACTTTTGTCCGGAGTTCTTTCGTTTGGAGCACTTTGTCTAAAGCACTTTCATCTGGAGCACTTCGTCTGGAGCACTTCGTCTGGTGCCTTTTCTTTTGGAGCATGTTCGTTTGGAGCACTTTGTCTGGAGCACTTTCGACTGGAGCACTTTGTCTGGTGCTATTTCGTCTGGAGCACGTTTGTTTGGAGCACTTCGTCTGGTGAACTTCGTCTGGTACACTTTCGTCTGGTGCACTTCGTCTTGTGCACTTTCGCCTGGAGCACTTTTGTCTACAGCACTTTTGTCTATAGCTCTTCGTCAGCACCTTTGTCTATAGCACTTTTGTCTTTTGAGTGGAGCAATTCGTCTGGAGCACTTGATCTGGTGCACTTTTGTCAGGAGCACTTTTGTCCGGAGCACATTCGTCTGGAGCACTTCATCTAGAGCAGTTGGTCTAGAGCACATGATCTGGAGCACTTTGTCTGGAGCACTTGGTCTAGAGCACTTCGTCAGGAGCACTTAGTCTTGTGCACTTTTGCCTGGAGCACTTCGTCTGGAGCACTTCTGCTGAAGCACTTCATCTAGTGCACATTCGTCCAGAGCACTTTGTCTGGAGCACTTTCGGTTGGAGCACTTTGTCGGGTGCTATTTCGTCTGGGGCATGTTTGTTTGGAGCCCTTCGTCTGGTGAACTTTGTCTGGAACACTTTCTTCTGGAGCACTTTGTTTGGAGCACTTGGTTTGGAGCACTTGGTCTGGAGCACTTCGTCTTGAGCACTTCGTCTGGAGCACTTTGTCATCCCCACGAGTTGGGTGCGAGTGGTTTGCCACCCCCCAGAGTGGCGTGTGAGTGGTTTGCCACCCCCCCAGAGTGGCGTGCGAGTGGTTTGCCACCCCCCCAATTGGCTTGGGAGTGGTTTGCCACCCCCCTAAGAGTGGCGTGCGAGTGGTTTCCCAACCCTCGATTGGCGTTCGAGTGGTTTGCCACCGCTCAAAAGTGGCGTGCGAGTTGTTTGCCACCTCCCAGAGTGGCGTGCGAGTGTTTTTCCACCCCTCAAAACTGGCATGCGAGTGGTTTGCCAACCCCCTGAAGAGTAGCATGCGAATTGTTTGCCACCCACCAAAGTAGCGTGCGAGCTGTTTGCCAACCCCACGAGTGGGATGCAAGTGGCTTGCATCCCCCCAGAGTGGCGTGTGAGTGGTTTGCCACCCCCCAAGAGGCGTGCGAATGGTTTGCCACCCCCCAGAGTGGCTTGGGAGTGATTTGCCACCACCCCGAGTGGTGTGCGAGTGGTTTGCCACCCCCCAGAGTGGCATGCGAGTGGTTTGCCACCCGCTAAGAGTGGCGTGTGAGTTATTTGCCACCCCCCGAGGGTGGCATGCTAGGGGTTTTTCCACCCCCCCGATTGGCGTGCGAGTGGTTTGCCACCCCCCAGAGTGGCGTGTGAGTTGTTTGCCACCCCTCGAGAGTGGTGCGCGAGTGGTTTGCCACCCCCAGATAGTGGCATGCGAATGGTTTGCCACCCCCCAGAGTGGCTAGGAAGTGGTTTGCCACCCCCCAGAGTGGCGTGCGAGTGGTTTGCCACTCCCCCGAGTGGCATGCGAGTGGTTGGCCAACCCCCGAGTGTGGCGTGGGAGTGGTTTCCCACCCTCCGAGAGTGGCGTGAGAATGGTTTGCCATCTCTCAGAGAGGCTTGGTAGTGGTTTGCCACCCCCCAGAGTGGCTTGGGAGTGGTTTGCCACCCCCCAGAGTGTTGTGCGAGTGGCGTGTTACCGGTTTGCCACCCACCGAAAGTGCCGTGCGAGTGGTTTGCCACACCCCCGAGTGGGGTGCAGGTAGTTTGCCACCCTCCAAGATTGGCGAGCGAGTTAAGTGCGAGTGGTTTGCCACCTCGCAGTATGACGTGCGAATGGTTTGCCACCCCGGAGTGTGACGTGCGAGTGGTTTTCCACGCCCCGAGAGTGGCGTGCGAATGCTTTGCCACCCCTCAGAGTGGCTTGGGATTGGTTTGCCACCCCCTCGAGTGGTGTGCGAGTAATTTGCCACCCCCCAAGTGGCGTACGAGTGGTTTGCCACCCCCCCGAGTGGCGTGCGAGAGGGTTGCCACCCCCCAGAGTGGAGTGGGAGTGGTTTGCCACGCCCCGAGAATGGCGTGCGAGTGGTTTGCCGCCCCCTGACAGTGGCGTGCAAGTGGTTTGCCACCCGCCAAGAGTGGCGTGCGAGTTGTTTGCCACCCCACGTAAGTGGCGTGCGAGTGATTTTCAACCTCCTCGAGTGGCGTGCGAGTGGTTTGCCACCCCTAGAGTGGCGTGCGAGTGGATTGCCCCCCTCTGAGAGTGGCATGCGAATGGTTTGCCACCCCCCAGAGTGGCTTGGGAGTGGTTTGCCACCCCCCCGAGTGGTGTGCGAGTGGTTTGCCACCCCCCCGAGAGTGTTGTGCGAGTGGTTTCCCACCTCCCTGATTGGCGTGCGAGTGGTTTGCCACCCCCTAGACTGGCATGCGAGTTGTTTGCCACCCCCTGAGAGTGGTGTGCGACTGGTTTGCCACCCTCCGAGAGTGGCGTGGGAGTGGTTTGCCACCCTCCGAGAGTGGCGTGCGAATGGTTTGCCACCCCTCAGAGAGGCTTGGGAGTGGTTTCCCCACCCCCCCAAGTGGCGTGCCACAGGTTTGCCACCCACGGAGAGTGGCGTGCGAGTGGTTTGCCATCACACCGATTGGCGTGCGAGTGGTTTGCCACCCCCTAGAGTGGCGTGCGAGTGGTTTGCCACCCCCTGAGAGTGGCGTGTGAGTGGTTTGCCACCCCTTGATAGTGGCATGGGAATGGTTTGCCACCCCCCAAAGACGCTTGGGACTGGTTTGCCACCCCCCAGAGTGGCGGCAAGTGGTTTGCCACTCCCAAGAGTGGCATGCGAGTGGTTTGCCAACCCTCGAGAGTGGATTGAGAGTGGTTTGCCACCCTCCGAGATTGGCGCGCAAATGTTTTGCCACCCCCCCAGAGAGGCTTGGGAGTTGTTTTCCACCCAACCGAGTTGCGTGCGACTCGTTTGCCACCCACCGAAAGTGGCATGCGAGTGGTTTGCCATCCCCCCGAGTGGCGTTCGAGTGGTTTGCCACCCTCCAAGTTTGGCGTGCGAGTGGTTTACCACCCTACAAGAGTGGCGTGCGAATAGTTTGCCACCCCCCGAGAGTGGCGTGCGAATGGTTTGCCACCCCGCAGAGTGGCTTGGGAGTGGTTTGCAACCCCCCCGAGTGGTGTGCGAGTGGTTTGCCACCCCCCCGAGGGTGGCGTGCGAGTGGTTTTGCACCCCCCTGATTGGCGTGCGAGTGGTTTGCCACCCCCCAGAGTGGCATGCGAGTGGTTTGCCACCCCCTGAGAGTGGCGTGCGAGTGGTTTGCCACCCTCCAAGATTGGCGTGGGAGCGGTTTGCCACCCTCCAAAAGTGGCGTGCGAATAGTTTGCCACCTCCCCATAGTGGCGTGCGAATGGTTTGCCACCCCTCAGAAAGGCTTGGGAGTGGTTTGCCAACCCCACGAGTGGCGTGCGACTCCTTTGCCACCTACCGAGAGTGGCGTGCGAGTGGTTTGCCATTACCCCAAGTGGCATTCGAGTGGTTTGCCACCCTCTAAGATTGGCGTCCGAGTGGTTTGCCACCCTCCAAGAGTGGTGTGCGAATAGTTTGCCACCCCGCAGTTTGATGTGCGAGTGGTTTGCCATCCCGCAGTGTGACGTGCGAGTGGTTTGCCACCCTCCAAGAGTTGCGTGCGAGAGGTTTGCCACCCCCCAAAGTGGCGTGCGAGAGGTTTGCCACCCCCCAAAGTGGCGTGGGAGTGGTTTGCCACACTGCGAGACTGGCGTGCAAATGGTTTGCCACCCCTCAGAGAGGCTTGGGAGTGGTTTGCCACCCCCGCGAGTGGCGTGCGACTGGTTTGTCAACCACTGAAAGTGGCGTGCGACTGGTTTGCCACCGACTGAAAGTGGCGTGCCAGTGGTTTGCCACCCCCCCGACTGGTGTGCGAGTAGTTTGCCACCCTCCATGGTTGGCGTGCAAGTTGTTTGCCACCCTCCAAGAGTGGCGTGCGAGTGTTTTGCCACCCCGCAGTGTGATGTGCGAGTTGTTTGCCACCCCGCAGTGTGACGTGCAAGTGGTTTGCCACCCCGCAGTGTGACGTGCGAGTGGTTTTCCATCTCCCGAGGGGGGCATGCGAATGGTTTGCCACCCCTCAGAGTGGCTTAAGAGTGGTTTGGCACCCCCTCGAGTGGCGTGCGAGTAATTTGCCACCCCCCAAGTGGTGTGCGAGTGGTTTGCCACCCCCCCGAGTGGCGTGCGAGAGGGTTGCCACCCCCCAGAGTGGCTTGCGAGTGGTTTGCCACGCCCCGAGAGTGGCGTGCGAGTGGTTTGCCGCCCCCTGACAGTGGGGTGCGCGTGGTTTTGCCAACCCCCTGAGTGGCTTGGGAGTGGTGTGCCACCCCACCGAGTGGTGTGCGAGTGGTTTGCCACCCCTCAAAAGTGGCGTGCGAGTTGTTTGCCACCTCCCAGAGTGGCGTGCGAGTCGTTTTCCACCCCTCGAAAGTGGCGTGCAAGTGGTTTGCCACCCCCCAGAAGACTAGCGTGCGATTGGTTTGCAACCCACCAAAGTGGCGTGCGAGTTGTTTGCCACCCCCACGAGTGGGGTGCAAGTGGTTTGCCAACCCCCAGAGTGGCGTGGGAGTGGTTTGCCACCCCCCGAGAGTGGCGTGCGAGTGGTTTCCCATCCCCCCGATTGGCATGCGAGTGGTTTGCCACCCCCAAGAGTGGCATGCGAGTGGTTTGCCACCCCCTGAGAGTGGCGTGCGAGTGGTTTGCCAACCTCCGAGAGTGGGATGCGAGAGGTTTGCCAGTCCCCAGATTGGCGTGCGAGTGGGTTGCCACCCCCCAGAAGAGTGGCGTGCGAGTGGTTTGCTACCCACCAAAGTGGCGTGCGAGTTGTTTGCCACCGCCTGATAGTGGCATGCGAATGGTTTGCCACCCCCCAGAGTGGCTTGGGAGTGGTTTGCCACCCACCAGAGTGGCGTGCGAGTGGTTTTCCACTCCCCAGAGTGGCATGCGAGTGGTTTGCCAACCTCCGAGAGTGGCGTGGGAGTGGTTTGCCACCCTCCGAGAGTGGCGTGCGAATTGTTTGCCACACCTTAGAGAGGGTTGGGAGTGGTTTGCCACCCCCTAGAGTGTCGTGCAACTCGTTTGCCACCCACTGAGAGTGGCGTGCGAGTGGTTTGCCATCCCCCCGAGTGGTGTTCGAGTGGTTTGCCACCCTCCAAGATTGGCGTGCGAGTGGATTGCCACCCTCCAAGAGTGGCATGCGAATAGTTTGCCACCCCGCAGTCTGACGTGCGAGTGGTTTGCCACCCTGCAGTGTGATGTGCGAGTGGTTTTTCACCTTCCGAAAGTAGCGTGCGAATGGTTTGCTACGCTCCAGAGTGGCTCGGGAGTGGTTTGCCACCCCCTCGAGTGGCGTGCGATTTGTTTTCCACCCTGAAGTGGCATGCGAGTGGTTTGCTACCCCCCCGAGTGGCGTGTGAGAGGTTTGCCACCCTTCCAGAGTGGCGTTTGAGTAGTTTGCCACCCCCCGAGAGTGGCATGCGAGTGGTTTTCCACCCCCAAAGAGTGGCGTGCGAGTGGTTTGCCACCCCCCAGAAGAGTGGCGTGCGAGTGGTTTGCCACCCACCAAAGTGGCGTGCGAGTTGTTTGCCACCCCCACGAGTGGGGTGCGTGTGGTTTGCCACTCCTCAGAGTGGCGTGTGAGTGGTTTGCCACCCCTCAAGAGTGGCGTGCGAATGGTTTGCCACCCCCCAGAGTGGCTTGGGAGTGGTTTGCCCCCCCCTCGAGTGGTGTGCGAGTGGTTTGCCACCCCATGTGAGTGGCGTGCGAGTGGTTTCCCACCCCCTTGACTGGTGTGCGAGTGGTTTGCCACCCCCCAGAGTGGAATGCGATTGGTTTGCCACCCCCCGAGAGTGGCGTGCGAGTGGTTTGCCACCCACCGAGGTTGGCATGCATGTGGTTTGCCACCCCCCTATTGGCGTGCGAGTGGTTTGCCACCCCCCTAAGTGGCGTGCGAGTGGTTTGCCACCCTCCGAGAGTGGTGCGTGAGTGGTTTGCCACCCTCTGATAGTGGCATGCAAATGGTTTGCCACGCCCAAGAGTTGCTTGGGAGTGGTTTGCCACCCCCCAAAGTGGTGTGCGAGTGGTTTGCCACCCCCCAGAGTGGCGTGCGAGTGGTTTGCCAACCCCCGAGAGTGGCGTGGGAGTGGTTTGTCACCCTCCGAGAGTGGCGTGTGAATGGTTTGCACCCCTCTGAGAGGCATGGTTAGGCTTTGATTTAGTACGGGTCAAGTGCAAAACTTCTAAAAGTAATACCTCTTTGCCGACTTGGAATAAGGTCCTACAATTCGATAGTCATGCTCACGAGTCGAACACCATTTTGAAAACCCACGAATTATGGAACTTAGGAGCTTTTGTTTATTATATAGAATCCAGGTCTCAGCATGGTTAGGCTTTGGTCTAGTATTGGTCAAGTGCAAACCTTCCAAATGAAATATCTCCTTGCCCACTTTGAAACAAGGCCTACAATTTGATAGGCATGCAGGGATGATTCAGCAAGATAGTGAGAATTGAGCAAGGTAAGGGTAATTAAGCAAGGTAGGGGGGATTCTGTAAGATAGGGAGAATTCAGCAAGGTAGGGTTAATTCAACAAGGAAGGGGGGACTCAACAAGGTAGGGTTGATTAAGCAGGGTAGGGTTGATTAATAAAGGTAGGGGTGATTGAGAAAGGTAGGGGTGATTGAGCAAGAAAGGGGAAAGACAACAAGGTTGGGTTGATTAATCAAGGAAGGGGTGATTCAGCAAGAAAGAGGGGATTCACCAAGATAGAGAGAACTCAGCAAGGAAGGGGAGATTCAGCAAGATATCGGGAATTCTGCAATTTTCGGGTGATTAAGCAATACAGCGGTGATTATTCAAAGTAGGGATCATTAAGCAAGGTAGGAGTGAGAAAACAAGGTCGTGGGAATTCTGCAAGGTAGGGATTATTAAGCAAGGTGGGGGTGATTCAGCAAGGTAGGCTTGATTAAGCAACGTAGTTGGAATTCATCAAGGTAGGGGTGATTCAGAAAGGCAGGGGCATTCAGCAAGATAAAGAGAACTCAGCAAGGTAGGGGAGATTCAGTGAAATGGGGGGAATGGAGGGGGGTGGCAACATCGCAAAAAACGTATGCTCTCAAAACGATTGCGTAGCATTCGCACAACTGCTTGCAAACGTTTTGCAAACATGTGGGTGAAAATTCCTGGCGGACTTAGATTAGAACACTTGGCGAATGCTTTGACAACATTTCCCGAAACACTTTTTGGTTCACGACAGCGAATGCTTAGAGGCGTCTTTTCAGTAATCTCCATGGTTCGTTTACAAATGCATGGCGGTGTTCTTTCTACAACTTCTGCAGTGAACATGTAAATGCATAGAGAAGTTTATGTTCACCATTTTTAGTATTCAGCATGATTTGTTGCAAACGTTTGGCGGTGTTTTTTATGGATCCGTTTTTGCAGGCTGCAGTACCCTTTCGGGCATGGTTCAGTACAATTAGGGCATGCCTTGTTTGGATTTACTTATAATGCAACAAGCAAATTATTCCTGCACGTTACGTTCATAACTTGTTATCTCGAAATTAATCCAAGGTCGAAATCACCAACAATTAGGACAATGCTTACAACAACGAAGTAGCGCGACGCTGGATATTGAGTCCTGCACATTAGGTTCAAACATTGTAATCAAATTAGTTTCCATACGACAGCAATTACAAAAGCCGGCTTACCGAAGGAAATAGCTCGTGGTAGGCTACAAATTTCTGCATGTCATACGAGACATTGTTGTGAAATTAGTCCGACGATCAAATGACCAGCGAGACTTACAATTGGACTTACATGGGGAATTATCTCGATGTTGGACAGAGTTACATGGCTAGCTGCGATAAAGACAAGCATCATGAGGACACATGTGAATCATTAGTTTGATTGATACGTCAAGTACCAACAAATGCCTTCAACCCCAATGGCGCATTAGCTCATGAACATGCAGATAAGAATGACATGGGTGAACAAGACTAGTCACCTATGAGCTGCTTGAAACGATAGACCATCGTGAAACGAGATCCTCAGCATAGGGCACACTAAGAACGACCGTGGTAATTGAAGCCTGTGGGAGAGGAAGGAGCTGCTCACTAGGGGGCGCGAAGGCGAGAGCGGGAGTTGAAACTGATGCAGATAGAACTCCCGAGGACTATTATTGTAAGTGACGTCTAGCTGGAAGGCATGAGAGGGTGCAAGGGGGCAAGTAAGGAAGGGATCAGAAGTGTGTGGTGGGCTGGAGTGCTGGCATGTGGGGTGCAGCGTGGTGGGCTGGGTGGTTGGGGCGAGGAGGTGGTTGAGCTGGATTAGCCGCTCTGGAACCGCTTGGCAGATTTTGATTGGTTGGACGAGGTGCAGGGGCTGAGTTGGATGAATAAATTTTGTTGGGTTCGGTTGCAGGTTTGGTAGGGGGCGGGGGTGTGTGATTGGTCAGCACGTCATTTTGTGAATAGGGGCATGTTTCTACAGACCCGAATATCAAGCAAATAGGAGCTGAAATTTTGGATCCCAGAATCCGCGCGCTCTATAGCACGCTGTAATTTGCGATCAATTCGGTTCAGTTCGGTATTCACAAATTTCATAAAGCCGTGTTTCGCACCGATTCCGTTGGACTATGCCCTTCTTGGTGGTTGGATGGAGGTGTTGTAACCAACACTTGTTACTGTATATGCTAAAACGTTTTCGATATATCTCAGTGTGTGTCTTGGATTTGTTTAGTAGATTAAATCGCTTTCCATGGGAACTTGGCTTTCTGAATGTATCTAGACTAATATGACTTTATGCTAAAGATAAAAAGCTACTCTTGTTGCTAAAATTGGTGCCAAGTTCATGTACTCTTACAGAACGACCGACAAGTCGTTCATAACCTGAAAAGGTCGCATATATATGTGGCAGGAACAATGTAACAAACTTGAGGGAGAGAAATTGCGACCCCAAAATTCAATTTGGCTTTACAACCCTGGACCAACTCAGTTGCAAGGTGTCGTTCATATATGTAGGGTTACATAATTTCCATTTTCTGCAGCCGTCGTAGATGATGCTAGAGAAGAAACATGGTTAGCATTTGCCAATAACGACTGAATGTCTGAATGCGTGGCCGCACGGAGATCACCCACAGAATGTGGTTTGTTGAGAGATGCACGGGGAGTGAGTGGATAGGTTTGGGGTGAAGTCTGGCTTTTAACGGAGAGGTTGTCCAAGGTGAGCTTGACTGGCAATCATGTGCCACCCGGTAGGCTGCGAGAGAGTGGGGAGGAGGGGAGGGGGGAGGGAAGGGGGGGAGGGGGGGAGAAAGAGATGGGGGCATACGTTAGTGGGGGGGCGGGGGGTTGAGAGGGGTTAGTTATAGAGTGTTTTCTGCCTGTCCTGTTGGTGCAACCTTATGGCTTGCACTCGGCTTGTCGTCCTTGTTTGTGTGTGTGCATGCATGGCATGGAATGAATTGTGAGTCTATGTCATTGCTATCCAGTGCTTTTGTGTGTGTTTGAATGGTGTATCACAATGTGGTTTGTGTCGGTCAAGACATTAGCGAGTTTTTACAACTCGCATGTCAAGTCGTCGTTTGTGTGTCGCATGTGTTTTTTCTATTTTGTCGAGTGTGAAGTGTCCATCGTGTTGCAGGTGTGTGCAGCAAGCCCCCATCAACTCAAGAAGAATTTATCTTGCAGATCCAAGAACAAGAGCTCAAGATTTCAAGCCCAAGGGACGCGGATAAATATTAAATAGTGAAAATAGTAACGTTACTTCGTGTAGTGTTACATTTCACTTGGTGTAGCCCCTTGGAGGGTTGGTTTCGAGACTCTTCATGGTTGGGGACTCTGTGGTGGTGTACCACCAACCTGGACCTCGGCTCTTGGGGTATGAAGAGGCTGGGAACCACATCCCTCTCGAACTCTTCTTGCTAAGTTTTGTACTTCCAAGACTATAGTGGCTCCTATTCCTCCTGCCAGTCAAACCGCCATAGCGTCGTCAAAGCTTCATGGAAATTCATGATTCAACTTGCTGCTGATAGACGACAGCAACGCGCTCCAGATCCAACTTACAGATCATAGTTTGACTCAGCCAGCAGATCGTTATCAATATTTGAAGCCGTCTGACGGAAATCCGACTGTGCTCTCTATCTCTCATTATAGGCACATCTGAGCCTATTGTGACTATAACAAGTGGTATCAGAGCCCCTTGGAGCCGTCTCGACCATGCCTAGACCTGAGGAAGGGGGTGGCAGAGGTGCTGGAGGCAGAGAAGACGCCCAAGCACAAGGTCAACACCAAGATTCACCCGTTGCTCCGGTGCAACCTAGCCTTGGACCCTCTAGGGATGAGCCTAGAGTGTTTGGCCTTGACAAGTTCAACGGTGACAACTTTGCTGAGTGGTCCTTCAAGATGGAGAACATCTTTGACCACTATGATCTGCTAGAGGTGATGGAAGGAACGGAGAAGCGCCCCGAGAACGACCCGGAGAAGAGCCCGTGGGTGCGGAAGAGCGCACAAGGCTACCTTCTACTTGGGCAAGCGTTGGGGAGCAGCCAAATCCGTCACATCAAGCCTTTTCAGCGTGAACCAGCAAAGGGACCAAAGGCATGGGCTGCTCTCAAGGGTGTACACACTCCTGCAACAGCGGCGGTGGCTGTGGTTTTGGAGCGGCAAATGGCGGCACTTCGAATTGACGAAGGCGAACCGGTGGAGGAAGGAGTGCAGAAATTCTTCGACTTGTTGACACGGCTCGAAGGAGCTGACCTGAACTACAGTGACCTTCAAAAGAAGACCAAGCTGTTGGCCTTACTTCCGGACTCATGGTCCTCGCTCATCATCAACCTTAATCGAGATCTGCCCCGTCTCTCACTCGAAGATGTGAAGCGGGAAATCTTACAAGAAGATTTCCGCCGTCGCGAATTGGCGGGTCCCGATGGTGCCGGAGTTGCAAGCATGGGCCGTGGGCACGGCCGTGGAAGGGGCAGAGGGCGAGGAGGAAGATTTGGCAGCAGTAACTTCAATGGAGGCCGTGGTAATGGAGGATATGGCAGCAACAACAACAACAATGGCTACGGGCGTGGGCGCGGTCGATTTGATGGCGAATGCCACTTTTGCCACAAGACCGGCCACATGTGGAGAGATTGCTTCAGATTGCCTGATGGATGGACCCCTTCTCAAGGCCAAGAGGGCAGAGGAGCAAGGGGAGGAAGAGGCAGAGGTCATGGAGGCCGTGGTGGTCGTGGAAGCGAAGCGGCAAGCATGAAAGGTGGAGACTACGACAAGGACTCGAGTGAAGATCGATACCCGGGCCAATTCTTCTTTGTCTCCACGCAAGCGACAGCTGCAGCAGGAGGTGTGGAAGGCTTTGAGGAGCCAGCTACTGTGGGAAAGGTCACCCTTCACTCTCTGGACTTTTGGGTGATCGATAGCGGCGCCACCTACAGCATGACACCTCGTGCGGACTTGCTCACCGAACTCGAACCGTCGCCGGTCAAGCATGTTACATCGGCTTTGGGGCAGCGAGCAGAGGTGAAGGGCATGGGCAAGGCCATGTTCAAGGGTGCTGATGGGAAGATGGTGGGCCTCAAGAACGTGCTTTTGGTGCCCAACCTAGCAGCCAACCTGATTTCCGTTCGGCGTTTGCAAAAGGCCGGCATGGACACATCTTCCAAGGGATCCAAAACCTATACCGCAAGGCTTGGTGAGCGGAAGCTTTGGGACCTTCATGGGGACAGGGACATCTACAATGAGATGTGGCAAATCCCAGTGGTCCCCATGCCTAAAGAGAGGCAAGTGGCAGCAAGCGTCAGCACCAAGCGTGAAGCGGTTGGTGGCGGTGATCACGGAAAGCAAAGTGACACCAAGAGTGACTCGAAGGAGTGCAACCTTGGAGAGACCAGCAAGGCGTGTGAACCCAAGGAGAATGGTGCAGCAGCCAAAGGTGGTGGAAATGAGGAGGAGAAGGCTAAGATCAACAAAGCAGCAGCGGCGAAGGAGAAAGGAGAGAGCTTGTGGGGCACAATTGCGAGTGCCGCTTTCTCCAACCCGACTTCCGCTACGGGAGAGTGTGATTGGCTGACCTTGCATCGGCGAATGGGGCATGTGGCATTGCCCATTTTGCAGCAGATTGTTAAGCAAGAGATGGTCAGTGGGATACGTGTCAAGGGGGAGCCCAATGAGGTGCTTGGCTGTCCAACATGCATGCAAGCCAAGTTCACCCGCTACCCGTTCCATAGCTCGGAGACAACGGCGAAGGCACCACTTGATGAGGTGGTGATGGATGTGGTGGGCCCCTTGAAGCTTGGAGCTGCTGGAGCAGAGTACTTCCTCACCATTGTGGACGTCTACACTCGCATGACTTGGGTGTATGTACTGCCCAAGAAGAGTGACGTAGCTGAAACGGTGAAGACCGATTGGTTGCCGATGGTGGAGCGGCAACAAGACCGACTTGTGAAGGCGATTCGCACTGACCGTGGGGGAGAGTTCCTGAGCAAGGATTTCTCAACTTGGCTGAAGAAGCAGGGCATAAGGCACTCTCTTACCATGCCCTACTCTCCTGCAATGAACGGCATCGCCGAGAGTGCGAATCGGACACTCACGGAGACGGCTCGGGGACTTCTCATTGAAGCCGGTCTACCCAATTACTTTTGGCCGGATGCGGTGCGGCATGCTTGTGTGGCCAAGAACAGAGCCTTGACTCATGTGGGAGAAGACAAATGGGTGCCCTATGTGGAGTGGATTGGAAGGAAGCCGAAGGTGGATATGCTTCGGGTGTTCGGGTGCATGTGCATGGCACTTGTGCCTAAGAAACTTCGGCACAACAAGCTTGATGCCAAGGCAACATGGGCCGTGCACCTGGGCATGGCTCAAAACAGCAAGGGATGGCTTCTATGGGACCCATTTACCAAGAAGTTCCTGGTGAGTAGAGATTGCAAGTTCATGGAGAACTTACCGTACAAGGAGTGGAAGGCGGAGAACCAAGCGAATATTGGTGTGCGGCTTGGAGAGGTGAAGAGGACCGGCTTGGAGCATGTGGAGCTGCCCTTGGAGCTGAGTAGCAGCAGCACAATCACGAGGCAATCTCCCCAAATGAATGGGGATGAGGAGGAGGAGGAGGTGCAGCAAGGTAATGAGCGTGCACCGCCACTTCCGCCTCGTGCTACAAGTGCTCGCGGGAACCGACCGGACTTACCGCAAAGCCATGAGAGCATTCAAGTCCCTGCAGCAGAGGAGGAAGGAAGGGGGAGAAGGAGGACTCAGCCCCCCAATAGGTTGAGCTATGAACGGCTTGGAGGACCAGCCAACTCAACCTTGACCGGTTCGGCTCTCATGCTAGGTGATGATGCGGAAGATGAAAGCGAGGAGTGCGCCTTTGCCTTCTTCTCTCCGGTGGAGATGCCGGGGGAGCCTACAAATCCCAAGGAGGCTTGGGAGGGCCCCAATGGGAAGGAGTGGAAGAAGGCCTCAGATGAAGAAATGGGGAGCATCATCGAGAACGACACGTTTGACTTGGTGAACCTACCTCCGGGGCGTAAGGCGATTTCTTCCAAGTGGCTCTTCAAGCGCAAGACCGACGCCGACGGCAACATTGAGCGCTACAAGAGCAGACTTGTAGCCAAGGGGTACCAGCAGCAGGAGAAGAAGGACTACAATGAAGTGTATGCTCCTGTGGTGAAGGGTACAACCCTTCGAACTCTCTTCGCCGCGGCGGCCATCAAAGGATGGGTGGTGAAGCAAATGGACATTGTAACGGCCTTCCTCAACGGCGTTTTGGAGGAAGAGACCTACATGGAGCAGCCAGAGGGGTACAATGATGGGAGTGGCAGAGTGTGGAAGCTGAAGAAAGCACTCTATGGCCTCAAGCAAGCCCCTAGGTAATGGTACATCAAGCTGCGGGAAGTCTTGGAGGCGATCGGCTTCACTCCCTCAACGGCCGATCAATCCTTGTTCATGCTTGGCGAGGGGGAGCAGAGGAGCTTCATGGTGGTTTATGTGGATGACATCCTCATTTTCTCACCCTCCTCTGACCTTGTGAAGGAGGTGATGCTGAAGCTTCAAGACAAGTTCAAGTGCAAGACCCTTGGTGACGTCAACTACTACCTTGGGCTTCACATTGAGCGAGATGTGGAGAAGCGGTGGATGCGAGTGCATCAAAAGAAGTACTTGGAGGCTTTGGCTGCAAACTTTGGGAAGAGTGAAGGTCATGTGGCTACTCCTCTACCCTCGGGGTTCAAGTGTGTGAAAGGACCAGCGGAGGAAAGTGTTGGTGAAGAGGAGAGGCGGCGTTTTCACTCCTTGGTGGGCAGCCTCATGTATGCGGCCGTTCACACAAGGCCGGATGCAGCCTTTGCTACCGGGCAGCTGGCTAGGGTTGTCCAATGCCCTAATGAGGAGCAGGTAGCAGCTGGAGAGAGGGTGGCCAAGTACCTTGGCCAAACAGCAACTGTTGGACTGCAATACTCCGCGGCGGCACAAAGGCGTCAAAAGGGTGCGGATGGAGTCGAACCCGGGAGGCTCTTTCTCACCGCCTTCTCTGATGCATCTTGGGCATCAGAACCAGAGGACATGACAAGTGTGGGAGGCTTCATCTGCTGTGTTGGTGGAGGCCCAACAGCTTGGGAGAGCAAGAAACAAGTGGACCAAGCATTGAGCTCGGTGGAGTCCGAGTACATGGCACTCTTCCGTGCCATAAGAGAGGTTGTGTGGCAGCGGCGTTTGCTAGCTGAATTGGGGGAGGAGCAGCAAGGACCTACCCCACTCTACTGTGATAGCCAGGGTGCTATTGCATTGGCTAAGAACCCCGTTCTTCATGGCCTTACCAAGCACATGAAGGTGAAGTGGCATTGGGTGAGGAGCATGGTAACCGCGGGTGAAGTGGAGTTGCACTACGTGAAGACGACGGCGCAGCCTGCTGATATGATGACCAAGAGGCTGGTTGAGCAGCAGCATTGGAAGTGTTGCAAGCTTGACGGGATGGCTCTGAACTAAGGGGAGCAGATTCTAAGGCCAACAATCCAAGGGGGAGTTTGTTGGTGCAACCTTATGGCTTGCACTCGGCTTGTCGTCCTTGTTTGTGTGTGTGCATGCATGGCATGGAATGAATTGTGAGTCTATGTCATTGCTATCCAGTGCTTTTGTGTGTGTTTGAATGGTGTATCACAATGTGGTTTGTGTCGGTCAAGACATTAGCGAGTTTTTACAACTCGCATGTCAAGTCGTCGTTTGTGTGTCGCATGTGTTTTTTCTATTTTGTCGAGTGTGAAGTGTCCATCGTGTCGCAGGTGTGTGCAGCAAGCCCCCATCAACTCAAGAAGAATTTATCTTGCAGATCCAAGAACAAGAGCTCAAGATTTCAAGCCCAAGGGACGCGGATAAATATTAAATAGTGAAAATAGTAACGTTACTTCGTGTAGTGTTACATTTCACTTGGTGTAGCCCCTTGGAGGGTTGGTTTCGAGACTCTTCATGGTTGGGGACTCTGTGGTGGTGTACCACCAACCTGGACCTCGGCTCTTGGGGTATGAAGAGGCTGGGAACCACATCCCTCTCGAACTCTTCTTGCTAAGTTTTGTACTTCCAAGACTATAGTGGCTCCTATACCTCCTGCCAGTCAAACCGCCATAGCGTCGTCAAAGCTTCATGGAAATTCATGATTCAACTTGCTGCTGATAGACGACAGCAACGCGCTCCAGATCCAACTTACAGATTATAGTTTGACTCAGCCAGCAGATCGTTATCAATATTTGAAGCCGTCTGACGGAAATCCGACTGTGCTCTCTATCTCTCATTATAGGCACATCTGAGCCTATTGTGACTATAACATGTCCTGCCGGGATCCCGCTCACACTTACTGCCCTCTCCCCCTCCCTTGCTTCATGCCACTCCCCCTCCTCTGTCCTCATGCCTCTCCGCCTCCCCTGCCCTCATGCATCTCCCTCTCCACTGCCCTCATGCCTATCTGCCTCCCCTCTCCTCATGCCTCTTTCCCTCCCCATCTCCTCCAGCTGTCCCTGCCTCTCACGCCCTCACGCCTCTCCCACTCCTGCTCTCACTCCTACCCCCCTACCCTCTCTGCACTCCATCTTTCCCCACTCTCCTGCACTCATGCCACTCCCCCTCCCCTACCCTAACACCCTCTCCCCCTCCCATGCCCCCCACGCCTCTTCCTCCCCCGCCCTCACGCCTCTTCCCCTCCCCATCTCCTCCAGGCTGCACTCTCCCTTTCCCCACTCTCCTACTCGTACCCCTCTTTCCCTTCCCTTCTCTCACCTCTCGCTCCCTCCACGGCTCTTGCGCCTTCCCACATCCCCCCTTATCACGCACCTCATACCTCAATGCTCTCCCATCTCTCCCCCTCCCCTACTCTTACGCCTCTCCCCCTCCCCTGCACTCACGCCTGCTCTCATGCCTCACTCTCTCCCTGCTCTCATGCCTCACTCCCTCCCTGCTCTCGTGCCTCACTCCCTCCTTGCACTCATGCCTCACTCCCTCCCTGCTCTCACGCCTTCCCCCCTCCACTGCTCTTGTGCCCCTCTCCCTCGCTCCTCGCATCTCCCCCTAGCTACTATCTGTTGTCTTCCCCATCCCTGCGGCCTCGCTTTCTTCCCTGCTGCTGCGGCTTGACCCTTGATCTGTTTTCATTCAATGAGAAGGCAGGGGATTGCGGCGCGCGAAAAAGCGGGTAACACGTTACAACGTGGGAAAGAGGGAAGCGACCCGCAAGAGAAATCAGGAAGCGGTCCGCGAGGTGAAGCGAGCGAAGCAAAGCGAAGGGAAGCGAAGCTAAGCGAAGCGAAGCTAAGAGAAGCAAAGCGAAGTAAAGCGAAGCTAAGCAAAGCAAAGTGAAGCTAAGCGAAGCAAAGAGAAGCAAAGAGAAGGGAAGCAAAGAGAAGCAAAGCAAAGCTACGCGCAGCTATGCGAAGCGAAGCGAAGCTAAGTGAAGCTAAGGGAAGCGAACCGAAGCGAAGCTAAGCGAAGCTAAGCGATGCGAAGAGAAGCGAAGCGAAGCGAAGCAAAGCTAAGTGAAGCAAAGCGAAGCGAATCGAAGCGAAGAGAAGCATAGTGAAGCGAAGCGAAGAGAAGCGAAGCTAAGAGAAGCACAGCGAAGCTAAGCGAAGCAAATCTAAGCTAAGCGAAGTGAAGCTAAGTGAAGCGAAGCAAATCGAATCTAAGCTAAGCGAAGCGAATCCAAGCGAACCTAAGCAAAGCGAAGCTAAGCGAAGCAAAGCAAAGCTAAGCAAAGTGAAGCGAAGCTAAGCAAAGCTAAGCGAAGCGAAGCGAAGAGAAGCATAGATAAGCGAAGCGAAAAGAAGCGAAGCTAAGAAAAGCAAAGCAAAGCTAAGCGCAGGTATGCGAAGCGAAGCGAAGCTAAGCAAAGCTTAGCAAAGCGAAGCGAAGCTAAGGGAAGCAAAGCGAAGCTAAGCGAAGCGAAGCCAAGCGAAGCTAGGCGAAGCGAAGCGAAGCCAAGCGAAGCTAGGCGAAGCGAAGCGAAGCCAAGCAAAGCTAGGCGAAGCGAAGCAAAGCCAAGCGAAGCTAGGCGAAGCGAAGTGAAGCTAGGCGAAGCTAAGCGAAGCAAAGCGAAGCTAACCAAAGCTAAGCGAAGCTAAGCAAATCTAAGCAAAGCTAAGCGAAACTAAGAGAAGCGAAGCAAAGCTAAGCGAAGTGAAGCGAAGCAAAGTGAAACGAAGCAAAGTTTAGCTAAGCTTAGCGAAGAGAAGCGAAGTGAAGCCAAGCGAAGCTAAACGAAGCGAAGCGAAGCGAAACGAAGCTAAGCGATGCCAAGCAAAGTGAAGCTAAGCAAAGCAAAGCGAAGTTAAGCGAAGCTAAGCGATGCTAAGCAAAGGGAAGCGAAGAGAAGCGAAGCGAAGCCAAGCGAAGCTAAGCGAAGCTAAGAGAAGCAAAGCCAAGCGAAGGTAAACGAAGCTAAGCGAAGCGAAGCGAAGCTAAGCGAAGCTAAGCAAAGCGAAGCTAAGCGATGCTAAGCGAAGCGAAGCGAAGAGAAGCGAAGCGAGGCAAACCGAAGCTAAGCGAAGCGTAGCTAAGCGAAGCTAAGAGAAGCGAAGCGAAGCGAAGCAAAGCGAAGGGAAGCGAAGCTAAGCGAAGCGAAGCAAAGAGAAGCATAGAGAAGCGAAGCGAAAAGAAGCGAAGCTAAGAAAAGCAAAGCAAAGCTAAGCACAGGTATGCGAAGCGAAGCGAAGCTAAGCGAAGTGAAGCGAAGCTAAGGGAAGCGAACCGAAGCTAAGGGAAGCGAAGCGAAGCGAAGCGAAGCTAAGCGAAGCTAGGCGACGCGAAGTGAAGCTAGGCGAAGCTAAGCGAAGCAAAGCAAAGCTAAGCGAAGCTAGGCTAAGCTAAGCGAAGCGAAGCGAAGCTAAGCGAATCAAAGCGAAGATAAGCGAAGCGAAGCTAAGCGAAACTAAGCGAAGCTAAGCGATGCAAAGTGAAACAAAGCAAAGCTTTGCTAAGCTTAGCTAAGCTTAGCGAAGCGAAGCAAAGCTAAGGGAAGCGAACCGAAGCTAAGGGAAGTGAAGCGAAGCTAAGCGAAGCTAGGCGAAGCGAAGTGAAGCTAGGCGAAGCTAAGCGAAGCTAAGCGAAGCGAAGCGAAGCTAAGCGAATCTAAGCGAAGCAAAGTGAAACGAAGCAAAGCTTAGCAAGGCGAAGCGAAGTAAAGCTAAGCGAAGCTAGGCGAAGCTAAGCAAAGGGAAGCGAAGCTAAGAGAAGCTAAGCGAAGCTAAGCGAGGCAAAGCGAAGCTAAGCGAAGCGAAGCGAGGCTAAGCAAAGCGAACAGGAAGCTAAGCGAAGCGAAGCAAAGCTAATCGAAGCGAAGCTAATCGAAGCGAAGGTGAAGCTCTGCGAAGCTAAGCGAAGCGAAGCGAAGCTAAGCGAAGCGAAGTGAAGAGAAGCTAAGCGAAGCGAACACGAAGCTAAGCGAAGCTAATCGAAGCGAAGCCAAGCGAAGCTAAGCGAAGCGAACACAAAGCTAAGCGAAACTAAAAGAAGCGAAGAGAAGCGAAGCGAAGCTAAGCAAAGCGAACCGAAGCTAAGCAAAGCTAAGAGAAGCGAAGCGAAGCTAAGCGAAGTGAAGTGAAGCTAAGCGAAGCTAAGGGAATCGAAGTGAAGCTAAGCAAAGTTATGCGAAGCGAAGCGAAGCTAAGCGAGTCTAAGCAAAGCGAACAGGAAGCTAAGCGAAGCGAAGCGAAGCTAATCGAAGCAAAGCTAATCGAAGCAAAGATGAAGCTAAGCGAAGCTAAGCGATGCAAAGCGAAGCGAAGCGAAGCTAAGCGAAGCGAAGTGAAGAGAAGCTAAGCGAAGCGAACACGAAGCTAAGTGAAGCTAATCAAAGCGAAGCGAAGCGAAGCTAAGCGAAGCGAACACAAAGCTTAGCGAAACTAAAAGAAGCGAAGAGAAGCGAAGCGAAGCTAAGCAAAGCGAACTGAAGCTATGCGAAGCCAAGAGAAGCGAAGCGAAGCGAAGCGAAGCTAAGCGAAGTGAAGTGAAGCTAAGCAAAGTTATGTGATTCGAAGCGAAGCTAAGCAAAGCTAAGCGAAGCTAAGCGAAGCTAAGCGAAGCGAAGCTAATCGAAGCGAAGCTAAGCGAAGGTAAGCAAAGCTAAGCGAAGTGAAGCAAAGAGAAGCAAAGAGAAGCAAATCGAAGAGAAGCGAAACGTAAAGAATCAAAGCAAAGTTAAGCGCAGCTATGCGAAGCGAAGCAAAGCTAAGCGAAGCTAAGCGAATCTAAGGGAAGCGAACCGAAGCTAAGGGAAGCGAAGTGAAGAGAAGCAAAGAGAAGCGAAGCGAAGCTAAGTGAAGCTAAGTGAAGCTAAGCGAAGCAAAGAAAAGCATAGAGAAGCGAAGCGAAGCTAAGAGAATCAAAGCGAAGCTAAGCGTAGGTATGCAAAGCGAAGCGAAGCTAAGCAAGCTAAGCGAAGCTAAGGGAAGCGAACCGAAGCTAAGGGAAGCGAAGCGAAGCTAAGCGAAGCTAAGCGAAGCGAAGCAAAGCAAAGTGAAATGAAGCAAAGCTAAGCGCAGCGAAGCGAAACAAAGCAAAGCGAAGCGAAGCAAAGCGAAGCGAAGCCAAGCTAAGCAAAGCTAAGAGAAGCAAAGCGAAGCTAAGAGAAGCTATGCAAAGCTAATCGAAGCTATGCGAAGCGAAGCGAAGCTAAGCAAAGCAAAGCTAAGGTAAGCGAAGCTAAGCGAAGCGAAGCGAAGCTAAGCGAAGCGAAGCGAAGCTAAGCGAAGCGAAGCTAAGTGAAGCGAACAGGAAGCTAACCAAAGCGAAGCAAACAGGAAGCTAAGCGAAGCTAATCGAAGCGAAGCGATGCGAAGCGAAGCGAAGCTAAGGGAAGCTAAGGGAAGCGAAGCGAAGCTAAGGGAAGCGAAGTGAAGCGAGGCTAAGCGAAGCTAAGGGAAGAAAAGTGAAGAGAAGCGAAGAGAAGCGAAGAGAAGCGAAGCGAAGCAAAGCTAAGCAAAGCAAAGCAAAGCTAAGCGAAGCAAAGCGAAGCGAGGCTAAGCGAAGCTAAGGGAAGCAAAGCCAGGCTGAGCGAAGCGAAGAGAAGCGAAAAGAAGCGAAGTGAAGCTAAGAGAAGGGAAGCGAAGATATGCGAAGCGAAGCGAAGCTACGCGAAGCAAAGAAAAGCTAAGCAAATCTAAGCGATGCGAATCTAAGCAAAGCTATGCGAAGCGAAGCGAAGCTAAGCGAAGCAAAGCTAAGCGAAGCGAAGCAAAGGGAAGCGAATCGAAGCTAAGCGAAGCGAAGCGAAGCTAAGCAAAGCTAAGCGAAGCTAAGCGAAGCGAAGCTAAGCGAAGCTAAGCGAAGCGAAGCTAAGCGAAGCGAAGCTAAGCGAAGCAAAGTGAAGCTAAGCGAAGCGAAGAGAAGCGAATAGATGCAAAGCGAAGCTATGGGAAGTGAAGCGAAGCTAAGCGAAGCTATTAGAAACGAAGCGAAGAGAAGGGAAGCGAAGCAAAGCTAAGCGAAGCAAAGCGAAGCTAAGTATAGCGAAGCAAAGCTAAGCGAAGCTAAGAGAAGCTTAGCGAAGCGAAGCGAAGCTAAGCAAAGCAAAGCGAAGCTAAGCGAAGTGAAGCGAAGCTAAGCAAAGCGAAGAGAAGCATAGAGAAGCGAAGCAAAAAGAAGCGAAGCTAAGAGGAGCAAAGCGAAGCTAAGCGCAGGTATGCGAAGCGAAGCAAAGCTAAGCGAAGCGAAGCGAAGCTAAGGGAAGCGAACCGAAGCTAAGGGAAGCGAAGCGAAGCTTAGCGAAGCGAAGCGAAGCTAAGCGAAGCAAAGCGAAGCTAAGCGAAGCGAACTGAGCCTCAGTGAAGCTAAGCAAAGCAAAGCAAAGCTAAGCAAATCTAAGCGAAGCTAAGCAAATCTAAGCGAAGCTAAGCGAAGCTAAGCGAAGCGAAGCGAAGCAAAGTGAAACGAAGCACTGCTTAGCAAAGCGAAGCGAAGCAAAGCTAAGCGAAGCTAGGCGAAGCTAAGCAAAGCGAAGCGAAGCTAAGAGAAGCAAAGCGAAGCAAAGCTAAGCTAAGCGAAGCTAAGCGAAGCTAAGCAAAGCAAAGCGAAGCTAAGCGAAGCAAAGCAAAGCTAAGCGAAGCGAGGCTAAGCGAAGCGAACAGGAAGCTAAGCGAAGCTAATCAAAGCGAAACTAAGCGAAGCAAACATGAAGCTAAGCGAAGCGAAGCGAAGCTAAGCGAAGCGAAGTGAAGAGAAGCTAAGCGAAGCAAACACGAAGCTAAGCGAAGCTAATCGAAGCGAAGCGAAGCGAAGCGAAGCGAAGCTAAGCAAAGCGAACACGAAGCTAAGCAAAGCTAAAAGAAGGGAAGAGAAGAGAAGCGAAGCTAAGCGAAGCTAAGAGAAGCGAAGCTAAGAGAAGCAAAGCGAAGCTATGCGAAGTGAAGCGAAGCTAAGCGAAGCGAAGCGAAGAGAAGCGAAGCGAAGCAAAGCTTAGCGAAGCTAAGCGAAGCTAAGAGAAGCTAAGCGAAGCGAAGCTTAGCGAAGCGAAGCGAAGCTAAGCGAAGCGAAGAGAAGCATAGCGAAGCGAAGCTTAGCGAAGCGAAGTGAAGCTAAGCAAAGCGAAAAGAAGCGAAGCTAAGAGAACTCGAAAGCAGTTTCATGTGGAGCATTTTTGTCCGGAGCACTTGGTCTGGAGCACTTGGACTGGGGCACTTGGTCTTGAGCACTTTGTCTGGAGCACTTAGTCTGGTGCACTTTCGTCTGGAGCACTTTGTCTTAAGCAGTTTGTCTGGAGCACTTCATCTAGGGCGTTCGTCTCGAGCACTTTGGTCTGGAGAACTTTCGTCTGGAGCACTTTGTCTCCAGCACTTTTGTTTGGAGCACTTCGTCTGGAGCAGGTTGTCTGGAGCACTTCGTCTGGTGCTTTTTGGTGTGGAGCACGTTCGTTTGGAGCAGTTCGTATGGAGCACTTTGTCTGGAGCACTTCGTTTGGAGCACCTTGTCTGGTGCAGTTTCGACTGGAGCACTTTCGTCTGGAGCACTTTCGTCTGGAGCACTTTTGTCTTGAGCACTTGAGTTTGGAGCACTTCATCGGGAGCACTTTGAGTGGAGCAATTCGTTTGAAGCACTTCGTCTGGTGCACTTTTCTCTGGAGCACTTTTGTCCAGAGCACATTCATCAAGAGCACTTCATCTGGAGCAGTTGGTCTAGAGCACATAATCTTGAGCACTTTGTCTGGAGCACTTGGTCTAGAGCACAGGAGCACTTAATCTTGTGCACTTTCGCCTGGAGCACTTTGTCTGGAGCACTTCTACTGGAGCACTTTGTCTATAGCAATTTGTCTAGTGCACATTCATCCATAGCACTTCGTCTGTAGCACTTTCGTTTGGAGCACTTTGTCTTGTGCTTTTTCATCTGGAGCACCTTCGTCTGGTTCACTTCATCTTGTGCACTTCGTCTGGAGCACTTTGTCTGGAGCACTTCTTCTGGTGCACTTTTGTCGAGACCACTTTCTTCTGGAGCACTTCGTCTGGAGCACTTTGTTTGGAGCACCTGGTCTGGAGCACTTGGTCTGGAGAACTTGTTCTCGAGCACTCCGTCTGGAGCACTTAGTCCGGTGCACTTTCGTCTGGAGCACTTCGTCTAGTGCACGTTCATCTGGAGCACTTTCTTCTGGATCACTTCGTGTGGAGCACATTGTCTAGAGCACCTCATGTAGTGCGCATTCGTCTGGAGTACTTTTGTCCGGAGTTCTTTCGTCTGGAGCACTTCGTCTAAAGCACTTTCATCTGGAGCACTTCGTCTGGAGCACTTCGCATGGAGCACTTTGCCTAGAGCACTTCGTTTAGAGCACTTCATCTGGAGCACTTTGTCTGGTGCCTTTTCGTCTGGAGCACGTTCGTTTGGAGCACTTTGTCTTGAGCACTTTCGTCTGGAGCACTTTGTCTAGAGCACCTCGTCTAGTGGACGTTCATCTGGAGCACTTTTGTCCGGAGTTCTTTCGTCTGGAGCACTTCGTCTAAAGCACTTTCATCTGGAGCACTTCGTCTGGAGCACTTTTCCTGGAGCACTTTCGTCTGGAGCAGTTTTGTCTGGAGCACTTTCTGGGGCACTTTCGTCTGGAGAACTTTATCTGGAGCACTTGGTCAAGAGCACATGGTCTGGAGCACTTGGTCTAGAGCACTTCGTTAGGAGCACTTAGTATGTTGCACTTTTGCCTTGAGCACTTCGTCTGGAGCACTTCGTCTGGAGCACTATGTCTAGAGCACCTCGTCTAGTGGACGTTCATCTGGAGCACTTTTGTCCGGAGTTCTTTCGTCTGGAGCATTTCGTCTAAAGCACTTTCATCTGGAGCACTTCGTCTGGAGCACTTTGCCTGGAGCACTTTGCCTAGAGCACTTCGTTTAGAGCATTTCATCTGGAGCACTTCGTCTGGTGCCTTTTTGTCTGGAGAGCGTTCGTTTGGAGCACTTCGTCTGGAGCACTTTCGACTGGAGCACTTTGTCAGGTGCTATTTCGTCTGGAGCACGTTTGTCTGGAGCACTTCGTCTGGTGAACTTCGTCAGGTACACTTTCGTCTGGTGCACTTCGTCTTGTGCACTTTCGTGTGGAGCACTTTTGTCTAGAGCACTTTTGTCTATAGCTCTTCGTCGGGAGCACTTTGAGTGGAGCAATTCGTCTGGAGCACTTGATCTGGTGCACTTTTGTCTGGAGCACTTTTGTCCGGAGCACATTCGTCTGGAGCACTTTTGTCCAGAGCACTTTGTCTGGAGCACTTTCGGTTGGAGCACTTTGTCGGGTGCTATTTTGTCTGGAGCATGTTTGTTTGGAGCCCTTCGTCTGGTGAACTTTGTTTGGAACACTTTCTTCTGGAGCACTTTGTTTGGAGCACTTGGTTTGGAGCACTTGGTCTGGAGCACTTCGTCTTGAGCACTTCGTCTGGAGCACTTTGTCTAGTGCACGTTCGTTTGGAGCACTTTCATCCGCAGAATTTTTGCTTGGAGCACTTTCTTGTGGAGCACTTCCTCTAGAGTATGTTGTCTGGAGCACTTCGTCTGGTGCATTTTGGTCTGGAGCGCTTTCGTCCAGAGCACTTCATCAGGAGCACTTCGACTAGAGCAGTTCGTCTGGAGCACTTTATCTGGTGCACTTTTGTCAGGAGCACTTTTGTCAAGAGCACTTTTGTCCGAAGCACATTCGTCTGGAGCACTTCATCTAGAGCAGTTCGTCTAGAGCACATGGTCTGGAGCACATGGCTCAAGAACTCCAAAGGAAGACAACTCAAGAACTTGGACATGCAAAAACGCTCGAGATACCATAACTTCCCACACACCTAGGTTTTGCATCCGAGCACAGGCCAGCATGCTCTTGAGCCCATACACTAACCATACGTGCAAGAAGCAAAATGTTTGAGCAGGCTCAATAGCAAGATAACCAAGTTGAGGTCTCGTAGGAAAATGCTCAAGTACTGGAAAAAGGAACACATACAATACCATAACTTTTTGCACACTTAGGTTTTGGATCTGAGCACAAGCCACGATTATCTTGACCCCATGCACTAACTGTTCATGCAAAACAAGAGCTTAGAAATTGCTTTGTATCTGAAAAACGAAATGAAAGGTTGAGGTTTTGTTGGGCAATGCTATAGTGTTTAGTCATGGGACAATAGTAGGCATACTATAACTTTCCAACCACTTGGTTTTTGGATCCGAGCACAAGCCATGATGCTCTTGAGGCCATACACTAGCTATGTATGCAAAGGGAATAGTTTTGGTGAACAATATCCTAAATGAAAAAACAGGTTGTTGTTTGGTGGGGTACCACTCAAGAACTTGGACATGCGAAAACGCTCGAGAAACCATAACTTCCCACACACCTGGGTTTTGCATCCGAGCACAGGCCAGCATGCTCTTGAGCCCATACACTAACCATGCATGCAAAAGGCAAGATGTTTGAGCACGCTCAATAGCAAGATAACCAAGTTGAGGTCTCGTAGGAAAATGCTCAAGTACTGGAAAAAGGAGCACATACAATACCATAACTTTTTGCACACTTAGGTTTTGGATCTGAGCACAAGCCACGATTATCTTGACCCCATGCACTAATTGCTCAAGCAAAACAAGGGCTTAGAAATTGCTTTGTATGTGAAAAACAAAATGAAAAGTTGAGGTTTTGTTGGGCAATGCTATAGTGTTTAGTCATGGGACAATAGTAGGCATACTATTACTTCCCAACCACTTGGATTTTGGATCCGAGCACAAGCCATGATGCTCTTGAGGCGACCTCGGAACAGACCGCGTACCGCTCGTGACCAGGGAACGTAGTGGTGACGCCGAGGTCCTGAAGACAGCCGACACCAACTAAGTTCCTGGAGAACGAAGGGATGTGCAGGCCTGTAAGAGAACCTGAGGGAACCGCCGGACAGCGAAGGGTAGTGTAGCTGTGAGCAACTACAGGACCAGAGGAGGGGTCCGCAAGGGCGACAGCGGCATGCACAGCAAGCGGTGTGAGGGCGGCGTGGTCGCGGAAGAAACAAGCTGACGCACCGGAGTCTAGAGTGAAGGACATCGGCGCCATAGTGGCCGACAACGGAGGAGCAAGGGTAGAGCCTAGGCTAGACAACGCAAGCTGTCCTACGCCTGACGCAGCAGGGGAGTCTGGACTACACACAGGTGCTACGCCTAAGCTAAAGAATGCAGAGTAACACGATCCGGAACACTCGAAGCGTCAGCATACAAAGAATGCAAGGAAGAAGTAATCTGATCCATGTCTAAGTCAAAACAAGCACACCATGGCGCAGCAAGTTGGGCCAGTCACGAAGGTCCAGGGCGGGGCCAAAGCGGCGACGGAAGAGGTCGTCGCGGTGGCGAAAGCAGCGGGCGGAGGCGTGCGAACAACTCGCACGCCACTTTGGTGGTTGGCAAACCACTCGCACACTACTCTTCTGGGGGGTGGCAAACCACTCGCACGCCACTTTCGAGGGGTGGAAAATGACTCGCACGCAACTCTGGAAGGTGGCAAACAACTCGCACGCAACTTTTGAGGGGTGGCAAACCACTCGCACACCACTCGGTGGGGTGGCAAACCACTCCCAAGCCACTCTGGGGGGTGGCAAACCATTTGCATGCCACTCTCAGAGGGGGGAAAACCACTTGCACGCCACTGTCAGGGGGTGGCAAACTTCTCGCACTCCACTCTAGGGGTGGCAAACCACTCGCGCGCCACTCTCGAGGGGTGGCAAACCACTTGTACGCCACTCTGGGGGGTGGCAAACCACTCGCACACCAATTGGAGGGTGGCAAACCACTCGCACGCCACCCTTGGGGGTTTAGGAATGGTTTGCCACCACTCAAAGTGGCTTGGGAGTGGTTTGCCACCCCGCCCTGTGGCGTGCGAGTAATTTGCCACCCC
The DNA here is from genome assembly GCA_027943415.1 of Closterium sp. NIES-67. NCBI lineage: Eukaryota > Viridiplantae > Streptophyta > Zygnematophyceae > Desmidiales > Closteriaceae > Closterium > Closterium sp. NIES-67. The sequence goes on along the minus strand of BQMB01000326.1, from coordinate 9,224 downwards.
AAGTGGCGTGCGAGTGGTTTGCCACCCCCCGAGTGGCGTGCGAGAGGGTTGCCCCCCTCCAGGATTTGCGTGCGAGTGATAAGCAACCTCTCCGAGTGGCGTGCGAGTGGTTTGCCACCCCTAGAGTTGAGTGCGAGTGGTTTGCTACCCCTCGAGTGTGGCGGGCAAGTGGTTTGCCACACCCCGAGAGTGGCGTGCGAGTGGTTTGCCCCCCTCTGAGAGTGGCATGCGAATGGTTTGCCACCCCCCAGAGTGGCTTGGGAGTGGTTTGCCAACCCACCGAGTAGCGTGCGAGTTGTTTTCCATCCCCACGAGTTGGGTGCGAGTGGTTTGCCACCCCCCAGAGTGGCGTCTGAGTGGTTTGCCACCCCCCCAGAGTGGCGTGCGAGTGGTTTGCCACCCCCCCGATTGGCTTGGGAGTGGTTTGCCACCCCCCTAAGAGTGGCGTGCGAGTGGTTTCCCAACCCCCGATTGGCGTTCGAGTGGTTTGCCACCCCTCAAAAGTGGCGTGCGAGTTGTTTGCCACCTCCCAGAGTGGCGTGCGAATGTTTTTCCACCCCTTGAAACTGGCATGCGAGTGGTTTGCCAACCCCCTGAAGAGTAGCATGCGAGTGGTTTGCCACCCACCAAAGTAGCGTGCGAGTTTTTTGCCAATCCCACGAGTGGGATGCAAGTGGCTTGCCACCCCCCAGAGTGGCGTGTGAGTGATTTGCCACCCCCCAAGAGGCGTGCGAATGGTTTGCCACCCCCCAGAGTGGCTTGGGAGTGATTTGCCACCCCCCGAGGGTGGCATGCTAGGGGTTTTTCCACCCCCCCGATTGGCGAGCGAGTGGTTTGCCACCCCCCAGAGTGGCTAGGAAGTGGTTTGCCACCCCCTAGAGTGGCGTGCGAGTGGTTTGCCACTCCCCAGAGTGGCATGCGAGTGGTTGGCCAACCCCCGAGTGTGGCGTGGGAGTGGTTTCCCACCCTCCGACAGTGGCGTGCGAATGGTTTGCCATCTCTCAGAGAGGCTTGGTAGTGGTTTGCCACCCCCAGAGTGGCTTGGGAGTGGTTTGCCACCCCCCAGAGTGTTGTGCGAGTGGCGTGCGACCGGTTTGCCACCCACCGAAAGTGGCATGCGAGTGGTTTGCCAACCCCCGAGTGGCGTGCGAGTAGTTTGCCACCCTCCAAGATTGGCGAGCGAGTTAAGTGCGAGTGGTTTGCCACCTTGCAGTATGACGTGCGAATGGTTTGCCACCCCGGAGTGTGACGTGCGAGTGGTTTCCACCCCCGAGAGTGGCGTGCGAATGGTTTGCCACCCCTCAGAGTGGCTTGGGATTGGTTTGCCACCCCCTCGAGTGGTGTGCGAGTAATTTGCCACCCCCCAAGTGGCGTGCGAGTGGTTTGCCACCCCACCGAGTGGCGTGCGAGAAAGTTGCCACCCCCCAGAGTGGCGTGGGAATGGTTTGCCACGCCCCGAGAATGGCGTGCGAGTGGTTTGCCGCCCCCTGACAGTGGCGTGCAAGTGGTTTGCCACCCCCAAGAGTGGCGTGCGAGTTGTTTGCCACCCCCTGAGAGTGTTGTGTGAGTGGTTTGCCACCCCCCGAGAGTGGCATGCGAGTGGTTTGCCACCCCCCCGATTGGCGTGCGAGTGGTTTGCCACCCCCTAGAGTGGCGTGCGAGTGGTTTGCCACCCCCCGAGAGTGGCGTGCGAGTGGTTTGCCACCCCCTGATAGTGGCATGCGAATGGTTTGCCACCCCCCAAAGTTGCTTGGGAGTGGTTTGCCACCCCCCAGAGTGGCGTGCGAGGGGTTTGCCACTCCCCAGAGTTGCATGCGAGTGGTTTGTAAACCCCGAGAGTGGCGTGGGAGTGGTTTGCCACCCTCCGAGAGTGGCCCGCGAATGGTTTGCCACCCCTCAGAGAGGCTTGGGAGTGGTTTGCCACCCCCCCCATGTGGCGTGCGACAGGTTTGCCACCCACCGAGAGTGGCGTGCGAGTGGTTTGCCATCACACCGATTGGCGTGCGAGTTTTTTGCCACCCCCTAGAGTGGCATGCGAGTGGTTTGCCACCCCCCGAGAGTGGCGTGTGAGTGGTTTGCCACCCCTTGATAGTGGCATGGGAATGGTTTGCCACCCCCCAAAGTCGCTTGGGACTGGTTTGCCACCCCCCAGAGTGGCGGCAAGTGGTTTGCCACTCCCAAGAGTGGCATGCGAGTGGTTTGCCAACCCTCGAGAGTGGCTTGAGAGTGGTTTGCCACACTCCGAGATTGGCGTGCAAATGTTTTGCCACCCCCCAGAGAGGCTTGGGAGTTGTTTTCCACCCAACCGAGTTGCGTGCGACTCGTTTGCCACCCACCGAAAGTGGCATGCGAGTGGTTTGCCATCCCCCCGAGTGGCGTTCGAGTGGTTTGCCACCCTCCAAGTTTGGCGTGCGAGTGGTTTACCACCCTACAAGAGTGGCGTGCGAATAGTTTGCCACCCCCGAGAGTCGCGTGCGAATGGTTTGCCACCCCGCAGAGTGGCTTGGGAGTGGTTCGCAACCCCCCCGAGTGGTGTGCGAGTGGTTTGCCACCCCCCGAGGGTGGCGTGCGAGTGGTTTTACACCCCCTGATTGGCGTGCTAGTGGTTTGCCATCCCCCAGAGTGGCATGCGAGTGGTTTGCCACCCCTTGAGAGTGGCGTGCGAGTGGTTTGCCACCCTCAAAGATTGGCGTGCGAGCGGTTTGCCACCCTCCAAAAGTGGCGTGCGAATAGTTTGCCACCTCCCCATAGTGGCGTGCGAATGGTTTGCCACCCCTCAGAAAGGCTTGCGAGTGGTTTGCCATCCCCCGAAGTGGCATTCGAGTGGTTTGCCACCCTCTAAGATTGGCGTTTGAGTAGTTTGCCACCCTCCAAGAGTGGTGTGCGAATAGTTTGCCACCCCGCAGTGTGACGTGCGAGTTGTTTGCCATCCCGCAGTGTGACGTGCGAGTGGTTTGCCACCCTCCAAGAGTTGCGTGCGAGAGGTTTGCCAACCCCCAAAGTGGCGTGCGAGAGGTTTGCCACCCCCAAAAGTGGCGTGGGAGTGGTTTGCCACACTGCGAGACTGGCGTGCGAATGGTTTGCCACCCCTCAGAGAGGCTTGGGAGTGGTTGCCACCCCCGCGAGTGGTGCGAAAGAGTTTTAGTGAACAAGATCCTAAATGAAAAAACAGGTTGTTGTTTGGTGGGGTACCACTCAAGAACTTGGACATGCGAAAACGCTCGAGATACCATAACTTCCCACACACCTGGGTTTTGCATCCGAGCACATGCCAGCATGCTCTTGAGCCCATACACTAACCATGCATGTGAAAAGCAAGAGGTTTGAGCATGCTCAATAGCAAGATAACCAAGTTGAGGTCTCGTAGGAATATGCTGAAGTACTGGAAAAAGGAACACATACAATACCATTACATTTTGCATACTTAGGTTTTGGATCTGAGCACAAGCCATGATTATCTTGAGCCCATGCACTAACTGTTCATGCAAAACAAGGGCTTAGAAATTGCTTTGTATATGAAAAACAACATGAAAAGTTGAGGTTTTGTTGGGCAATGCTCAAGGGTTCAGTCATGGAACAATGGTTGACATAGTATAACTTCCCAACCACTTGGATTTTGGATCTGAGCACAAGCCATGATGCTCTTGAGGCCATACACTAGCTATGTATACAAAGGGAAAGAGTTTTGGTGAACAATATCGTAAATGAAAAAACAGGTTTTTAGTTAATGGGGTACACTTCAAGAACTTGGACATGCGAAAACGCTCGAGATACCATTACTTCCCACACACCTGGGTTTTGCATCCGAGCACAGGCCAGCATGCTCTTGAGCCCATACACTAACCATGCATGCAAAAAGCAAGATGTTTGAGCATGCTCAATAGCAAGATAACCAAGTTGAGGTCTCGTAGAAAAATGCTCAAGTACTTGAAATAGGAACACATACAATACCATTGCTTTTTGCCCACTTAGGTTTTGGATCTGAGCACAAGCCATGACTATCTTGAGCCCATGCACTAGCTGTTTATGCAAAACAAGGGCTTAGAAATTGCTTTGTTTCTGAAAAACGAAATGAAAAGTTGAGGTTTTGTTGGGCAATGCTCAAGTGTTCAGTCATGGGACAATAGTTGACATACTATAACTTCCCAACCACTTGGATTTTGGATCTGAGCACAAGCCATGTTGCTCTTGAGGCCATACACTAGCTATGTATGCAAAGGGAAAGAGTTTTAGTGAACAAGATCCTAAATGAAAAAACAGGTTGTTGTTTGGTGGGGTACCACTCAAGAACTTGGACATGCGAAAACGCTCGAGATACCATAACTTCCCACACACCTGGGTTTTGCATCCGAGCACAGGCCAGCATGCTCTTGAGCCCATACACTAACCATGCATGTGAAAAGAAAGATGTTTGAGCACGCTCAATAGCAAGATAACCAAGTTGAGGTCTCGTAGGAAAATGCTCAAGTACTGGAAAAAGGAACACATACAATACCATTACATTTTGCACACATAGGTTTTGTTGGGCAATGCTCAAGTGTTTAGTTTTAGGACAATAGTTGACATACTATAACTTCCCAACCACTTGGATTTTGGATCTGAGCACAAGCCATGATGCTCTTCAGGCCATACACTAGCTATGTATGCAAAAAGAAAGAGTTTTTGTTAACATTCTAAATGAAAAAACAGGTTGTTGTTTGGAAGCGAAGCGAAGCTAAGCAAAGCTAAGCGCAGCTAAGCGAAGCAAAGCGAAGCGAAGCAAAGCTAAGCGAAGCGATGCAAAGATAAGCGAAGAGAGGCAAAGCGAATCTAAGCGAAGCGAAGCGAAGCTAAGCGAAGCTAAGAGAAGCGAAGCGAAGCGTAGCTAAGCGAAGCGAAGCTAAGCAAAGCAAAATTAAGCGAAGCAAAGCGAAGAGAAGCGAAGAGAAGCGAAGCGAAGCTAAGCGAAGCAAAGCGAAGCGAAGCGAAGCTAAGCAAAGCTAAGCGAAGCGAAGCAAAGATAAGCGAAGAGAGGCAAAGCGAAGCTAAGCGAAGCGAAGCGAAGCTAAGCGAAGCTAAGAGAAGCGAAGCGAAGAATAGCTATGCGAAGCGAAGCTAAGCAAAGCGAAGTTAAGCGAAGCGAAGCGAAGAGAAGCGAAGAGAAGCGAAGCGAAGCTAAGCGAAGCAAAGCGAAGTGAAGGGAAGCTAATCGCAGCGAAGCGAAGAGAAGCATAGAGAAGCGAAGCGAAAAGAAGCAAAGCTAAGAGAAGCAATGCGAAGCTAAGCGCAGGTATGCGAAGCGAAGCGAAGCTAAGAGAAGCAAAGCGAATCTAAGCGCAGCTATGCGAAGCGAAGCGAAGCTAAGGGAAGCAAACTGAAGCTAAGAGAAGCAAAGCAAAGCTAAGCGAAGCGAATCTGAGCTAAGCGAAGTGAAGCTTAGCGAAGCTAAGCAAATCTAAGCGAAGCTAAGCGAAGCTAAGCGAAGCGAAGCAATCTTGTTAGGATTAAGGACGGAGTCCAGGTGAACTTAGGAGCTAGAATTACTCAAAATATAAATCCGAAATTCTGGACAGAATAGTCGTCTTCACAAGAAACGACGTCGACAAAAAACTAGCTGTTCGAATGTCGTCAAAATCGGATATGTTGTAGCTTGTAATGTCGTGCCAAAAAGAAGCGAAGCTAAGAGAAGCAAAGCAAAGCTAAGCGCAGGTATGCGAAGCGAAGCGAAGCAAAGCGAAGCTAAGCGAAGCGAAGCGAAGCTAAGGGAAGTGAACCGAAGCTAAGGGAAGCGAAGCGAAGCTAAGCGGAGCGAAGTGAAGCTCGGCGAAGCTAAGCAAAGCAAAGCAAAGCTAAGCAAAGCTAAGCGAAGCTAAACGAAGCGAAGCGAAGCGAAGCGAAGCGAATCTAAGCGAAGCTAAGCGAATCGAAGCTAAGCGAAGCAAAGCGAAGGGAAGCGAAGCAAAGTGAAACGAAGCAATGCTTAGCAAAGCGAAGTGAAGCAAAGCTAAGCGAAGCTAGGCGAAGCTAAGCAAAGCGAAGCGAAGCTAAGAGCAGCTAAGCAAGCTAAGCGAAGCAAAGCGAAAGCTATGCGAAGCGAAGCAAAGCTAAGCGAAGCGAAGCGAAGCTAAGCAAAGCGAGGCTAAGCGAAGCGAACAGGAAGCTAAGCAAAGCTAATCGAAGCAAAGCTAAGCGTTGCGAACATGAAGCTAAGCGAAGCTAAGCGAAGCGAAGTGAAGAGAAGCTAAGCAAAGCGAACACGAAGCTAAGCGAAGCTAATCGAAGCGAAGCGAAGCGAAGCGAAGCGAAGCGAAGCGAAGCTAAGCGAAGCGAACACAAAGCTAAGCGAAACTAAAAGAAGCGAAGAGAAGCGAAGCGAAGCTAAGCAAAGCGAAGCGAAGCTAAGCGAAGCTAAGAGAAGCGAAGCGAAGCTAAGCGAAGTGAGGCGAAGCTAAGCGAAGCTAAGGGAAGCTAAGCGAAGCGAAGCTAAGCGAAGCTATGCGAAGCGAATCGAAGGCTAAGCGAAGCTAAGCGAAGCTAAGCGAAACTAAGCGAAGCTAAGCGAAGCGAAGATAATCGAAGCAAAGCTAAGCGAAGCGAAGCAAAAGAGAAGCAAAGAGAAGCAAAGCAAAGAGAAGCGAAGCTAAGGAGAAGCAAAGCAAAGCTAAGCTCAGCTATGCGAAGCGAAGCAAAGCTAAGCGAAGCTAAGGGAAGCGAACCAAAGCTAAGGGAAGCGAAACGAAGAGAAGCGAAGCGAAGGGAAGAGAAAGCAAAGAGAAGTGAAGCGAAGCTAAGTGAAGCTAAGTAAAGCTAAGTGAAGGGAAGCTAAGTGAAGCTAAGTGAAGCTAAGTGAAGCTAAGCGAAGCGAAAAGAAGCATAGAGAAGCGAAGCGAAGCTAAGAGAATCAAAGAGAAGCTAAGCGCAGGTATGCGAAGTGAAGCGAAGCTAAGCGAAGCTAAGCGAAGCGAAGCAAAGCTAAGGGAAGCGAGCCGAAGCTAAGGGAGCGAAGCGAAGCTAAGCGAAGCTAAGTGAAGCGAAGCAAAGCAATTGAAACGAAGCCAAGCTAAGCGAAGCGAAGCGAAGCAAGCAAAGCAAAGCAAAGCGAAGCGAAGCAAGCGAAGCGAAGCGAAGCGAAGCGAAGCGAAGCGAAGCGAAGCGAAGCGAAGCGAAGCGAAGCGAAGCTAAGCGAAGCTAAGAGAAGCTAAGCGAAGCTAATCGAAGCAAAGCGATGCGAAGCGAAGAAAAGCGATGCGAAGCGAAGCGAAGCTAAGGGAAGCTAAGGGAAGCCAAGCGAAGCGAAGGGAAGCGAAGCGAAGCTAAGCGAAGCGAAGATAAGCATAGAGAAGCGAAGCAAAAGAAGCAAAGCTAAGAGAAGCAAAGCGAAGCTAAGCGCAGGTATGCGAAGCGAAGTAAAGCAAAGCGAAGCTAAGCGAAGCTAAGCGAAGCGAAGCGAAGCTAAGGGAAGTGAACCGAAGCTAAGGGAAGCGAAGCAAAGCTAAGCGGAGCGAAGTGAAGCTCGGCGAAGCTAAGCAAAGCAAAGCAAGCAGCATAGCTAAGCGAAGCTAAACGAAGCGAAGCGAAGCGAATCTAAGCGAGCTAAGCGAGTCGAAGCTAAGCAAAGGTAAGAGAAGCAAAGCGAAGCGAAGCGAAGCAATGCTTAGCAAAGCGAAGTGAAGCAAAGCTAAGCGAAGTGAAGCAAAGCTAAGCGAAGCTAGGCGAAGCAAAGTGAAGCTACGCGAAGCGAAGCGAAGCTAAGCGAATCTAAGCGAAGCTAAGCGAAGCGAAGCTAAGCAAAGCGATGCGAAACTAAGCGAAGCGAAGCGAAGCTATGCATAGCTAAGCGAAGCTACGCGAAGCGAAGCGAAGCAAAGTGAAGCGAAGCAAAGCTTAGCAAAGCGAAGCGAAGCAAAGCTAAGCAAAGCTACACGAAGCTAAGCAACGGGAAGCGAAGCTAAGAGAAGCGAAGCGAAGCGAAGCGAAGCGAAGCGAAGCGAAGCTAAGCGAAGCTAAGAAAAGCTAAGCGAAGCTAAGCAAAGCTAAGCGAAGCTAGCGAAGCTAAGCAAAGCTAAGCAAAGCGAAGCGAAGGTAAGCGAAGCTAAGCGAAGGTAAGCGAAGGTAAGCGAAGCTAAGCGAAGCTAAGCGAAGCGAAGCTAAGCTAAGCCAAGCTAAGCGGAGCGAAGCGAAGCAAAGCGAAGCTAAGCGAATCGAAGCTAAGCGAGCGAACAGGAAGCTAATTGAAGCGAAGCAAACAGGAAGCTAAGCGAAGCGAAGCGAAGCTAATCGATGCGAAGCGATGCGAACCGAAGCGAAGCGATGCGAAGCGAAACGAAGCTAAGGAAGCTAAGGGAAGCGAAGCAAAGCGAAGCGAAGCGAAGCGAGCTAAGCGAAGCGAAGAGAAGCTAGAAAGCGAAGCAAAAGAAGCGAAGCTTAGAGAAGCATTGCGAAGCTAAGCGAAGCGAAGCGAAGCTAAGAAAGCTAAGCGAAGCAGTGAAGCGAAGCGAAGCAAAGCTAAGGGAAGCGAACCGAAGCTAAGGGAAGCGAAGCGAAGCTAAGCAAAGCGAAGCGAAGCTAAGCGAAGCGAAGCGAAGCTAAGAAAAGCTAAGCGAAGCTAAGTGAAGCGAAGCGAAGCAAAGCTAAGCGAAGCAAAGCAAAGTTAAGCGAAGCTAAGCTAAGCGAAGCGAAGCTATGCGAAGCGACGCGAAGCTAAGCGAAGTGAAGCGAAGCAAAGAGAAGCGAACTGAAGCTAAGGAAAGTGAATCGAAGCGAAGCTAAGCAAAGCGAAGCAAAGCTAAGCGAAGCGAAGCAATGCTAAGCGAATCTAAGCGGAACTAAGCGAAGCTAAGCGAAGCTAGGTGAAGCTAAGCAAAGAGAAGCGAAGCGTTGCTAGCGAAGCGAAGCTAAACAAAGCAAAGCGAGTAAGCGAAGCTAAGAGAAGCGAAGCTAAGTGAAACGAAGCGAAGCTAAGTGAAGCGAAGCGAAGTTAAGCGAAATGAAGCTTATCGAAGTGAAGCTAAGCGAAACGAAGCGAGAGAAGCAAAGCAAGAGAAGCGAAGCGAAGAGATGCAAAGAGAAGCGGACCAAAGAGAAGCAAAGCTAAGAGAAGCAAACGAAGCTAAGCGCAGCTATGCGAAGGGAAGCGAAGCTAAGCGAAGCTAAGCGAAGTGAAGTGAAGCTAAGGGAAGCGAACCGAAGCTAAGGGAAGCGAGCGAAGCTCGAAGCTAAGCGAAGCAAGCAAAGCTAAGGAAGCG